>JANIJH010000224.1:22559363-22569478 GCA_024520975.1 Erythroxylum areolatum
TTGCTATTTAACTTCATTTCAATCAACTCATCCACTTGAACTTTTATAAACCATACGAATCTCCACAATTATCAAATACATCAACATCCAAGAATGCTTTTCTCATAAGTTTCCTTAAAGCATACATACAACATCTATATATAACACTTATTTTATATCATTTCTTATTTCTAAATTCTACTTAAAAATCGGGGTCCAACACTACTTGTCCTATCAGAACTTTGAGGTTAAATGTGCTTGGGCAAGAGTAGTTCTAGGATGGGTGACCTCCTGAGAAGGCCTTGGGAAAAGCAAAACCGTGAGGGCTTGATAGGGTCAAGGCCCAAAGCGGACAATATCTGTGAGCGAGTGATCTGGGCCGTTACATATGAAATAGTGACACTTGGCTTAATTAAATGAGTGATAAGTGGTGGCTTAATTGGTTGATAATTGGTCTAGTGATTATGAGACAAATGGACTATTTACAGAGTGACAATTGGTAGCTTATAAAAGGAGACATGTAGGATGGGTCTTTGTTTGACAAGTGTTTGGACAAGTGTCCATATGCTCACCACACACCTAACCCATGATTTTACTCTTGAAAGACCATTGTTTTGTCTTGTTTTGGCTATATGCTTTCTTCTTCTTCTTGCCACCAACCCACACCTATAACCCTTACACTTTGAGTTTTTCCTAAATTTCTATACTTTTCATCTCCAAAATTTCTGCAGCCTTCATTTAGGGATTGAAACCCCTTTCTGTTTCCATTTTGCTCTTGGAGTATCCTTTCTTGTTAGAAGATTAAGTTAACTCGAAGATTGAGGTGGAATCAGGGCTAATCAAGTAAGTGATTTTTGATCTCTATGGCATGTTAAAATAGAAGCATTCATGATGATTAAATTGAGATGAGTGATATGTAGGGTTGATGTTAAAATTGTGTTGGAATTTGATGAATGAATGTATGGTTTTTGTTTTGTCTTTTATTCTTGAAAATAGTGGATTATATGGATGGTTTAGGTTGAGATTTGAAGTCTAAATGATGATGTAACTACGGAAACAAACAGGTATATTAGGAGTGTTCTAGAAATTGATAAGTTAGTGTTATATGTATGAAGGTGAATGATAGTTCTGCTTTGATTATGATGCATGAAATACTATGATTTATGAGTTAATGATTAAATGCTTTTGAGTTGGAATTGGTGATAAAATTGATGAGGAAATGAAGTATAATTTAGGTATAATTGAGGTATGATCAATGGATTGGTATGATGGTGTTAAAATTTGGAAAAAGATTGAAGGAAAGGGATGGTGAACTGTATGTTCACCCATTCCACGATTGTGGAACTAGCATGAGCTCCTTCCCATAATTGTGGGAAATGCCCTGGAGAAGAAAAGTTTCTATTTTGTTTTTCCACAATTGTGGAAAGGTACCGATGATTGTGGCAAATGCTTAGGAAGTGAAAAACTCTGTTTTGTGTGATTGTTGAACCTTCTAAGGATAAGTTACTTTAATTTGGTGTAACTGGATGTGATTAAGGTTTGAAATGAACCTAGAAGTTTATTTGATTGATTGATTAAGGGTTTGATAAGTTTAGGTTGATAATTGATGTTAGAATTAAGGAATTGATGGTTTGATATCAATGTATATGAATTTGGAAAGTATGCATTGTTAAAGAAATGGAGGAGTTTTTATGAATGTAAGTGTGAATCAAAGGATATGAACAATGTAAATTAGGTATGATTGAAGGAGAATTGGGTAGCTGTGTGAGTATGGAATGTTAGGAAGTGATGGATAAATGTATGATTGAATGAATTTAGAGTAATCGAGATTTCTTAATGCATAACCTAATTGCAAACAAGTTATATACAAACTATAATGAATGAATGAGCAAGATTTATGAATAAGGATACATGCCCGAGGAAATTCAATTGAGCATGTATTGAACATAATACATATACATGTTTATGATTTGGTATTCATTTGATTAAACAAGTTAGTAATGTATATATATGTGTGTATTACATCATATAGAAGCACAAATTGATAGACCATAGCCTGACATTACCGGATCGTTAAGGAAATAGCTATCCTAGAGCATACTGTGAGTCAACCTGAATGTTCTCTCATCATAATCTATTTGCTTTGTTTAAAATTCAGTTCTTGAATTGCTACTCATATGATTGTGATAATTCTGAACAATCAATTGTTCGAGTAGATTGATATTCGAAAATGTATTAGAAGTGTGTTGTAAATGTATGTGAATATGAAAATATGTTTTCTTAACTAAATGTTGAATGTCAGATTTAGATCCGAAGAATGTGATATATGACTGGAATATATCGAATGTGAAATAATGAATGCATCATATGTGAATTGTTGCATCTCATTACATTGAAATGCATGAACAGATAAAGGAGTTGTGACTAGAGTGACCCAAGTGAAAAAGAGCTTAAAGCTCAAAAATTTGCATAAAGAGCCGTAGGCTTAGTTATCAATGAGCCCAATATCTATAATGGGTATGAGACAGTATATAAAATAAGCCCAATATCTACAACAAATATGAGATAGTTAAATAGGTGCTCTATCACAACAAAGTAAAAATGAAGTGGAGTCATATGTGCATTTACATATGCATCCTTATTTATTAAATGATTGAATGGGTATACCATATTGACTAATTGAATTAACATGCCCATTGAACTGAGATGAAATGTTGAATGGTTGAAATCAATGAAGTATGTGATGTGATGTGAATTATTCATTTATATGACATATTTGATAAACTGGACTATATATGTGTTATTGAGTGCTAATATGAGTGAGCACATCGATGATGGTTCACTCACTAAGTTCGTAAACTCATTAAAATTGCAATTTTGTTTTTTCATATACAAAGAACTTCTAACTCCTAAACAGATTAAGTAGAGGTCTAGTAGCTGTGTTTTAGAGCAAAAATGGCTCAAAGGTCGATCAGTTGACACTAAAGAGTCTAGATAGAATATTTTGGTATAACATTCCACTTTATGTAGAACTTCTTGTAAAGAGTAGCAAACTCTTAGATCTTGTTGGTAATGTATATATATGGATTATGTACTGTAATGCTATAATGTATGTTCATGTTTATGAATAAAATGGGAAGTTTGATCTTCTTAAATACTTGTGTTATGTATGATGCCTTAATAAGTGAATATGATTGCTCTAACATGCCATTCCCATAGGGTATATTCTCGGATAATCTATGGATGTTCGGGAGTATGCACTATGGTAGTGGTGTGTTACAAATAAAATATAATTATATCTGCTTATATGATGATGTAATTCAATAAGGGTTTTTGTAAACTAATATCAAGTTTGTTTTATTCAAAAAGTAAATGATAACAATTGGGAAATTCTTTCATAGTTAACAATATAAGTTGTAATGTTTCTTATTACCTTTATCTAGGTGTAGTCTATAATGCTTGGAAAAGCTAAGATGTAGTGCTTTTTGTTCTTTCGTATATTGATGGTTTTTGAGCTAATATTCAATACTTGTTGCTTTAAAATCTAATATAGTATTTAATGAAACAGACTTATAAGTTCTCAACTGTGAAAACATATTCTCTAGCTCTTATATACGTCTATTTTTATAGATCCTTTTTCCTGAATTTGTTGATGGATATCTTCACAAGTTGTACACCAAATAGTTATATCTCTGATACCATTTTCGAACACAACATATCATAAGGTAAAATCAAATTTTTGTATCATAAAATCACTAAATCAACAAAATATCAAACACAGGTATCTTAATCATTAGAAAAAAATAAAAGATTTATAAGATCTAAGCTTCTCAGAATATCAAAGGTTAAAGAGATTTGAAACAAATCTTCATCCTTTATGTTATCACTAGTTTTTATAATATTAATAACTTCTTCAAAAAGGGTGTAATTATTTCATTTATCCATTCTAAATAATCTAAATCTATTCAAGATAATCCATATATAAAATTCTCTAGAAAACAAAAAGTTATGATTTAATTATATGTATAATAGTATTACATTTCCAAATTAAAATGTCCTTTACACCTCTGTACTTGTATCTTTAGTGTTTGATTGTAGCTTTATAGGGTTTTTGTCGAGGCTTTTATAGCGTTTAAGCTCTAACCTTAGATTAATGTAACTAACTTTGACACTTCCTTTAACAAATTCCATCATAACCTTAATTTGTTTCCTACCTTAAGGCATATACTAAAGATCTTAGGATAAGAGTGTCATTTTTAAGATGGAAGCTATAAATTGTATTTGTAAAAAGGAGAGATTTTATTTCATAGTGGAAGATATTACAAGGATGAGATATATAAAGATTTCTTGATGCCTTATTACTACCCTAAGAAGCTTGTTTATTCACGCAGACTTGAAGTTTGAATTCTAAAGTTAACAAAAATTATATCTTATCATCTTTTTCAAAAAGTAGATTATATCTTTATCTATATGGGATTCTCTTTCATCTGAGTGGTTGGAGAGATTTCCATCATATCGTCTTAAGTTTTAATTCAGAATTATCATTATGTATAGATGCCAAATGTTTTAACTTTATCTTTTCTCTCAAAAGCCTTCTAACCACTTGTACAAGGAGGGCATATATTTTTTGTATGCTTTTAGATATGACATAGTCTTTTCTATGCTTTAGGACTATGTCTTATCTTGCCTCTTTCAATCATACTTATTTTCATTTTCACAAAATTTTCAGCAGCTAATGGTGTCTTTTTAGCTGGGGCTATCATTAAAGAAGAAAATTTTCTTTTTCTAACATAGGTTCGAAATCCCTTTTTAAATGTTACCTTCCTGCCAAAAATAACAATTCTCTTCCCGATTCCTCTTTTGTAACGAATATCATTTTCACTGTATTTATAAAATTCTTTTTATAAGTTAGTATCCATATTAATGGATAAATGTTCTGTCTTTCCCAAAGTAATAAAATGGTAAGCATTATATCTTTCTTCTTTATGAAAATATAAACCAGTAGATAATATCTTTAATACCAATGTATCTTTCAGAGTTATTATAAGATTATTTAGATAATAATCCTTAACCCTTTGTTAAATCCATCTGATAAGTAAAGATATTTTAGGAAACTGTGCTTTAGTCAAATATATATCATTTATTGTTTCAAAATCATATCAATCTCGAATATTTTGAGGATGAGCACTTTGCGAAAAGTTCATTCTAGTGTATATCCCATAAAAGTCAATATTTTAGTTATCATTATTTTGTAGAGAGTATAAATCTATCGTCACCTCATAATACACTTGAATAGCATGATGACCTTTCAGAAGGCTATCAAACATGATTTTTTTGTATCCTCAATTTGTGTGTAGTATCAGCTCTTAAAGAGATATTATTAGGAGTAACCTCTTTTGGTTCAATCTACTAACTAGTAGATTCTTTTATCGATGAAGAAGAGCATGTGGAAGATGTATCTTCAACTATCTTAACGTTATTAACTAGGCTATAAAGTTTTTGTTATGAAAAATTGTAGTTTTTTTAGCTTGGCTTGCCATATATGGCAAAATGAAAGAAGTAACTTTACAATTTCTTTTGGTACAACTTCTTTTGGTATGAGTTAAAATTTGTGATATCTAATAAATCTTTGATTTACGCTTGATTTGTGTCAATATCTTTGAACATTTTTTATGGTATATCAAATATATCTTCTTTGAGATTGACCATCTATTGTTAAAAAATCTATAAGAACATTATTATTAGATTTGATAATTTCAATATTAAAGGTATACTTTGCTAGTAAAGTCTGTCATTTTATATATCTTTTATATTCAAGTTTAGAAGGTAAATTGTTCTAAATAAAAGCCTTATATTGAGTATAATCAATTCTGAATAAAAACCTTTTAGGTAACAAAAATTTTTTTTTGGCAGCTTTTTACTGCCACCAATATTTTTTTTTCATTTATATGATATCATTGTTGAGTATCTGTAAAGGTTCTCGAAGTATACCTACAAAGAGATTCATTCATATTAATATTAAAATCATCATAAGCTATCTTTTTGATACTCTACTCTATAAATGATCAGAAGCATCAATTTCAAAGATTAAATCATCATCACCAGTTGGTAAAGAGAGTTTTGGTAGGGTATTACACAAAATCTTAATTTTCTTTACCTTTTTAATTAGGTAAGATGAGAATTCAAATCTTTTTTTCCTTTAAAAACATTTGAAAAGGTTTTCTTATTTTAGCTAGGTTTTGAATAAAATTAGAAGCATAGTTTATTACTCCTAAAAATTTTGAACTTGTTTTCTATTTTGTAACTTATTAGGAAATTGCAAATTTTTTTTGAGGATATATGGTTAAACTTTAACTTTCCTTTCATCTATTCCATACTAAAGAATTCTATTTCAATTTGACATATCCTACCTTTTTTTCAAAAAGGGATAAACCACATTATTCACATAAATGTGCATATCTATAGAGATGTATGATATGTTAAGCAATATTATTACTAGCTATTAAAATATCATCTACATAACAATGTATGAAATTATGATACTTTAAGATATTATCCATTTTTCTTTGAAATATTTATTGGTCATTTTTCAAGCCAAAAGACATGAATAACCATTCATAATGACCTTATGGAGTAAAGAAAGTAGTATGTGGAATGCTATCTTTATCTATTTTTATATGTGAAAATCCACTTTTATAATCAAATTTAGAGAAAAGTTGTTTTCCTCTTGTTAACTTTATTAATATTTCTTTATAGGGTCAGAAGTATCCATCAAATACTATATTATCATTTAATTTTTGATAATTTAATATCATTTCTAGCTTTATTTCTAATTAATTTTGCTATAGAAGAATGAGGGGTTTTACTAGATCAAATGATCTTTGGATTTTCTAGTTCAAGAAGTTCTTTTTAAAATTCTTCTTAATCTTATAAATTATATCTCTTTGTAGTGACTCTAATAATTTTTTGTTTCTCCATAATTTTTAAATGAGCTTCTTCTATGATTTTATCCCAAATTTGTAATGGGTAATCAAAATAATTTTTCTTTATTTTCTATTTTGCTAATTCTAATCCATCTTTGATAGTTTTATCTATTGATACCTATTATATTTTCTATTTTCAATAAAGTTTTTCCTTTTGGAAACATTAGTTTTTTTTAAGAATTTGCTTTGTTTTAGGCCCCTAAATCCCTCAAATGATGGCCTAGAAATGTACATCAATGGGCCAAGTGGGTAGAAATGTTATACTCATCATATCATTCAACCTAGAAGAGGTAATGCCTCCTATAATTAGTAGCCTTTTCTAAGACTTCCATAGAGGATCAACTTAACCTTGTGCCTGCGGTTATGAAAGATATTTCCTTTTGATCATGTTTCAATTCATTGAAAGATATTTTCTTTTTAATTAGGTTACTTATCATCGGGGAGCATTTTGTTTGATTAAGAAGAAACCTCTAGTTTAAATTATGATATTTTTAAAAGTTTATCTTATTATGGATTGATAAATAACTATGTTTCTTCAAGAAGTCCTATATCTAGAGAAGAACACATCAAATTTAGTTGGTTTCTACTAAATCAATTTATTTTTTTCCCTATTAATCAAAAAACCAACTTTAGAATTCCTTCATTTTTGTAAAGAGGTAGCTTTTGGTAAGATCTTTACTTTAAGCTCTATTTTCTTGGGGTTTAAAAAAACTTAAGGAGATTCCTCTCTAATCCCCCTTTACAATTTCTTAACCTGTTTGTGTGATTTGTCTAACTTTGGACTTTTCCCTATTTCCCTGAACTTAGGGAAAGAAAAGATCTGCCTTCTTTTGAACCTAAGTTTTGGAAAAGGTTATAAGATAAACATTTAACCTCTAATTATCAACTAGCTTCTATAGTAAATCTCCTATATTTATCTTTAGTATTTTACTATCTTTAAAGTCTTACTCCATAGATTAGTTGAATCCTTTTGAATACTTCTTGAAAAGACCTTATTGGATAAGAATCTTAAAGACTTCTAAATCCTTTTACTTATCCATTTACTAGAAGCTTTTCCTCATCTATACAAATATTAAAGTTTTCATTGTTGGTAGTGATAAACTCTGCCCTTCTATTATGACCTTGAGTTTTGAAATGTATGTTCCTTACTTTTAGAGTAGGCAAATCGACCTATCTCTAGGAATTCCTCTTGATATATACTTTATGGACTACCAAGTAAGAGTTCCTTTTGAGGCAAATGTTATCAATGATAAAGTCCACTAAAAAAATTTCGATCACTATCATGTTTTGAAGTATAATATTATTATTGCTAATGTTGCTAACACATAAGCTTACCACTCATTATAGTTAAAAAGTTTTCAGAGTTTAGTATCTCGACCTGAGTTTGGCCTTCTTAAAGATATTGCTACTAAATCACGTATTTTTGTGTCATTAAAATTTTCCTAACTGTTATTGTTACAGATTTTGGTATTTTAGATGCTGAAAACAAAGAAGAAAGCTATCATTCCTATCATAAAGAAGTGACTCCTAATCTTTTCCCTAAAAGAAAACTTAAAACAAAGTCCCTAGCAACTATAATTCCAAGAAAGCTAAAACCCCATTTCCAAGAGATTTTGCTAGGAAGTCCACTCACTCCTCCTCCAAGTTGCTTAAAGAAGTTGTAATCATCAAAACTATAACCGAAGATACTCTTCCTTTAGACATGACTTCCTTTACATATAAAAAGGTTGTTGAAGAAGTCAACGATGGTATGAAACATCCTCTTATTAGTTTTAGCTTCTTTTTCACTATCAATTCACAATGTTTTTATCTCCTTTTTTAGATGACATAATGTCAAACCTCCCTGCTCCTTCTTTTCCTTTAGAACTTGAATACAAAAAAATCAAGGCTTTATATGACCTAAAGGTCACTAAAGTTACTTTTACTTTATTGAAGGTATGACAAGAATTCCTCTATTCTACATGTTGATAATCTAGTCCATTAATGAATTCTTTTATATCTTACAGATAAGGATGTCTAGTCTACAATGACTTTAGAAGAAGTTTTTAACCTGAGTTTCTTAGACCTCTTTCTTGACCTTCCTTTTAGTGTCATACTAATAATCAACTTTGAAGAACAATTAAGAGTCACAGAGTCATTAACACTCACCATGTAACATGAATTGTAGTTCTTGATTGAAATTTATTGTAGTTATTTTTCAAAATATGCTTTCGTATATTGGTTCCACTCAGTTGTTTGTTGTTGGAGGACTCCTTAATAAAGCTCAAAAAGTCCTTACTTCCTTTGAAAAATCTTGCTATGTTCATGTTAGACCAATGGTGGTTGACAAATTAAATCCTACTTATGTTTTGATAATAATAAAATGTATAGAATTGGTTAAGAAATTATTTCAGGTGATTTGGATTGCAATTAAAGGATTAATACAATTTAAGAGTGACATATCTACAAATCAAGAGATAGAAAACATGCAAATCAAGTCAGTGACCATCACCAACGTTCAAGAGATAAATAATATGTTGTGAAGATTATAATCAAAGATACATATCCCAACATTTAAAGTTCCAGATTATCTAAAATATGTCCGTTGTAGCTAGCCCCAGTCGACCAGAACATTCCGAGTCGACTGAGAATTATCATTTCTGTAAAATGGGGTTTAAACCAGTCGACCGAAATCTATTAAGTCTACTAAAAGCAAAGGACCAGTAAGTTGGATAATCATTCCAGTCGACTACAATCATTCCAGTCAACTAGAATCATTCCAGTCGACTAAAATCATTCCAGTCGATTGATCGTGGAGGAAAGATGAAATTTTTCATAAAAACACTGGTTCCAGTCGATTAACACTAGTCGACCAGTCGACTATCAGGTGAAACTGAGCAAAATTCATCCAGAACAATCATAAATGGAAAGGAGGAAATCAAGGAACGACTAGGAGATATCAAGCAACAGCTAATAGATGACCTCCAACGGCTATAATCATCTTATAGCCTGCAAATAAATAGAGAAACATCAAGGGAAATGGTAGCAACGCAAAAATCAAAGTATACTACTATAGTTCCAAGAATTTTCTCTCATACTACTCTTAGCTTGGTCTTAATTCCATTCATCTGTACTGAGAGTTAGCATTTCGATTTTCTATCATTGTGATTATTG
>JANIJH010000224.1:22577076-22597751 GCA_024520975.1 Erythroxylum areolatum
AGAATGGAAGAAGATATTAGTTAGAACAAACAAATGATTATCAAGAAGTCTTAACAAATGGTGTTAGCAAGTGTATAAGTTTTCTTCTTTTGCACCAGCTCCTATGCTTAGACAACAATGACACCCAAAATAACCATAACCAAACAGTCACAGCACATGGATAACAGAGCATATACAGAAATGAAGGCAGAAGATAAATAGAGAATATCATCTGACCATTCCATTGTATGGCTTACCTGATATGCTATCGTTTTGAATTGTTTTTGTAGTTATCTCTTGATCCACTTGAACAGAAAGTAAACAAGCATCAGTCATTTTCTACCCATCATAACAGTCGTTAGAAATTTCAGATGCAATCCACTCTAGAAGCACCATTATTATCATAGTATAATGGGAAGAGAAATTGCAGAACATCATCAAAACAAGCCCTGCAAATGGCACTGTGAACGAACGATATACAGAACCATCATCTTTTATTATGAAAACATAGGGAAAAAAATTAACAAATAGTTAGTCACACAGATCGTTCAAGCTACAGTGACATTCACAGACGCAATGCCTTCTCCAAACTTTTCACTCAGTCTATTACACACAACAACATATTAACACCCCCCAACACAGCAAACTAGATCACTTGGAGGCAAACGCAATGCGTTTGCACAGATGGAATGGAATGATTAAAACATCATATACCCAAATGCAAACAACCGAATAACGAGTGGAGACACGGAACCCAGATCCAGAAAGAGAAGAGAGGAGACCGAACCCAAAGGCAACAACGGAAGAACAAATGAAGAGAAAACTTACCTCAGCCACCACGAACCACAGACCAGTGCGAAGAGCGTTAGACGGTACCAGTGCGAAGAGAGTTGGGAGAAAGAGACGGGGATAGGTTTTGATGTTGCGTTGTAATGGGGGTAATGTAGTAATTTCATTTTCAGTTTAGTTTCCATCCTCGGGACAGGAAAAATTGTACCATAGTCATGAGAGGTACACAAAATCTCCGTCCCTATATTCCCGAGATGGGGACAAAAATCGTGGAGACATAAAGCAAATGCCTCGGAGACGGGACTTTATGTCTCCATCTATTGTCCCCACCCATGAGGATAGTAACCAAACACAGTGTGAAATAGGGTAGAAAGGGATTAAAACCCTTATGATTGGAGGACATGCATAAGAGAGAGCAGAGCCTAAGCTACCAACTTAAGTTTCATAAGCAGTTGATGCACCTTAGGGGGAATAGACAATAGAAGAGCTTAGAAATATCAAGCCTTTCCACAATAACTAATATAGGAAAGAAAATGTAAGACTATCCATAATAGAAAACATGAGATGCATAATTAGAACTATGTTCTATATAGGTTACTTTAACATATAGAATATACTAAACTGCCTCTATACTCTTTAGTTATAACAAATAATGATAATGATGATGATGACAAGCCTGTTGATGACTGAGCTCCAATTAGTTTACTTTCCTCATTATTAAACCTTGTGCATTTTAAAGATTTTGTTTTTCCTTTTACGACACCTAACTACAATTTTATTCTAGTTATGTTATTTTACTTATGTTCATTATTTATTTTAGTTTAAATTTAATTTAAGTTCCTTTTATATTTGGTAATGTTTTATTTTCTTTAGTTTTAATTTCTAAATATCAATCAAAATAACTTTAGATAGTAGATGACAAATGGGAGCTAGAGAAGTTTCTATTGCCTTTTTATTTTCCTCCCTTCATATTTATTGTCCTTATTTTTACTATTTTTTAATATTCTATATATTAAGGATAATGTACAATTCAAGTATTAGGAGGAAATTAACTATTTATAGCCCTTTTTTATTATCAATTTTATTCCAACTAGGTCAAGATGGAATAATTGCAGAAAATTTTTTGTCAATGAAAGAAGATTGATCAAGATAACACACTATAGGTTTGGTTGTTTTGCAATTCAGTTAGTTTAGGCCAATAGTTATAAGCGTTGATAATTAATTTAGTTCTAGTTTTTGTTCCAATAATCTTGATAATGAATACTAATTTGCATTATAATATTTTTGTATAATTTAAACATATTTTAAAGTTATAAATGTATTCCTTCTAAGTTTTTTGAATTCCACAAAAAATAAATAAATAACTAAAAATTACAATGAGAATATTTTAATAAGTGAGCTTAAATAAATTATTTGAATAAGTCAGCTTAAATAAATTTACTCCACTAGCTTTTAACTACATGAAAGGTTGAAGTTAAAAGAGCAGTGCTAATAGCCATTTAAAATGGTGACGTAAATGAGTATCTAGGAGTATTAATAATAAGGTGTTTGCTTTTGCATAAAAAGATTAGGTAACTTTTTAAGAAACCTCTAAATGCTCTGTAAAATCAAAGTTCAGTTTTCTGTTGTTTTATCAATTTTAGGTTATTAATATGTTTGAAACCTTAAACATTTTACTAGTGTAAGTCTACTTTATGCATTTAGTTGAGTTTTCTACATTAAGTCGATGCTTTAAGAATTTTTTGATTAAATTAAATTTATTTATGATTTAATACAAGTATTTAAATACCTAACTAATTGGCGAATAATGCAGTTGAAAGAATGATGTATAGTCTTGATATCTTTGATTGATTTAATAAATTGTTTCCTAGAATTACTTCATTTTTAAATTAATATTGATTGAGTTGATCTGCTTGAGGACAAGCAAAAGCTTAAATATGAGGATATTTGATGTGCATGAAAATGAACATATTTTCTTAAATATTTTTTATTTATTTTAAAATTAAATTAAAATTTGATACCTTTGTAGGAAATTGTATGAATTGGACCTTAGACTGATATTATTCAAGAATTAGAGGTCTTTCTAAGTAAAATAATGAAAAAATTTAATTATTGGAGGAACACAATTTAGTTCATGATCATGCGCTACCCTAAAAGGATCAAGTGTAGTAAGTTACATAATTTGACTTATGATCGCGTAATACACCATATGCAAGTTAGATAAGAAACATGAAGATCCATAATTTAAAGACACAACCATTCCATAAGTTATGTATTAATTTCAAAGAAATAGGAAGATCTACGGTTCTCTAACAAGGTTATTTCAAATTTGGTGTCCATCACTTGGAGGAAATAATAAGGCCCACTGCCTAGTTGCTATGAAACACACATTAGAGAAATTTAGAGCAAACATACATTAGAAGCATCTTTCTCTAAAAAAGACAGGGTTAATCTTCTTAAGGCTTTTATAACCCTTAGAAAGTTAGTTTTAAGATGTTTCCCATTGGATAATCAAGATTTAAACATCATGTTAGTGGATTAAAGTGTTAATGAGAATTAGGAATTCATCTAGATTTATTTATATTATGAATTTTTATTTTTTTATGATTTTTTTTAGTATGATTTATGGCTAAACACTTTTATATGTTTAGATAAGGAAAATTCTAGTGTTTAATTTTGTATGATTGATTAGATAAAATTTATGATATAAGAGATATCTTTGTGAGATATATTTTATTAATTCTAATGCTAGTTTATTAATATTAACATATAAATATGATTTAAATTCACTTATGGGTGAATCAAGAGAGCCTGATTATAAATGGACTATGACTTGGGTAGAAAGGGTTGAACGGGGTACTCAAGAAAGACCTATGCTTTCTTCTTATTATTAGAGTGAGACTTTTTATGGATTTTCACAGAGTTTAGTATATTTAAAAGCATGTTAGAAATGATAAAGAAACAAGTTAACCAATTGGAGAGTAGCTGACTATAGCCCAAGAGAGTGCAGTTTTGTTCTCTAAGAGCTCCTAAAAGTTAGGAGAGTAAATCCAATTTAGGTTAACTGAATCATAAATTCAAAAGTATTACTAGGGAAAGTACTAATCTAAGCATAACTTTTTGATTAAATTCTCTTTTGATAAATTATCTTATCTTTTTATTTTTCTTGGCCGTTATCTAGATTTTAGTTTTAGTTTATATTTTATTAATGAAAACTATAAAAATCATCATTCTATTTATTATCCTTAGCCAAGTTAATATTGTTAGGTTTTCCATTCCAGATTGCTTTTTCATAGGATTTGACCCTATTTATCATTATATTACTTACCAATGATATATGTGTTTTCCTAATCAGTAAGTAATAGCTAGGAAAATTTTTAGTAGCATTAATGCAAATACACATAACCTACACTCATCATCACATCTCTAGAAAAAAATTTTGAAAGATTGAAAAAAAAACATCCTTCCAACTCTTGATTTTGGCATCTAGAGACGTGTACTGATTGTTACAAAGGAAAGTTAACTAAAATAAAGCTAAAAAGTTCAACTTGTAGTTCTAATATTTTATAATTATTTATACTAATATATGTGGTCTTTATTCATTCATTATCCATAATTTCATAAATACATATTTTTTACTTTTATTAATGATTCTTAATGTTATGAATTTGTGTTCTTTATTAAAGAAAAGTTTAAAGTTCATGACAAATTTAAGATATTTAAGACTAAAAATGAGAACCAAATATGAAATCAATCAAAATTGTTACGTTTGATAATGAAGTTGAGTATTATAGCAAACAATGGGTTTTTGGACAAGAAAAAGTTTCATTTGTCAAATACTTGTGAAACTTGTAGAGCAATAGATTATTTTGCTATATCAGGTAGTCCTAAACATAACATTATAGTCAAAAGGAGAAACCACAACTTAAAAGATATGATGAGGAGCATGTAAAGTAATACTAAATGTCTATAATACTTTTAGGGTGACTTTATTAAGACTTCTTTGTACATTGTAAATAAAGTCCCAAACAAATCATTTCTAAAGCACTTTTTGAGTCTTGAAAATTAAAAATCTGGTCTCACTCATCTGTAAGTTTGGGATTACTCCCTTATGATATGTTTGTATAATCCTTATGAAAATAAATTACATTTTCATTATACTAGTTTATATTGTTTAGCTATCAAGATCGATATAAAATCCACAAATTATTTTATAGAGAAGGATGATATAAAATTGTGGCATCACAAATAAATAAATTTTTGGAATATGATATGATAAATAAGGTCAGTCCTTAGCATATTTTAAAGGATAACATAATTAATACTACTATAGTTTCATATATTTAACTCATTCAATTAAGGTTATTGGATTATGTACCTAGTTCTACTATATTATAGGACTAAGAACCAATACATATATAATTAGGATTGTTATTTGATGCTGACTCAAAATCAATGGGCTTAAACCAATTTGGTCAAGCTTTGGGATGCACTTGAGCTTTTTTTCCTTAAATTTTTTAAGCTTTAGGCTTGACCTCTGTAGTCTAGCCTAATCCAATGCCCAATATATATATTAAACTTTACTAAAACCTAACTTCACTATACATCCTTTCTTTATTTCTTTTATTCTTTCTTTATCTCTTATTGTCGTTATTCAAAGATAGTCACTCTACTGCTTATTTTCACTATAATGATAAGCAAGGTTCTCACTCCTTTGCTTAACAGCATTCAATGGTTATCATTATACTACTAGTTCTATCTTACGTGTTATTCCCTTATTGAACCTAAGAAGGATAATTAGGTGGATCCAAGATTTTAATTAAAGGATACTAACTTATGAAAACAATGTTCCCTAATTATCACAAAAGAAAGAATGAAGTAAAATTAAAGGAATTTAATTATGCTATTGAACAATAGGGTACAGAGTAAGGGAAAAGAAACACAAGTCAATTTATAGTTTTTCGGTAAACAATCCTTAACTACGTCCACTCCTAACACTCACCTTGAATTTCCATTATAACTCTTCTTTCAAGGTGAAGAACAACCTTTGTATAATATTTTATTTTAGCTTTCTTTTTTTAAATCTTTCTTTAAGTTAAAGAGGAACCTAAAACCACTTTAAATTAAAGAGGAACCTCAAAACTCAAAATTTTAGCTTATAACTCAAACTTGCACACTTGGATATTTTAATAATCATAAAAGGCTTACACATTCAAAATGAGATAATGAATGCTTAAATTATTGAAAAATACTTTAAAATGTGTGTAAAAGAAACTCAAATGCTTCTTAATGTCAAAATAAGAGAGAAAACATCTATTAATTATGTTGTTATGTGATTAAAGCTAAGAGCTAGTTGTTGCAATGGCTATATTAATGTTTTAGTCATCCAATATAGTATAAAAATCTTTAGATTCACTAGCCGTTTGGATCACTAGTCAATCAGTAGGCATACTGGTCAATCAGTTTGGCACAGTAGTCAACTAATTCATTAACCAATGTTATAGCTACTCATGTTGCATCAAATTTAATAACTACCTATATTGATTAACCATTAACTTATATAAGTTGACCAATCACCCTAAAAATATGATTTATCACCTTTAAATTCTCAAACTCAATTTGATTAATGCAATTATGAATTAAAAATTTGAAACCGCTCCATAAAACTTTATTTGAAAGATTGAGAGGTTTTTATACTAAAAACAAAAACTTTAATACCTTTTTAGTGAATTGAAAGACTCATGTGGTGAATCTAAGCGAAAAGTTTATGCATAATGAGCCTTTTAGACTATCAAAAACAATCAAGATGAGCTTAAAGCAAGTAATATAAAATAACTTTAATTTATCTTAATCTTGATATTGAAGATTACAAACTTTGTCTTTTCTTTTATAATCTTTCGATATAGTGATATCTTATTCTCATACACCTTCTTATCATCAACATTAAATTTTTTAGTAGTACTTATGTCTTATTATCATCAAAACCTTACTTGGAACCTACGTTGGTTCAACATCATGTTTATTACTTCTTCTCCTTCCTTTGTCATGGTTATAACTTCTTCTTCTTTAAGACAATTTGTTTTTTTCTAACCCTAACATATAATCCATACTTTTTTTCTTTCTCCATTTTATTACTTTATCTTTATTTTTCATATGTTATTAAGCTCTTCTATTAGTGCTAAGCTCTTCATATTTGGCTAGTTCTTCTTCTAGTTGTTTTATAGAGTAGGTCAAGTTAAATCAAGCATGGGTAAAGTTTTAGGCTAGTTTTAAACTACTCAAAACTTAAACAGATTCAAGTTTAGGCTCAGGCGATATGATTCAGGTTCAATCAGGTTTTAGGGTTAGTTTAGGGTAATCTCTTAAGTGGTTAGGTTGGATATATATAATGAAGTTTTTAGACATAGGATCACATTGAGCAGGTTCAACTAAGAATCCATTAGGGCGAGGAGGAATGCTATATCATTTGTTTATATAGTTTATCTTTAATATTGGACATATTGTTGATCTAGTTACTTTTTCAAATGTTATTTTTGGTCCTTATGTAGATTTATATTGGGATGTAATGAAAGTTAAAATGTAGTCCATAAAGCATAATTAAGTATAGAAACCTATTGATTTAATTCAACATTATATAATTGATGGTTGTAAATAGGTTTGTAAGACCAAAAGGAATCTTTATTGTAAGGTTATGCTGCTTAAAAGCAATGATAGATACTAATTTGAATATTATTATACACCTACATTTGATATATTTTGCTTGATATTTTATAATTTTATTGAACATTTGGTAGCCAATTCTCTCCAAGTGCATTCATAGGTTAGAACTACCTTCAAGGACCAAAAGGAGAAGAATTGGATGAAATATGGCATAAAATGAAGTTTTGAAGCAAATTAAAGATAGATGACCATGTTTGTGCCTGTGTAAATCTTAGAGCCCATGACAAATTTTGGATTTTTTGAATATATATAGTTTCTCACACTCTCGATTAGCAGACCGTGTATGTGCCAAAATCCTTAAAATTTACTATTAAAAGATGTGAGTGGTGGCAAATTGGTAGAGCAGACTTTTACATTAGATTTCTGACACTAAAATGATCCAGAGACAAGGGAAACATAAAGGTAACATCAAAAGAGATCAGATACAAGGCTACATAAATTCCAAACTTGCAAGACGAGTTAATTAAATAGAAGGGATATTTAGAATTATGAAGTCTTTGTTTTCTATTAATTTTTCTACATGTTTATATTTGAATTTGTTTTCTATTATGTGTCTAGGTGTGATGAACCCTAGTTTGTGATAACATTAGGTCTTAAACTTTTATTCAATGCGATTATTTTGGTTGATTTATTATGATTCAATTATGTTTTTTATACATGTTAATAGTTCCATAATATTGGTGCATGATTTAATTTAATAACATTGAGATTAGGAAATCCTTTGTATGAATAGATCTAACATAATTGAAAGGAGTTGATTACAAATCTAGAGATATGTTGACATAAATCCTTTAGATTAGGGTCAAACCTAATAGCAAAATTCACAAATTGATAAAGCAATCATAGGAACTTTAACTAAAAAGATTTCAGTTAATCAACCTATGGATTCGTTGTTAGTAGTCTCGACGAAGTTACTAACATAAGATATGGAATACTGAGACTTTAACAAATTCGAAGTTAATGATTTAAGGATGTGATGCTTAGTTGATACATGTATTATCCATTAAGTTTGGAACTAAATTAGATAATAAAATATTATGAGATATCTAAAAGGTTGGATATAATCTTATAGACTTATTGAACAAATTGTTTGTTTCAATGCATATATATAGGAGAATGGTTCTCAAGATAAGTAGTCAGAGTAAGATTAAATTTGAAAAGTTCAAATCTTACAACAATACATCCAATTGGAACTAGTGCCTTTATTGATAAATTTGATGTATAGTTAAAAGGCTTTGAGACATTCAAGAATTCACTTTCATGACTAATTCAAAGATTTTGTTTTGGCATAATTTTGAATTTATCATGTCTTTGAAAAGTTTAATGAGAGTATAGTTTTCCTCTTCAGTGGGAGTATGTAGAGACATATTGCTCACAGAGTTTCAATTGTTGAAAATATAATTGTTCTATGACCAATGATATATTCTAATTTAAATATTATTATACACCCATATTTGATATATTTTACTTGATATTTTATAGTTTTATTGTACATTTGGTACCTAATTCTTTCCAAGTGCATTCATAGGTTATAATTGTTTTCATGGACCAAAAGGAGAAGAATTCGGATAAAAATGTGGCATAAAGTGAAGTTTTGAAGAAAATTAGAGATAAATGACCATATTTATACTTGTGTAAGTCTCAGAGCGTGTGTAAAATCGCAAATTTTGGAGTTTTTGAATATATACAGTTTCTCACACTCTGGTGTAGCAAACCGTGTATGTCCAAGAAATCCTAAAATTTACTATAAATGTAGCATCCCACTCCCGCAAGACCCAAACTCAACATCGACGGTGATATCCGAGCCCGTGCCTCACGAGGATGGTATGCTAGAGCAGTCAATTACAGTTCAAAAACTCAGTAAGACATTTTTATTTTGAAAACAATGGTATGCGCGGAATTCAATAAACGATTTGGGTTCGCTTTAATTCGAAAACAGTTTCGATCACAACACAATTTCAATCATTAAAAGGTACTCAGCAGTATTTAATCAATTCATGCACAAAAATCCATAGCCAAGTTGGGGCCAATGCTAATCCTGAACACTTTCAGTAATCACATTATAAATATAACATTTACCAATTGGGGCCCTCTGCAATAACAGTACTATTCTGTAGAAATTGTAGAAATACAAATTTACACAAGACAGAACGACACTAATGCAGATATGAACTGATCCCGACCTCAATCTCTGACTTGCATACAGTAGGCATACTCCCGTTTGTCTAACGCGGTACTCTTCAAATCCTGAAAAATAGTTGCAATTTTGGGTGAGTTTGCGAACTCAATGAGAAACAATCATCGATGGTTCACCCAATTCATGCATTACGCGAATAGTGTACAGATTATCACAATAGCACATTCAGAATATCATATAGCATTTTACAGAGCATTTCACAATAGCCTATTCAGCATATCACATAATTGCAAGGCATCCCGTTTTTTATCCCATTCCAGAATTCAATCAAATGCATATGTAATGATTACATGACATTTTCCCATTTTATTACAGTGTTGTGACCGAGCGCTTAAACAGTAAACAGTAGGCAGTAGACGCGTCTAGGGAGTAGGAGAGCCCTCTGGGTATGCACTATCTCCCTTCGAGCTCGAGGCTCTTTTTCAATATCAGTGTAAACAGGAGGCAGTAGACGCATCTAGGGAGTAGGAGAGCCCTCTGGGTATGCACTATCTCCCTTCGAGCTCGAGGCTCTTTTTAGTATCATTGGTCACTCTGGTCACAACTATTATTATCCGTTTATGTATTTGTGTATGAAGTGCAAAATGCCCAATATAATCACAGTCACATTGCCATTAAAACCCATTTATCAAAATATACATAATATCCTACAGTCACAAAATATCAAAATCCCCATTTGTTTACATTTCAATATCAAATTCCCATTCCCTCGGACCTTCGGTCTAGTATTTCAGTCATAATCATTCACAATTTATTTCATTGAAGCGTTCACAAACAGTTACACATCCACATCAGAACACTCAATCTCTCGGACCTTCGGTCCGAGATTTCAAACACAATAATTCACGTACTCATCATTATTCAGCACAGAATTCCAAGTACAGAACATTTAACAGTCAAAGATTGAGGAACCAACTAGGTTACTCATCTGTAACTTCTGAGCTACTGCCTGGAAGTCCCAGCAATATCCGTGGAATGTCGATCCAACGATGCCTCTATAACAATCAAATAATCACCCATTACTAAATGCTCAATCAGAAAGATTCAACGATGCACATGTCTTAAAGAAAAGATGTACGATGCATATTCGTGACTTTCCCGGTGCTATATCCCAATTTCACTATCTTTTGACAAACCTAACTTTTCACCCATTTGATCAATAATGACTTATTTCCTTTCTAAAATTCAGTTCAATTCACCATATCATACACACTAAAATATTCCCAAGAAAACCTCAAAACCAGTGTTACTATTCTCTAGATCAAAATTCATCCATTATGCTCAGTTTCTAAAACTCCCAATAGCATTGAATTTATTTCCAAAGTCTCAAAATTATACTCCAATTGTCATGAAACAATCCTTAGGTTGCAATAGGAAACCATATTCAACTTTCTTTCAATATTTAAGATCTCACTCATTTGATTTCAAACTTTCTTTTTACCTCAATTGTATACCTCTTTCTCTAGTTCATAACGAATCAAATATCACTTCATTTGGAGGTCTACATCATTAGTTATGACCCAAAAACTAAACACATTAGTTCAGAAAACAGGAGCTCGCCGCAGCCAAGGAACTTCACCACAACGTCCTGGGGATTGCTCGCTGCGGCGCACGAGAAGACTCGTCGCGACGTCGAGATGGAGCTCGCCGCGGTGTGGAATTCATGTGGAGCTCGCCGTGGCGACCTCCCGCACGCTCGCCGTGGCGACCTCCCGCACGCTCGCCGCGGCGAATTAACATTAATTCGCCGCGGCAAGAACCGTATTTCTCACCGCGACGTGCGGGTCGCAGGTCGTCTTCTCCGACTAAATTTCTCACATTTTTCTCTCTAAAACAGCCATAACTCACTCTTAATTACCCCAATCTTTCACATTAAACACTATAAATGCATTTAAACTAACAAATAAACAACATCCAAGCAATTACTTACCAAATCAAGCTTCACTCCTCAAAACTTCCGAAAATCTTCCAACTCTTTACCTCACTTTAACACCCACGACCAACACACAATATCTCACAAATCTTCATCTTTTCAAACATTAGGGTTGGTCTTTGTACAAGAAAACAAGCAAGCAAAAAATAAGCCAAAGATCAAGCAAGAATCGAGAAGGGGATCGAAGATCACTAAGGAAGAAGAAAGAAGCAAGCCTTAGGGTGAAGGAAAAAAGCTTTTCTGTCAAATTCAAAATCTAAGACATTTAAAGGGGGGTTGCTCTCTTTCCCTCAAACACTCGTCAAGTTCCTTCTTCTTTTCAAAATCATTTCCGGTTCAATTCGTCTCCAAATTCCAATGGTTCGGCATATAAATTTCTAAAGTCATAAATCAAATTTTCCATGGCCATTGGACAGTTATTTCAGCACTATACAGCTAATCAGTCCGTCACTCGGAAAATTTTCCGGTTCGGACTTTTTCTCCTGAATTTTCCAGAAAATTTATAAGGGTCACTATCAAGTGACAATCACTCTAAAACAGTTCTAATTCCAATTCTCAAGCAAAATTATCTCAGAAATTACAAAACAGATCATATTCATAAATAAATGCCGAGAAATGCCATGAATGCATATACATATAAGTGCATGTGCAAAAATGCCTAATTTCTCTAAAATTAGAGGCCAAATGTATGCTCATATCACATTATGCAGTCTAACCTACTAGCCTGACCCAATTGACCAATTTAACCTTCCCATCGGTGATGGGATGTTACAATAAAAGGATGTGAGCAAAGGCAAATTGGGAGAGTAAAATTTTATATTAGATTTCTAACATAAGAAACTCAGAGAGGCACGATAAAGATCCAAAGATAAGGAAAACATGAAGTTAACATCAAAAGAGATCCGACAGAAGGTTATATAAAATCCAAACTTGCAAAATAAGTCAATAGGAAGGGAGATTTATAATTATAAAGTCCTTGTTTTCTATTAGTTTTTTTACAAGTTTATATTTGATTTCATTTTCTATTATATGTAACTAAACACTTTTTAGTGTCTAGGTATGATGAACCCTAGTTTATGATAACAATATGCCTTAATCTTTTATTCAATGTAATTATTTTGATTGATTTATTGTGATTTAATTGTGTTCTACACATGTTGTAATAGTTCTAGAATATTAGTGCATGATTTAATTTCACAACATTGAGATTTAGAAATCCTTTGTATGAATAGATCTACCGTAATTCAAAGGAGTTAATTGCAAATCTAGATATAGGTCAATATAAATCCTTTGGATTAGGATCAAAACTAATAGTGAAATTCACAAATTGATAAAGCAATCCTAGGAACTTTAACTAAAGAGATTTCGATTAATCAACCTATGAATTAGTTGTTAGTAGTCTTAAGAGCGTTATTAATGTAAGAAAGGAATTTCCACGATCCAATAATCAATGAAATAACTTCATGATAAAAGGTTAATTAATTAATGATCTTTAAGGGGGGTTTATCACCTAAACACTAATTTTTTATATTGATTTTTCTAAGTAATTTCCTTTTTCTTCTACGTTCATTATCATTTCCAAATTTATTTTAATTTTTTGAAAAATTTTTAATTAAAAATAAACATCCAGTTTGTAGGCTAGATAATAGGAGAAAGGTAATAACTCGTAATTACTGCCTTAGTGAGATCGACCCATATTTACCTATTCTAGCTCCATCTACATCGTTCACTTATGATTAATTTAAATATTGATATCTAAATATATCATCAAGTTTTTGGCATTGTCGATGAGTGCGGCAATATTAGGGACACTTTGATGTTATTACTCTGATCATTTTATTTTATTATGTTTAATCATTATTTTGTTTTAGTTATTTTATTTGCTTAATTTGATTATTTTTCCATGTATGGTAATATTAGGAACACTTAGATGTTATTACTCTAATCATTTTATTTTATTATGTTTAATCATTATTTTGTTTTAGTTATTTTATTTGATTAATTTGTTTAGTTTTCTTTCATTTTGTAGACTTGGACTCTTGGTTAATTTATAACTCAAAGCACTCTAAGAGCTTAACAGACATAAACCCAGAGATCGAAAGAATAGTGCACATGAATCTTTGAAGGACACAACTATGGGAGTTTAAGCTAAATCGTCAAATAAAAGACTTGGGTGGTGAGGGAGACAATAAAAAATCACACATGGCTAACCAACTTAGAATTATGTCAACTATGCTAGACTAGATTTAACTAGTGTAGATTCTAGCATTATGAGGCTTACTGTCAATGATAATAGCTTTGAGATGAAGTCAATCATCATCCAGATGGTGCAATAGTTTGTCCAATTTGATGGACTTTGAGATGAGGATCCCAACGCACACATCTTTTAATTTTTGGAGGTATACAACAATTTTAAAATTAATAGAGCTAACAATGATGATATTTGATTACACTTTTTCCCATTCTCTTTAAGGGGAAAGGTCAAACAATGGTTAAACTCCATGCCATACTCTTCATTAAATATATAGGAACAAGTAATAGAGAAGTTCTTTCTAAAGTATTTCCCATCAGCAAAAACTGCGAAACTGAGGAACGAAATCTCCTTATACTCCTAAGTTGAAGTGAAATCTTTATATGATTTATGAGAGAGATTCAAGGAAATGTTGAGACAATGCCCACACCATGAATTGCCACTATGGATGCAAATTAAAATGTTTTTCAATGGGATAAATCAAATCATAAGGCAGTCTATATATGCAACAGCTAAAGGGATGCTTAATAACAAAACACCAGAGGTAGCCTAAGACCTGATTGAGGATATGACCACAAATAACTATCATTGTTACTCATTTATAGCATGAACTAATAGGCCAACAGGAGTGTACAAAATGGATGCAATGGAACATTTGGAGAGTCGAGTGGAAGACTTAAGCAGAAAGATAGACAGAATTACAATAGCTCCACAAGGTTGAGAAATGCAATGCAAGGTGTGCAGGCTAGAGCACCAAGGAGAAGATCGTCAATCAGTTTAGTATGAAAATTTGGACTATTTGGGGAATGTTTGGAGACCTCAAAATAATCTATATAATAACACCTACAATATTAGTTATAGGAATCACCCTAACTTTTCTTGGAGAAATTAGGGCCAAACAAGGAAAAACCCTTCACCCGGATTCTAGAAGTAAGCATTATAGCCCAAGAAATCTGGTGTGGACAAGTTGATAATGGAATTTATTTAAGAATTAAGGGTGAAACATCAGAGATAATAGACTTTCATGCATAACTTAGAGGTTCAACTCGACCAGTCGGCAATGATATTAGCTTAAAGACAAACGGGGAATCTCCTGAGTACCTTTGAACCAAATCCTAACTAGCATATAAAGGCAGCCACACTTAGAAACAAAAAGGAATTACAGAAAGACAACACAACCTAAAATGAAGAGAAGGATCACGAGAAGAGTTAAGAGAAGACCAAAGATATAGAGCATCATCCAAAAGTTAAAGAATTCTAGCCCACTATACCATATCTAGCAAAGTTAAAGAAGGATCACTTGGATGAGTAATTCAGTAAATTCCTCAAGTTATTCAAAGAACTTCATATGAACTTACCACTTAGTGAAGCTCTGGCATAGATGCCCAAGTACATAAAATTTTTAAGGATCTATTATTCAATAACAATAAGTTGGAGGAATTGGCTACAATGAGACTAAGCGAGGGATGCTCAACGATCCTACAAAACAAGTCACCAGAGAAGCTTAAAGATCCAGGGAGTTTTACTATCACTTGTTTTATTGGTGATTTGTTAGTAGAGAAAGTCTAACTGAATTGGGGGCTAGGATTAACTTAATATCATATAGATTATTTAAGAAATAGGGATTAGGGGATCCCAACTTACTAGGATGAGAATTCAATTAACTAATAGATCTATTAAATATCCTAGGTGTATTATTAAGGATGCATTAGTAAAGATTGACATGTTTATCTTACCAGTTAAGTTTGTTATACTTGATATGGATGAAGATATAAAAGTACCTTTGATTCCAGGATGTCCCTTCCTAGCTAGAGATAGAGTCATTATTGATGTTAGTGATGGTAAACTACTTCTTAAGGTGGGAGAATAACAGGTCACTTTTAATGATTTTAAGTGTGATGATTCCTGTTATTTTATTGATATTAATAATTTTGTTCAAACATCATGCAAGAATGTGTCTAAATACGTGCTAGAATTGTCTATGACTCAAGACGAGGACCAAATGAGGCTAATAAACATTGTATGAGAACAAATGTTGGACCCCAAAATTTTTTTCTTTTTTTCTTTAAGTTAAGAATGATTTAAAATAATTTTTGAGGTTTTGATAGATTAATTATTTTGGAGTTATTTAATTATTTCAAAGTTAGTAGGATTTATTGAATGGGTAATTGGAATTAAAATGTTAATGTAATAAGAATGTTCAAGGGATTTTTGGGAGATCACTTAAGCATAAAAAACATAAGGCTTATAAGGAAGGGCAAGATGAAATTTGCACACTCATTAAGGGTAGAAATGGAGGAAGAATATGTTGTCTTGCTTGTTAAGAAGAGAAAAATGTGAATTGAAGGGAGAGAAGAGTGAAAAACGGAAATAAGAGAGAAGAAGAGAGGTTTTAGAGAAAGAAGAAAAGAAAAGAGATCAAGCTTGTTAAGGTAAGTTGATCATCTTTTTTTCTTGTTTTATTAAAGAAATGGGTTGTGATGAGGATGAAGGAGTTAGAGAGAGAAAGGAGTTTGTGTAGAGAATAAAAGGTTTATGTTGAAAGAAGAACAATTAAGAGAACCCAAATGATTTTAAGGTTTCTAAACTAGGTCTTTTCTAACCTAGATGGACTATGGGTAGGTTAGGTTTAAATTCAATTTTAGCATTTTTTGATTCTTGAAGTTTTATGAATTTTCATTTGAATTTAGATTAAATGGGAATTGGTTTATTTGAAGGGAATTAAGAAAACCTTACTCAAGAGCAAGAGGAAAGACAATCTTGAGCTTAGATTTTCAGTAAAATTAGGTGGGTAATGTATTTATAGTTATTGTGCCATTGCGCAAATTCTTACCTATGTGTGTGTATATTGATTTGCTTAAAATTGAAATTGTTGTGAATGTTTGGAAATGCATGATTCAGTGTGATTATGTTATACCTTGAAAGAGGTTATAACATTTTGAATTAGATGAAAAGAAGAAAAAACATGAAAGTATGAGCATATAATTGAATTGAGCATAAATTTGCTTGTGATTGGGCAAGAGAGGAACCCGTTTCATTAGTCACATGCATGATGACTTATAGCCTTCTACCAAATGCCCGCTTGACACCACAAGATCTTGAGAATTCGGATTCGTTTTGTTCACAGTGTAAATTTTGATTTCTCTATTACATTCCACGAAACTCTTGAGTTATTTGTTTGTGCATTGCATCTTTAAATTGTTGAGTATGGTGCATAATTGAGTATTATGTTTAATGGCTGAAGTCTATGTTGTGGATTATGAGTTTAAGCTAAACTGATTAATGCTAAATTGCTAGAATAGATTAAGAACGCTCGAACTACTAGATATACATGTACACATGCTTGAATTTATGGTCAATTTCCAATGGCTATAAATATATTAGCCACTGAGCTGTGTAGCTCACCCCACTTTTCCTCCTTAGGTGCAAAACGAGAAAGTTAGCAATCCTTGCAAGGAATTGGAAACTCCAAGATATTAGAAACTTTTGTAACTAAGTTAGTTCGATCATTTTTGGATAGTTTTATAAGCATATCAAACATTGAGCATCCAATGTATTTTGTATCTTGTGTTAAATCTTTGATGTAATGTTGTTATGTCATTAAAGCTATGTATGAACTTCATTTTGAATTAGGAATGAATTGAGAACTGAAGAAGTTCCAAAGTTTCCAATGTGTATGTGCTCATTTATCTTGTAGTTGTACATTTCATATTTCAAGTCTTTCATAGGTGTAGAAATTATGTTTGACTTCAGGGAAAAACTGGATTAATCTAGGCTAAATTAGACAAAGTTGTCTTCTAGCAAGTTGTAGTTCATCCTTTTAGCTTTCTAATGGTATAAAGTATGTGATTATCAAGTATTGGAGTTGAGAGTTATGGCCATTACAAGTTGGATACGTTTTGGAGAGTCTAGTTCAGTCTTAGACTAAAGCCTATCGTCTGGTCCAGTCTTAGATTGAAGCCTATCGTTTGGTCTAGTCTTATACTGAAGCCTTTCATTTGAGCTTCATCTAATTTCGTCTAACCCTTCGTCTAGTTCAATTTTGACCCTCTATATGACAAGATCACATTTTTGTGTCTTCATAAAAGTTGTATATCTAGAAGTATTCTTCGAAGTCATCTAAGGACAACCTTAATCTGATATCTCTATTGAAAGTTATGTTAATTGTCCCAAAATAGGTCTTAGACTGAAGCCTTTTGTCTGACCTTCATCTAGTTTCGTCTGACCCTTCGTATGGTTCAAATTTGACCTTATAGATGACAAAATCGTGCTTTGATGTCTTCATGAAAGTTGTATATCTAGACGTCTTCTTGGAAACCATCTAAGGAAGACTTTAATCTGATATCTCTAGTGAATGTTATGCTAATTGCCCCAAAATAAGTATTAGATTGAAGCCTTTCATCTGGTTTCATCTGATCATTCTTTTGGTTCAATTTTGACCCTATAGATGACAAAATCACGCTTTGGTGTCTTCATAAAAATTGTATATATGGAATTCCTCTTCGAAATCACCAAAGAAAACCTTAATTTGATATCTTTAGTGAAATTTATGCCAATTTTCCCAAAATTGTTCTTATACTGAAACCTTTTGTCTAACCTTCGTCTGGTTTCATCTGACCCTTTGTCTAGCTCAATTTTGACCCTATAGATGACCAAATCATGCTTCTATGTCTTCCTAAAATTGTATATCTAGAAGTCCTCTTTGAAACCGTGTAGCATCCCACTCCCGCAAGACCCGAACTCGACATCGAGGGTGATATCTGAGCCCGTGCCTCACGAGGGTGGTATGTTAGGGCAGTAAAAACAGTTCGAAAACTCAGTAAGAAATTTTTCTTTATTAAAAATAATTGTATGCACGGAATTCAATAAACGATTTTTGCCCGCTTTAGTTCGAAAACAGTTTCGATCACAACACAATTTCAGTCATTAAAAAGGCACTCAGCAGTATTAAATCAATTTATGCACAAAAATCCATAGCCAAATTGGGCCCAATGCTATTCCTGAACACTTCCAGAAATCACATTACAAATACAACATTTATCAATTTGGACCCTCTGAAATGACAGTACTATTCTACGAACATTGCAGAAATACAAATCTTATACAAAAACAGAATAACACTAATGCAGACGTGAACTGATCCCGACCCCAGTCTCTGACTGGCATGCAGTAGGCATACTCCCGTTTGTCTAACGGGGTACTCTTCGATTCCTGAAAAATAGTTGCAATTTTGGGTGAGTTTGCGAACTCAATGAGAAACCATCATCGATGGTTCACTCAATTCATGCATTACGTAAATAGCGTACATCATATCACAGTAACACATTCAGAAAACCATATAGCAATTTACAATTCCTCATACAATCACAGAACTCAGAAATTTTCACAAATCATTTATCACGATTATAGCATGCACTCTTACCTATTTTCCATTCACTGAATTCAATCCATCACAATGTGTATGCAATGCATATGTGACTCTTTCCCATTTTATTACGGTGTTGTGACCGAGCGCTTAAACAGTGGACAATGTTTAGTAGATGCGTCTAGGGAGTAGGAGAGCCCTCTGGGTATGCACTAACTCCCTTTTAAGCTCGAGGCTCTTTTTCAGTATCAGTGTTCGAGCTCGAGGCTCTTTTCAGTATCAGTGGTGACTCAGGTCACAACTATCATTATCTGAACATGCCTTTATGCATGAATGCATATGTCTCAAAGCACATTTACAGCCAGTTTACATTTCAATGTCCAAATTCCCATTTCTCCGGACCTTCGGTCTGGTATTTCAGTCATAACAATGTTCACATTCACAAGCAGTTTTGCTTCAATGTCCAATCACCCCATCCCTCGGACCTTTGATCTGAGATTTCCAACATAATCATTTACACTTTATTTCGTTGAAGCATTCACAAATAGTTACACACAAATAGCACTTCGATATCAAGTTCCCAATACTTCGGACACCTATGGTCCGAAATCAATCAAAAGAAAACACACATAACCCTCCATTCATCTCCACATGGTATAAGTGCATAACATTAAACACATAAAGATTGAGGAACCAACTAGGTTATTGACCTGCACTTCTGAGCTACTGCCTAGAAGTCCCAGCAATATCCGTGGAATATCTTTCCATCGGTGCCTCTATAACAGTCAAATAATTTCCCATTACTAAATGCACAATCAAACTAATTCAATGATGCACATGTCTTAAATAAAAGATGTACGATGCATGTTCATGACCTCCCGGTGCTATTTCCCAAATTCCACATTCTTTTGTCAAATTCTAACTTTTCACTCAATTGATCAATAATGACTCAGTCCATCGCTAAATTCAGTTCAATCCACCATATTATACACACTAAAATAATCCCACGAAAACCTCAAAACTAGTGTTACTATTCATTTTTTCACATTCACCCATCGAAGACCCCAAGTTATACTCCAATTATCATAATACAATCTTTAGGTTGCAATAAGAACATATCCTCAATTTTCTTTCAATAATTAAAATCTTTCTAATTGGAATTCAAACTTTCTTTCTTTACCTCAATTGTATACCTCTTTCTCTAGTTTATAGCGAATCAAGAATCACCTCAATTGGAGATCTACACCATTAGTTATGAGCCAAAAACTAAATAAATCAAATCAGAAAAATATCCCTCGCCGCGGCCAAGGGATGCTGGCCGCGGCGTCCTGGAGTCGCTCGCTGTGGCATCCTTGTTGGACCCTATCTCCGAGGCCCAACATTCGGACCCATACAAGCATGGAATGCCCAAAACCGAACACAAACCGACCACAATTAGAGA
>JANIJH010000224.1:22627125-22638733 GCA_024520975.1 Erythroxylum areolatum
TATTATAATGCTTATGGTTTTACTATCAAGTCACATACTTGATGACATAAGCCTAATACTATTCATGGAACGTAAATTACATTACATAAACGATATACATGCATATATAAAAGAATACCTCATAATATATTATTAATAAGTCATAACGTTAGTACAAAAGTCACATATGTCCATTGGCCTAGGACACACTACTAACAATCTCAACAGGAAAGCACCACCTAACCTTCTCACTTATTAATTTATGTTTATATTGTGTGCATTGAGGACAATGTGCAACTTTAAGTGTACGAAAGAGTTAACGATTTTAATGATCTTATTAAGCTTACTATAATCTTTGTTATTAAATTTTATTAACTGATATTTTTACTTAATTGAAATCTATCCATCAACACTTTACTTCATTATTAAATATTGATTTGAATTAGCATGTGAAACGATGACAGTTAGAATAAAATTGCTTCTATAAGTCATATTTTTAATAATCATTAAAGTAATCAAATTGAATAAAATTGCATAATATTTACACATATAAACCCATCTTTTTTATGAGATTTTGAGCCTAAGAGTAAAATTTTCAAAAATATTTAAGCTCTTTTATTCTTTTATGCGTGTTATCAATCAAAGTGAAATAATTCTAAAACTTGCTCTTATTATGCATATTGATACTATAGTTGTTAAATTAGAAGTATTGAAATGATGAAGGCACTTAGATTTAATAACTTGTGTTAGAATATTTTTTTGATTATTACCTCCCTCTACGTGAGTTCTCATATTGCTCTAATGAATTATTGCCTCATCACTATTCTTTTTGGATCTATCATAGCTCTACTACTTGGAATTCCACTTGTCTTCGTTAGAGTAGAGTGCTTCCTCTTGTCTCTTGAATGCAACTACTCCCCTTTACTTAGTTAATGCTTCTTGTCCAACAAACAAATTAAAATTTCAAATTCAACAAGTGATGGTTGATTTTGCCATCGTTGTACTAGAACAATAAAACTTCTGTATTTAGGTTTCAAACCATAGATAATTATTTTCTTCATCCTGGTTTCTTCAATTGGTGCTTAAGGATCTAATTCAGAAATATCAAGGCATAATGACTTCATCTTATGAAAACATTGAGTGACTATCATGTCACGTTATGTTAATGATAGTAACTCACTCTTGAGCAGTTGAAGCCTCGTGTCATTTCTCTTAGAGAATAGCTTGTCGAATGTATCATATGCTTTGGTGTTTTGGCATTCTAGATATGCTATAGCACATCTTTCTCGACCGTTGTCTTTAAGACAAACATGACTTTGCCTACTTTATCTTCCATTTCCTTAAGGTACCATTTGCATCCTTAGCCATTGGATGCAACACTTCACCTCGTTGTCGACCTCTTACAAGTTCTGATCTTGCATGTATGACATCATACATGTAGAAAAAGAAGCATAATTCTGGTTATTAAGTTTCTTAACTTCACCGATGTGACTTGGATATCACTCATTTTGTTAAGAGACAAAGAATTATGCCCACTAACTAGTAGCTCTAATACCCATGATGATTGCATGAATCATTCTATATTTTGTTTAGTGCAAATAATGGCCTTTATATAGGCATGTAGGAGAAGATTGCTTCTTTAATTATTGGAACAACTAGAATACAAACTAATTTAACTAAAAAAACAAGATATGTTAAACAAACTAGAAGTATACTCAAATCAATTAAAACCTCAACTGATGTTGGTAATTTTAACAAAAAATGCATCCAAAATTAAAAATTCATGAGTAGGTACCGTATTATCATCTTTCTTTATTAAAGTATCGTGATTTGGATAATTTTATTGGATGATTACGTTCATCTAATACATCAAATTTAGATTTAATAAATAAGCATAATAGATATATCATGATGTTTAAAGTATCAATATCTTAAATATATATATTTCTTAACAATGAAATTTTATTGATGAAGTTACATAAATAAGATCATTATTTCTAGTATTATTAATAAAAACAAAATTATTGATTAAAATTATCTTATTTTTTACATATTAAAGAAAAAGTCTCTTTTTGGGGTTCTCTTTATTCTGTATGTTTTTATTATCTAAAAAAACAACTGCTAAGATAGTTGTAGTTAATTAATTGTTACAAGCAGTTAATTTCATACTTTCGTGTACCCATTATTGATAACATTTAATTTCATACTTTCGTGTACCCATTATTGATAGCGTGATCTTTTAATTATGTTGTTGGATAGCCCAAAGTTCCAAATAAGCGTGTTGTTTAAAAGATTGTTTATAGAGTCCTGCTAGCTTGAAGTCTCTGAACCAACCGTCCAATTCTGAGTGCGAAGGAACGTTGATAAAGTTTGCATCTCTGTACATATCAACTTCTTCCTACTCTTTGTGAAGGTAATGCATAGCAAAGGCAACGCCTCTAAATTAAGATTTGAAATCCTTGAAACCAGTCAAGTTGGAAAATAAGAAATTGTCAAAGCTTCCCGTCCGTAAACTAAGAAGAGCTGTCCCTTTTAGTCGATAGTAGCCGAAAAGCTACACCAAGTTTTGTTGCCTTACCCTTCCCATGCTTGTCACTTTTGCTATAATTTTTTCTTCTCTGATTATAAGATTCAGGCATGGGCTGGAGATTCAGAGGCTAAGTTTTTTTTTTTAATATAAATTAACTTTTGATTCTTAAATAAAAGCAATGTCCAAGTGGACTTGACTTGTGTCCACGTTTGATCTTTATGGTCTGTAGTTCAATGATAGTCCAAAGACGTCAGATAACGAAGAAAGGTTTTAAATGAACATTGTTAGGCTTTGTTGTTCATTTAAGGTAAATTTTGTTTACAATTGTTAATATTACAAGTTCTTTTGTTTGCAAAAATATTTAGAGATCTTATTTTTAATTTAATATAAATATTAGGGGACGAAGTTTTACAATTTACAGAAAATAACAACTGAAAACAAAAATGATATGATCTATGCTCTTATAAATACTTCAATAAATTGATGTTTACGCAGTATTATTACTCTTTAAGTTGAACCGGAACAGCTAAAAGAAAACTCTTTTAACATATTCCCACGAATATAATGATGACTCGCTCATATACCACAACTAAATTGCCATTGGCATCAGTAGACTAGACCATTACAAATTTAAAAGCCGATAGGTTTAAGCAAGAATATGAATATTCTAAGGGAGCTAGCCATCTTCCAGTCTTTTCCGATGCGCAAAGTATAATTATATAATGTTGGAAAAATTACGTTAGATTAAATATAAGCGTAGTGGAAATAATTTAAAATTTTTCCACATAATCAACTTTAACAGAATTAAATTAGAAACATAAAACAAGAAATTGATAAAGTTGTACTAACCTTTTCTTATTTCTTGTTACAATTTTCCGTTTCTTCGAAATCAATTCCACGAGTCGTTCAATCGTCCGGTCTCTAATGATATCTACAGATCTATTCAGAAAAAACTCAAATCGAATTTGAGAGGAAAAATTGTTAGAAGTGTTAGCATCCTTTTTTTTCTAATTTTTCCTTTTGTATGAAAAAATCTTATTTTTCATGTGCTTAGATTTTATTAAAATCACAATTAAAGTCAAACTTTAATTATAATTATTAATAAATCCTTATATGATCAAATATCACATATTAACCCTTAAAGTTTTTAAAACTTCTCAATTAAGTCCAACTTAATTCAAATTTTATTTTCTCCTTTATAGACCTTTATGTGTGATCCATTAGGTTCCTAATATGTTGGTCATAATTATAAATTCTAATTCTAATTCATAATTAGAATATGAATTAGAATCAGATAAATTAAAACTCCTTTTAATTTATTTTTAATTCTCTAATTAAACAATTTATAATCATATATTAAGATTGACGTCTAGCAACATGTCATGATCAACTAAATATTAGGAATGTCAAAGTGGTTTGACTTAATCTGTCTATGCATGGTTATCTTATATAAATTAATCATTTCGTCATCTAATGTTTCAATTGAAATTAGAGTATAAAATTCGTGTCTACTATAAATAATTCAATTATATTTGTTCTTGCTAACTGGTAAATGATTTGTAATTGATATTTGAAAACAACCTTTTCAAATTTCAATTTATTCTAACCAGAGATTCCCAAAATCATTACTAATTAAGAACAGCAAAACATTCTTCCTAATTATTTTAGGACAACGAATTCTTTGTTGATTTACTCAACTATCTCCACATAATTCATATTATATCTAATAACTACCGAACTGAACTATTCCAAGAATAGAACATAAGTAGCATCAAAACATAGTAATTCCTACAAGAGATAACTTTGGTAATCTCAAGTCTAAGGATCAATTATACAACTATCATAATGAGATAATCCACAGACACACAAGTAATGTTTAATTCGAGATTCTCATAATTGGATCAGTTCAGTGAACTTATTCTCTAATAAGCACTCACATGTTTGTTTAAGTATCTCTATACTTTAATCTATGAGATTGATTACTTTCTTCATAAGAAAGAAACAAATATATACTAGTCTAACCATTTCATCAATACCCTATCTTAACGAAACTATGACTAAGAATATTTTAGGAATAATACGAAAATGCAATTTGAATCTTATAATTATAATCACATTATAATTTCTAATTGCATAACAATTATTATAGGGATTTTATCTTTATGATTAATAATTAAATAATTAAAAATACACAAAATAAAGAATATTTTTTATTAAATAAAACAAATTTTATACAATTAAATGTACAATCAAAATTAACTACAAGGGCATAAACCAACATATAATTCATCTTCGAGTCTTTCGTCAAGTTTACTCACAATTTGTATTACTCACAATTTGTATTAAGGTCCCTTTCAAGAATTAAGAAATTCCAACGCGTGCAAGCATAGAAATTATCTTTGTTCGTAATAGATTCTATCTTTATTCTTTTGAATCCAAAGTTCAAAGTTAACAAGAGACAGAAAACGACCAAAGATTCAAATAACCTGCTAGCTACGTTCCTTAGAGGTAAAAATGTTTTCCAAAAGGACAAACTTTATTATTGAGAATTTATATTCAGTTAGTCAATCCAAAAAATACATAAAAAAATAATTATATAGAAAGATAAAGTTTATAATTTATTATTTTATAGTTTAAAATGTAAAATATTATTTCTGATTATATTTTGGTATTCTTGACATTATATATAAAAATCGAATTTTAAATTTTAAATTTTAAATTAAGATATATTATTTTAATTTTGCATATGTTCATTTGATTCTTCAATTTTGAAAAAAGTTTGGCAACTATTATTTGGTGGCCATTATTACTATAAATAAAAAAAACAAAGATTTTCTTTATATTTTTACTTCAATAAAGATAATCACTAATGAATTTTAATTTTTAGAACCTTGATATTAATAATTTAATTTACAAAATTTGATAAATAGAATTGTTGATTTAAGTTTAATAAATACTAATTTATAAATTTCCTTATATAACTTTGAGGCAGAGATGATGCCATGTGGACATATACATAATGCATTTATAAATAACTTATTTATAAGGTGAAGGTTTTAAAGATTCACAAATGAATTTATCACACATTAAAAAGGGACAAAAAGAAAGAGTGAATTATATAGAAAAGTGTATTTAAGTCACTTAGATATTATACACAAAGATTGAGTCCGTAATTTATCTAATATTTTATATTGAGAAATATTATCTTTAATTATATTTGAGTTCTTTTAGTTCTGATCTAGTTTTTTTCCCCCTCAAATCCCTTAAAATTCAACATGTTTCATAAATTTAGTTTTCAACAAACCCCAATTAAATATTGGACTAATTTTTTTAATATATCATGCATAGTCCAAAGGTTAAAAAGTTCATAAGTTTAGTTTGAAATTATGTTTACCAAAAACATTTAACAGTCATTAAGTTGCATACTTTTATGAAACGTCCAACTTCATTAGAACGTAATTGAGAGCACAAACATCACAGGATGTGCTTCTTCTACACGTTGTTATTAACTCCGTCAGAAATATGAAAAGTCCAAGGTGTAATTTTGACGCGCGATGACCATGTGATAGAGCTTCACAGATTGTAAGCACAAGGTCGAGAGAAGTGAGTTACACCTCCACTACACAACGAAACGCTTGACAAAGATAATTGGCAAATGAAAGAATACTTTGACCTCACCCCTTGGAAAAGATGAACAGACAAAAAGTCTTGTGTGTTTTCCTTTCCTTGTCTCTAAGAGCGCGCAACATAGAACGTTCCCTGTGTATACACTAGCCACTTGCTCGCCGATCAATCATACACTATTGTCTAATGTCTATAAACAAACAAAGATAACTCTACCACGCATCCATACTTAACATCAAATGTTTTTCTATCTTGTTTTATTCTTTGTTGAATGAGCTCTAGAAGTATTGATGAAAGTGGTCTTTGGTGGTTGAGCGGAAGTTTTATTATAAATCACGTGAAATATTCAATGCATATCTCTGTTTAGTTGATTGCTATCGTAGTTGGACGGTCACTATAAATAGATAATAGGGAATATATATATATATCTATATTTTAGGTAATAAGATAAATGATATACGTTGAGCCGAGTTTGGTTGTAACCATAAGACTTTTCCTTGCTCAATACCTAAGCTCGTTTCTATTTCTCTCTTACTGCTAGCTAATTTATTGAAAACGTACGTGAGAAGTCAGCAAACGTTAACAATCTGCTCTTTTGATTAGGGAGTATAGACAACTGTTTGAAGTCAAATGATTTTTTTATATGCAAGTGTTGTGTTCCAAAAGTGCCTACTGATGATTATATGTTTGGATTGTTTGGTGAGATTCCATAAATGGCGTAAGGTAAGGTAGTTGTAGTTTGTTTGAATTGTTCATCCTCAATTTTGACCACCATAAACAACCATTATCTACAGTGCGTAGAGAAATTGTAATCATAATTAAGCTTCTGGAAATCTCAAGTAACCGCAGCTGGTAATGAGCTGGAACTATTGAGATAAAGGAATAGGTACAAAAAGTTGGTAAGGTGGTCATTAATCGTAAAAGGATCACCTGGAACTCTATTCTAAAATAAGATAAAACAAATTCTAAAAACATTGCATTTAGCAATGTATAGATAATTTCGTCAATCAAATGTAAGAGCAGACCACGGAAAGAGTTAAATGATATTGCTCCGACTCAAAAGCATAACTCCAGGAACCTTGTACAAGGACAAAAGAATCTAAACACCTGCCACATTTTTTCACGTCAAAACTAAAGGAGTGGTTGAATGTTAATCACAATTGTAGAGAAATTTCGTTGTTAGGACATAGTTGGAACGATGTTGTTGGTTGTATGGTTCGGAGCAAAATCACTTGAGGCAACAAATTATAGTATCTATACAAGCTTTATGTTTGGAAGTTGAATCAGCCAACAAGTTGGAGTTCTCGGCCTCGGGTACTATGGAAATCAGTGGAGTAGAGAGAATGAGAGGTTGGTGGCCTCCGCCGGAATAACGCATTAAAATCAATAACGATGGGGTTGTTATGGGGACAACGGACCACCCAAGAGCTGGGGTTTAGATATTTGTTCCATAGTTGGAACTGATTAAAGTGCGTTGGTCTAAAAAGACTCTTTATCATCCAGAGCTTCAATTTTCACCTTCTATGACCTAATTACGACGAAATAAGATTTTATGGGTGTAATTTAATATGTTCCATCTCCTACAATACAAGCCCATTTGACTTTTGTTATGTAAGGTCAACAACAAATGGCACCCACTCACCTACTCCCTCATGAACAAAATTACCCCTTCAGCCTCATTCTTCCCAACCAGTCATACTTACGGGATTGAATGTTGTTTCAGACGTAACAGCCGACCAATTAAATTTTAAGGATTAAAAATTCTAGTCTTGTTTTGTTTGTTTATTTATTATTTCTTTGTGGCTGGAACAAAAATTGCAATGTTCATATTAAGAGCAGGAATATAAACATGTCGAAGTGACCTTTCAACCATCGTCCGATGGTCTCTAAATTCTGTTTTTATCAACAAGGTCAACTCCATTTGAGATTCGTGACCATCCGAATCCGCGGAATTTGAAAAAGTCGGAGGACCACGCGGTGCTGATTATCCTAATCTCAGCTCCTTGATCATGCTTAATTGTTACTAGTTCTGTTGTCGATATATACATTGCGAACAGACCAACCTTTGGTTTCAAAGTTTCTTTGACCACATTTCCCTTGATAAATTATACAGTATTAGCTGCTCACAAGTTTCATCATATATCTCTAGAGTAAGGTGTCAAATTGAATTAACAGATGTTTTATTAGCTTAGTGTCCAGGGAAAAAAAAAAAACAATTCATTACTTAGGAAACTTACTTGTAACCTCTTCGGCCATGAAAACTTCCACAGACAAAACACCACGGTTCCTGTACTAACTTTTTTTAGTTACATTAACTGAATTTATTAAACAAAAAAAGTCAAGGAGGGTAGCCCGGACATTTTCTCTTGAACCAACTACGTGGACTTGCGACTGCCCAACTTGATCAAGAATAACAAATTATACCTTGAATCCATCAATTTAACATACGCATATAGAATGACAGTGGAATGATTCCTTTACCATATCAAATTATAGAAAATGATGTCAAGCAGATATCAAGAGGAAAGGAAAAATCAAAAGCTCCTTATTATTTACTTTAAGTACTTTTCTCCATATCCGCGTTTAGATGGTTCTCTTGCGATATGGAAGTTAGCGACGTCTTTGGATTCTTCTACCTTCTCCACCAACCTCGACATGTATATAGTTCTTCCCTAGCCCATCTTCCCCCACTTCTTAATTACTCATGACATAATAAACTTGTTCCATCGACATATATATACACCTTCAATACCGATGTTTGTGTAGCTTACAAGATTTTTTTGAAAAAAAAAAATCTAAGTTTTAAGAACACATATCAGTAAGATGACAGTTCAGAAGAGTACATGGAGATCTTTGGTTACAAGCTGTTTCAAGGCTCAAGTCGACCAATCAACTAAACCTCAGAAACAGGTTACGAAACAAGCGTCATTCCAAAGGCTTTCTCTCCCTGATTTGAGCAATCCCAGTTCGCAACTCTCGGAGGATCTTTCCATTTCTCTTGCTGGGTCCAATCTTCACTTATTTACCCTATCTGAGCTGAAGGTGAGTACTCAGAACTTCTCCTCGAGTAACTTTCTCGGTGAAGGAGGGTTCGGACCTGTACACAAGGGTTTCATCGATGACAAGGTTAAACCTGGTTTCAAGGCACAGCCTGTGGCCGTCAAGCTCTTGGACTTGGATGGTTTGCAGGGTCATCGAGAGTGGCTGGTGAGTTCATTTGCTCGTAACCGAACATACTCTTGCAATTTTTGTTCTTTGGATTGAATTAGTTTCCAACTTTCTGGAAATGCTTGATAAAATTTATACTCTTTTTTTCGCTCGTGCTTGACAGACGGAAGTGATCTTCCTTGGACAATTAAGGAACCCTCATCTAGTGAAGCTGATAGGCTATTGCTGTGAGGAAGAACATAGGCTTCTGATATATGAGTACATGCCTCGAGGCAGCTTAGAGAATCAGTTATTTCGGAGTAAGTTCATTTTGTCTATAAAGCTTATATGTCCACGTAGTAATACCTATTGTCATATTCCTTTTCCCAGTCAAGAACCTAGGAGGTAACTTGTATCTTTTATGGTTTTAAGGATACTCGGTTTCTCTTCCATGGTCGACAAGAATGAAAATCGCTCTAGGAGCTGCCAAGGGCTTAGCCTTCCTTCACGAATTGGACAAACCCGTTATATATAGAGATTTTAAAGCTTCAAATATCTTGTTGGACTCGGTAATAGCATTTCTTGGCTTTCCCGGACTTAGTTCCATACATTAAGCTACATAATATAATTAATTAAAATTCCAGTTTACTAATGCCAGCTTTGACTTAAACAATCTATTGCAGGATTATACAGCAAAGCTTTCGGATTTCGGACTGGCAAAAGACGGTCCTGAAGGATCTGACACGCATGTGTCCACACGAGTAATGGGGACACAAGGTTATGCAGCTCCTGAGTATATCATGACAGGTAATGTGTTGATGAATGACTAATATTAATGAACCATTCCTTTCAATTCTGGCGTTGTTTTACAAATGGATGTATGTTGAAAATTTCACTCCATTATTTTCAGGTCACTTGACATCAATGAGCGACGTGTACAGTTTTGGAGTAGTACTCTTGGAACTGCTCACTGGCAGGAGGTCGGTGGACAAGAATCGTCCTCAAAGAGAGCAGAACCTAGCAGAGTGGGCTAGGCCGATATTGAACGATCCACGAAAACTTTGTCGAATTATGGATCCAAGACTCGAAGGTCAATATTCTGAAGCAGGTGCCAGGAAAGCAGCTGCATTGGCATACCAATGCCTGAGCCACAGGCCAAAGCAGAGACCAACTATGAACAATGTCGTCAAAGTTTTGGAGCCTCTTAAAGACTTTGACGACATTCCCATTGGACCTTTCGTCTACGAAGTCCCGTCAGACACTGGTAAAGAAGATGCTAAGGAATGTGAACCAAAAAACGACGTGAAGAAAGAGAATGGACATCGTGGCCAACATCACAGAAGACATCAGCTCCATAACAGTAACAGAACACAATTAAGTTCGCCCAGATCTCCGACCATTCACTCGGAGGCTGTTTTACGACCGAGTCATAGAAATGGGGTGCAGTCTCCTCTGCATTCCAGAGCCAGAGGAAAATAGATTAGTGAATCTCAATGTAGATATACACAACCTTTTTCTCTTCTCAGGTTAATTAGTATCTTTGAATTAAATACTGCGGTTCAAGTTAGGCCTGCGATGACTTGTTGATTTAATACTTGATTTGATTCTTTCAACATATACTGATTTTGTTGTCAAAATACAAAAAAAGGGACCAATTCAAATGTAGAAATTGCACCAATTAACTAAAGTCAGATCTTTCAGATAACCATTTTCAAATACAGGTAAGCATGTTGAAATCTAAGTTATCAGTATTTTCTAATTCTACGGTTGCTTCCACACAGGTTAATTACATGCTATTTAAGGATGATGCACTAACTTCTTATTTTAATTTTTATACAACACCTGCACCTCGTGATCAGACTTGATCAAACTAATAAAAAAATTAATACTCACAATCGTGTAACTAGTCAATAACTATGAGACAAAATTACTACACAAAAGATCTGGGCACATGTTTTTCAGTTTTGTCTTTATGCTCAATCGGAATTTAGCTTCTATTGAAAAACTAGAACATAATCGTGAACTTAATCATATATTATTACTGGTCTGTGGTCACTAAAAGGAAGGAGCAACACGCCTGGCTTGCTCGGGTAATTGACATCCTACCACCTTTTTCTTGCAGTTTAGAATTGATCAAAAGGCCAAAATAATAAATGTCTGTTGTTAGCAATGTTATGAATACTATACCGGGCTCGGTATCGGATTAGACTCTGGAACGGAACTGTACCGGTACTGGTCGGTAACGGGTACCATTTCGGGATATTTTTTAAATTTATAAAATAGTCCCTAAACTTTTTAAAAATTGCAAAATAGTCCATATTGATATAT
>JANIJH010000224.1:22686490-22699754 GCA_024520975.1 Erythroxylum areolatum
CTTAAGGCAAAAGGCATCTATAACACAATTCATATACAAAACACTCATTGAATTTGTATTTCAATATTTCTAATTTCTACCGAAAGTTCGGGGTCCAACAGATACAGCTGCCTTTGTGGCGAAGAAAGGCTCGAACTTGACGGCCAGGCCTGAATTTGGTTCCATCGTATGGAGGAATTATCAGAACCAAGTGAAAAGCCGAATTGCTCTTACATGGACGCTGGAGTGAACTTTTGGTTTGGAGTTCTATTGTGGATTTCTCAAGGATAATTAGCACCTTGAGAAGGCTGGTCAATAAGGTTAACCACAAAATGAATGCTATCGCCAGAAAACAAACAACTCACTTTTTCAGGATTCTCATGTGAAACTAGCCAAACCAATTACAGGCTCACAATTCCAGTGAAGATTTTGATCATTCTAAAAGTACTGGGTTGCTTGTGGACCTTAGTTCTAAGCTACTTAAGAACTTTGTAAGAATTGCCGTGATTACAAGCTAGGCAATGCGTATATCCCAAAACAAAAATCAGACCAATCGCCAATAAATTAAACTAATTATTACAAACGAGATTCCATATAATATTTGCATGGATATGCTATAAAAGTGGAGAACGTGGAGAATAACAGGACTTCGTGCAATTGCAAGCGAATCGTACGTTGGGGCAAGATGTCCATGTGCAGCAACTGCAATCTGGGCACGAAGGAAATTTACACTTACAGCAGCTGATATCTGTACAGCGTTGGGACCTAGGACAAGAACAGGAGCAACAATGCAACTTTGGTGCAGCACAGTGGGGACACGAAGGACATAAACAGCAGTTAAATGGATTGCAGTCACAGCAGTGAGGCCAGCAAGAACAAATCCATGAGAAGTTGAAGCAGGGAATTCCACTGCAGGAAATAATTGAATGCTGATTATCTATAGAAAGAGTCAGGCATTTGCAGAACAAAAACTGTAGATGATGATCAAGCTTAGGAATTTACGGTAATTTGAGTACGCCGTGATTGCAATCACATATTTGCTACTAGTTGCATCTTACAACCATTGTCACAAGAGAATATTAGATGTTTTCCATAATGATTAAGGAGAAATGATGGAGCTTAAGATGGAATACATAAGCTGCTGCTTGTAATTATTTCTTGGTTTTTCCTTACTAATTGATGTCTAAAACCAGAAGGACCAGGGAGTTTTTTATATAGGAATGCTACTTGTTTTTGTATTATATAAAACTTGTGCTAAACCTTCATCAGTAATTATGCTCCTGTTTTCGAAATTCTAACAGAATTAACAAGGAACCATACCATGGCCACAGCCAAAACCGACAGGAGGATCTTCCATTTTTACGATTTCTGCTTGAAAGAGAAGAATTTAAAAGTAAGTCTGGTATTCAACTCTGAAAAGAAAAAAGAGTAATAACAAGTAAGGAATTTCATACGTGGATATCAAAGGGTCTGACTTTGCCACCACAAATTCAGCGACCCTGCAGAATGTTTTCTGAATTAATTACAAAAAGCTGATAGTCAATAAGTACAACTTCACCTATATCAGATGCATCAAGACATAAGACAGGAATTGCAAGAACATATTGCTTTTCCATTAAGCATTCGAAACGATGAAAAGCCGTCAATGCAATCGCGAAACAGACTTAACTCTTTGCAGCATTTGGAAGCAGGCTGGAGACCCTCTACTGATTTGAGTTCATCCTGGTCAAAATCAAATAGCCAACTGAAATCAGTGCTGTAACTCTACGAAAGAAATTTAAAATTTGCTGTTAGAATCATAAAACATGATTCTTCATTTGCGACCTGTTTCTGTATAAATTTCACGATATACATCAGAAGGTTTGAAGCTTTAGGAAATAGTAGTTGGGCCTGTCCCCTTTATGATAAATTTGGATGCTTTTCTCATATTTAAAATTATCGATTTTCTATCCATCATGCACATATGGTTATTCTTTGATTATACCTAGTTGAAGAAATTCTTTCAAAACATTTGGCCTCATACCAGAGGGCCCCGATGAGCCAATGATCAAGGGACAGGAGCAAATAGTATGGTTATACTGTATCCTTTCTTCCCATATCAGATTCTCTAACCAGGTTATGAAGCTATTCATTAAACAGGGTTCCTACAGTCTTGCAATTCTTTAATTTACAGAAAAGGCATAGAACCAGAAGGTGTGCCATAAATTTGATCAATTGGCTGCATCAACAAAGCCTGTCCTGAATGACTGAATGCAATCAGTAAGAAAGATTGAACACACTGTGTTAGGTTCCAGCAATAATTACCAATTTCAGCCTCTTGGCAAATGATCTAGAGAAAGATTGAATTCAATGTCAGGATAAGCTATCTGTTAGGTACTCCAGCTACACTATACCGCACAAGCTATCCTATCGATCATGGGTAATTTCTTCCTTCCTCCTAGGTTTTGTGGTTCTTCTTTCCATACGGCTTATCGACTTCTAATATTAACGTGAACAACAACAAATTGGACTATCAACCTAAAAGGAAAACCGGAGTATTACCCATAATAGTTTTCCTAATAAATGAGAGCCACCATAAAATACCAATTATATGATAGGTTGAATACGATAATTATTCTGTTTCTCATATAGTCTTAATGAATTTTTTTTTTGTTTGGTTAAAAAATAACATATAGAATAACTAATCTCAGGTTTAATTATTCCTATACTTTTAAGAATAACTAAAGATATCTCCGTCTGTCTTTACTTATTTCGTGAAATGTTGAATAGGTAAAGACAACCTTATTATTATTTCATAAAATGTTGAATAGGTAAAAACATCCTTATTATTATTATTAATTTTCTTATTATTATTATTATTAATTTTATTGTTAATATTATTAATTTTCTTATAATAATAATAATAGTAATAATAATAATAATAGTGAAAATTATAATGGATATTTTAATCTTTTTGTTAGTTATTCCTTTATCATCTCCAATTTATGTTTTCAAACTAAACATTAGCATAGATCATCATTAGAAATTTTTAAAAATAAATCAAACTAAATAATATTCATTTCATTATATTTCTAGTTTATTCTATTCCTACCAGCCTATTTGGTTTAAAGGCTAAAATAGATAAGGAATAAAATAATTACTCTTAAGATTAGAAAAGATGAGGAATATAATAGAATGTGCATTACTTTGTTTGATTTACTCTAAAGAATTTCTATATCAGTATTTGATTTGAAAATATAAACTTATAATGATAAAGAAATAACTAACAAAAAGATCAAAATATTCTTGCCCTTATTATTATTATTATTATTATTATTATTATTATTATTATTATTATTATTATTATTATTATTAATTTTTACTTATTCTTATTTATTATTATTTATTTTATTATTATTAAATTCCTTATTATTATTAATTTTATTTATTAATATTATTAAATTCCTTATTATTATTGATTTTATTAATTATTTTATTTTTAATTTTAATTTTCTTATTATTATTAATTTTCTTATTATTATTATTAATTTATTATTCTTATTATTATTAATTTTATTAATTATATTTATTTTTATTATTAAATTCCCTATCATTATTAATTTTCTTATTATTATTATTAATTCTATTATTATTATTATTATTATTATAACTGTTAAAAATTATTATTATTATTTATTAATTATATTATTATTATTATTAAATTTATTAATTATATTTATTATATTTATTATTACTATTATTATTATTGAACGTGGGAGTGAGGCAGAGAAGATAAAATGAAGAAGTTTCTGATGGCGTAGGATAAAAAAAGTCTTAAAAAAATAACTCTATTTTTGAAATAGCTAAAAATATTTTTTAATTATCTTTAACTATTCTTAAAAATTGAGGAATGCTAATATTAGGATTAAATATTTTAGTATTTTTATTTAACCAAACAAATGATTATTTAAATTTTAAAAATATATCAAAAATAGAATTTTTATTCCTGTTAACCAAATATATCTCAAGAATAATCATTTCATCACTTACCTATTCTTACAGGTAAGCCAAATACTGCAAAAGAATACTTGTTAAAGCAGTCTCCCACTCATGGACATCACATTTAAATCAAAGTAAAAAAAAATTAACGTAGTCAAATATTTATTGAATTTGAAATAAGAAAGTTTAAATTTAATATCTTAAATAAGTAAATAAATATCCTAAAATTTTTAAAAATTAATTATATAAATGTTATTAGTGTTTATTCAGTGATTATCACCCTTAAATAAAAAACTTACATTTTATAAAAATAATATTTTTATTAGTGATAATAATAATACCTATTATAAATATTCAATTATAACTACTAAATTTTTTATAAAATTTTCATGAATTTATTTGAAATTGTGCAGTTTAATTAAATATTTGATAGTTTATTTTTTTAAAAAAAGCATTTAATCGTTTATTTAATTAAAATGAAAAGTATATTCTTACATTATTTCATTTATACGATTTCATGATTAATTTTGCCCCCCATCAATGGGTTCTCCTGCGTTTATTCCTCACCATTTGTTCGCAACGTTAGATATAACACGAACTTACCTCAAGAAGACGGATCTCTCTCTCAAGCATCTGCACTTTGGCTATTCCCCTTCGCTTCCCGTACAAATCAGGATACTCCGGCGGTGACTTTGGACACGGAGGAGGCAATGACGGTTCAGACGGAACAGAACCCGATTTTAAACTAGCTGCCATTGTTTATTCTGTAACGTTCCTCCAATCACAGCCAACAAAAAAAATAAGTATTCTATCAGAAGAACAAGAAAAAAAATTGAAGAATAGACAAATCCCACAAAAATGCAGAATCAAAACAAGCAAATAGTGCAGGTAAGGAGAAGTAACAAAGTAAGAACTAGTAGCAAATAGTAAAGAGATAAAGTAGCAGGTGCGTAATATGAAAAATGTTTGTTGACAGAGCGAAGGCAATAATTAAGGGATCTGATTTTCTGTTTATGTGTTAAACTAAACCTACGTAAATATATAAATAAGATTTAATAAAATAAATTAAAATAGTAAGAAGATTTGATGCGGTAAGTAAGTGATCGGACAAAGGATAATTACCGTTTTAAAAACTGGAAAAAGCCAGCGAACAGAAGCCGAAAGGAGAGATTAATGAAACCTGACCATCGACGTGTGGGTATATAATGTGTTATTTATGGTGTTGTGGCAGAAATAGATTAAATGGGGAATTAAGATACAGTAAAAAGGGTGCTAATGAGGATCAAAAGGAACTCATTAATGTCACAGAGTACGGGTGGTGAGAGAGTGAGATTTGATGTTGTCTGAAATAAAAACACCTTTGTGCATGGCAATAATGATAGCTGTAAGAATGGTAAAGACGGCTGTGGAAAAAGCCTGCTAAGTCCCGTGTACGAAGTTAATAGAAAAAAAGAAAGAAAAGGGAAATAGCTTAGATCGAATTTGAGTGAGAACTGGGGTTAAGCATCTTTCGATAACTGTTTCTGTGTGAGTGAGACAGTCTCTGTACCTTGCGCATATACGTGAGCAATATTTCGTGGGTTTGGGTGTCGCTGATCACTGATGTAGGATGGTGGAAGCAGAAGAGAAGCGAAAAGCACGATGGTAGTACCTGAAGTAACACGCCATGGCTACATAAGAGTGAGAAAAAGTCGAGAGCGGAGAAGGGGATGTGGCTTTAGTTGGATGAGGATAGGAAGATATAGAAAATATCTAAACCAGGACGGGTGTGAAGTACCGGATCTGCAGCAGAAAGTTTGGTGTTTGTTTGTTGATATTTTTGAGGCTGTAATGAGTAGGGAAACGAAGTTTGGCAAGGGGAAGTGTTGAAGGGACAGTGATGTTATGGAAAATATTCACATCGGTAGTGATGTGTCAAGTTGGGGTAGTTTGCATAGCTAAATTAATTCGAAGAGTGAAGAAGTCAAAATCTTACCAACTGTACATACACCTAAGAGCAAGGGGAGCTTGATGATTTGCTTCCTTTTTTAATGTTTATAATTTTTTACGAAACAGACTTCTAGCCTATTCCTCTATTTATGTTTAGGTTAGGGGCTCAAAAAATTAAACGGTTTCATTGAGTGACTATGTCAAAGTCCCTGTGACACTAGGGAAGGAGGGAGGTGCCAATTTGCAGAAGATGGTCGTTGGAATCAAGCCAGAGAGGTGGCGTGGGGCGGGAGCACCGAGATACAAATGTGGGGTCTGGAAATCTAAATAAATGGAAGGGAGGTGCACTTCCGAAATAACATCCTACCCTACCAATTCAAGATCAAGGCGTTACAATGTTAAACTTGAACTTGGGAGTTGGAGACATGCAGCGACTTATGCCCCCAGAACCATGGCTCGTAAATGTACAGTAAAATAGAGAACAGTTCTCTTCCATGGCCTACCTGCAACAGCCAAACGAAGGTCTTGGAACACCAACCCAGGAGGACTTTTAAGACTTAAAATCTTATTCTAACGCAACCGAAAATAACAATTGTTGCTGTCGTCTTATGAAAAATAGAACAGCCACCCTTTCCTGTCTATAGCGATGCAAGCCAATGAAATTTGTAAGGACCCTATCAGAAGTTGCCTCCAGCAGCCGTTGCATCTACTGTAGAGATGTTTCCCTAGCTAGCTACAAATACACGTGGAAGTCCTAAATAAATTACTGCACAGAAAAAGGTGTCCCTTCTAATGTAAAGCAACCGCGGATCATCATACAGGCGATTCGATTAGGCATGGTAGAGATGCATCAAAATTTTTATTCTATTTTATTAAATATTATTTATATATTTATATAAAATTGATGTAAATATGTAAATAAAATATAATAAAAATATCATTTTTATTAAATATTATTCATATATTTATATAAAGTTTATATAAATATGTAAATAAAATTTAATAAAAAACTATAATCAAAACAAAATAGGAGATTTGATTTTTAGGGAAGAGAGTTGCGTATATGCCGAGTCTGGATCCTTTGTCTAAGATTATCATGTCCTACTCTGTCTAACGTTAAAACGACGTCATTTCTGTTAAAAATTTAAACGACGCGATATCCTATCTCGCCACACTGTACAGTCCTCTTTCAAAACCAAACCAAGCTGCCTACGAGCCGCGTGCTTCTCTAGAGTTACTTCAGATATTATAATGATAAAGTTTTTAAATTTGATTTTAATTTATGAAATAAATTTAAAATAAAAATAAAAATAAAGAAACAATAGATAAAATATCAAATTATTTTTAATTATCAATAATGTTATTATTAAATTTTTCAAAAAAAAATTAATTTGTGTTTTAACAGTCTTTTCATGTTCATGCATAATATAGCATACGCATACAAACGAATGGTGAAATGTTGCTCATTGAAATGACTGTGCATGCATTCATTGACATTCTAGATATAATTGTTTATAAATTTGATTGTTATTGAGAATTTTGGTTTATTAGTATTGAAAATTGATTTGGAACGTGAAATGGTTGATTTAGAAATTTTGGAGAATTTTAGGAAAAAAATTTCTGAAAATTTGGGGTAATTTTAGACTAGAAAAAAATGCCAAGTGACAAAAAAATTGTTAAAAAGATAGTAGAAATTACTGTTCAATGGCAATGGAAATTTTTATAAATGACTTTGAGATTTAATCACTTATGTCATTGAAAATTGGGAGACAATTGGAGTAGAAATTAGAGACAAGTGGACTAGTCTTTAAAGTGGACCAAATTGAGTCATAGGGAAGTGACATATGTCACTTGTCATACCACATGTTAATTCACGAATTCATCAAGTGAAAGACCATGTTTTGGGTCTTTCACTTGCAAATCACGACAATGCTTCCCTCATCTTCCTCTCCTTAATAACGACACTCACTTATCCAAGCCTCAAAGTTGAACTTTGCCTTCTTCCATCACTATCCATTTTAATACCTTGCTATCTTCTTCTTGTTTCTAAAGAAACCTAACCTAATCCACCTCGACTTGTGACGATCGTGTGATGCTTGGAGACTAGGGTTCATGGCGACTCTTGAAGAAGCTATGGGTAAATCAAGTAAGTTATGCTTTAAATAACATAGGCAAGGTTAAATGAAGCATTTATGATGGTTGTTAGAGGTTAAATAACATATAATGGTGTTTTATGTATGATGAACGTAGGTGATGAAATTTTTAGGTAAATTTCTTGTTTTGTATATGTATGACAATTAATGATTTACAATTTGTTATAAAGATGTTTTCAAGGTGAATGATCATCTACAAGGAGTTAGGATGAGTGCGGAAAATTAATAATGAAAGGGGTGAATGTTATGTCATGTTTTTGGGTTAAAGAACAATTATAGATCATGATTTTTCTTGTAAATGTTTTGGAGTTGAAATGGACCTGAGAATGAAGAAGAAATGAGGTATAAAGGATGTGGTAGGTGTAATGTAGGGGCTTACAAAACTCGGGAAAAGAAATTGGAAGAGAGAAAGAGAGAGAATGGGAAAATGCTAGATGTAACAATTTCATTGATATGCTTATGTTGTTTAGCCATAACTTGTTTTGTAGTTATCCAAATGATATGATCTTTGATTTGAATTAAATTAGAGACATAGGTCTACATTTTTTATGAAGATATCGAATTCAAATTCTGTCATTAAGAGTTTCTAATTTTGACTTGAAGTTGAGTACTGGGTGTAGGAAAAAGTGCGGAAAAACTGGATACATGATGGATTCTTGTTCTATTTTCTTGATGAATTGATGTGAATCTATTTGGGAGTTTTTGTGATGATGTAAAATGATTCTAAATCTAAATAGAGGGATTAATTTGGTGTCCTGAAATGTGAAGGATCTAGGTGATAGTTAGAAGTGAAATGAAAGTGGAAATGAAGTTGAATATGTGCAGAAAATTGATGATGAATGCATATGTGTGTGTGTGTGTGTGTGTGTGTGTGTGTGTGTGTATTTTGTTGTTAGTGTTTATGATCAATCATGGGCTATAATTTGGTTATGGATGATGTTGAGTTGAAAGGGAGTTAGAATAATGGTTAAATGATGGGCATTAAACTAGAAATGATAGATTAAGTATGAGGAATTAAATGTTGTAAGTAAAGAGTTAAAAATATTTTCATCTGAAACTTCCATGAGTTTTTTGTACTGATATAGAGGGTTTTTGACAAAGTTATCTTCATGGAAGCTGTAGAGCTTTCTTTAAGCTTTCCATTGATATAAAGTAAGGAATTTTTGGACGTTGGAGTAGAGAGATATGACTTTTATAAGTTTGTGATGCTGCTTAGGATGAACTTTCGGGACAACTTCATTGTTCTGAAATTTTGACCCTTATAAAAGCAACAATTGTTTTGGAGGTCTTCATAGAAATTGTATATCTTTCTTTAATCTTTCCATTGATATAAAGTTTGCAAACTTTGGAGTTCTGGATCAAAAGTTATGGAGTTTAGAAATTAGGATGTTTGTGAAGAAGAAGAAGTAGAAAAGCACCTTCGTGCAAAAGCACGACAGCTACTTTGAGGGTTAGCCAAAAAGCGCCGTCATGCAAAAGCATGACAACGACTTTGGGGAGTTTAAGCAAATGTCGCACGATAGTGACTTTGAAGGTTTTAGGGGTGATGAACATCCGATAGTGTTTTGATCATAACTTCTTCTCTAGACCTCCAAATGACTTGATTCTTAAACCATTGGATTCATAAGACATTTTTGTATCTCTTCATAAAAAATGGTAGAATTTTAAAATTAATTGAGAAAGATTGAGTGAAAAACGTGGGACAGGTACAGTGAGTGTGCTCTTGAATAATATGAACTGATATTCTTTCACTGATCATACCTCAGTATTTTGATTATATCATAGGATTCTAAATGTGATGATTTTTTATTTTGAGTAAACTATAGAAATAGGGATACAAATCATATGAAAAATTCAAATTTTGATTCTTTCTCTAAGATATTGAATTTCTGGATGGAAATTGTACATAGTACACTGCTTTTGAATATGGATAACTCGATAATTGTTGAGGCATATCTTCCAAATTACTGAACTAAATTAAGTGATTTTGGTGTCAATGAAAAGATAAGACATAGAGGAACACTTTTCTAGAAGAGAGATTGACCAAATTATATCAGTTTCACTTTCTAATTGAATGTGAACAGTAGACCCAAAATTGTGACTTGGAAAAATCTAGTGAGTCAATGAGGAAGGAATAGAGATTTTAATGGTTTTAGTGAGGCATAAACCTAAGCATAAATTACACTTAGATGAGTTTTGATATAAGAATGATTTTGGAATGAAATTAAAGGAAAGATACCCAGGATTGTCATTGAGCAGGCATTATACATTAAATATATTCATGTGTGAAAAACTGAACGTTTATGTGATTGTGCAATTAATATTGTGTTTGCAATATGTGCTTTGCATAATGATGATACAGGATAGAATGTTTCCATCCAGACGTTTCTAGATCATGGAAGCTAATGCTAAACTGGAGCGTACTGTGAGTAGACCTAGATGGTCTCATTTCATTAATGATTCTATTTTAAATTTTGTATTGATTGACTACTAAATGTCTATATGAATGTGTTTGATTGTGTTGGTTTCCGAACAGGAGGTCCGATGATTGTGACATTTGGTTAAGATATTGAAGTGCTATTTGCATGTGAACGAGAAGAACTAAGTGTACTTAATGTGATTGTTAAATGTGTTCTAAATGTGCATTTGCATATAAGTGAAAGTCTGATTCTCAACTTAATGTTGAATGCCAGACTAAGGTCTGATCATATGAGAATGAGATTGAATGGGAACATGCAAATGTGATTGATGCATTTCATTGCATGAATGTATGAAATATAATGGCAGTTGTGACCAGAGTAACCAATGATCAGAACTTAAAGCTCAACGAGTGAAAATGAGCCTCAAGCTCGAAAGTGATTCAGAGCCTCAGGCTCAACATTTAATGACCCCTGTATCCCCCAAACGGATAAGGGACAGTTATCAATGAGCCCTATATGGGACAGTTTAGGCACTCGGTCACAACAAAGTAACAAATAGAAAGTGGGCCTCATGTGCACTGCATATGCATGAAATGAATGATTAAGTGTATTGAACGTGAAGTATGAAATTGAATGTGAAATGTGAAATAATGTGAAATGTGAATTATGTGTTATGTGACTAGGTGAGCTATCGATGATGGTCACTCATTGAGTTCACAAAACTCAGCTAAAATTTGTAAATATTTTTCAGGACTCAGAAGAATACCCCGTTAGGCAAACGGGAGTATTCCTACAACATACAAGTAAAAGATAGAGGTCAGGATCAGTTGGCGTCTACAATAGTATTTCCTTTATTTTTGTATCAAATTAAGTCTACTGCAATTATTGTAACTTGTGTATCCGAATATTACTATTTTGAAATAAATTTTCAAATCGGAAACATTTGTATATGGTTCTTGCAATTTAATGAAAATTTGACAAGGATTTAGTATTTGTAACGGGCTCAAATGGCTATTGAATTTTTTGATGATTGTATTGCTATGATTGGATATGATTATGAAATAAAGTGGGCCCGATTTGGTTATCAATTTTTGCACTTTATATTTGTGGTTTCAAAAAAATTTGTACTGAAATTTAAATGATTGAGTACTCTAGCATACCACCCTCGCAAGGCACGGACTCGGATATCACCTATCGATGTTGGGTTTGGGTCTTGCGGGTGTGGGGTGTTACAGGTTGTTTCAAGGAACCCTCATTAGCCATCATTTCACATGGGTGACGTGCCCACACTAGTCAAACATATAAAAAAAACTCATTTCTCCCATTTCCGAACAGATTTTAGGAAACCTCAAATCAAAATTTCAATTTGGCTTCTTCAGAACATTTGTTGCCCCTTTGTCTTAAGTTTCTAATGACACTAAAATCATTTAATTTGGTTTAAAAATCTAAAAGTTATAACCCAAATATTTTCGGACTGTTCTTAAACTGAAACAGTATACTATACTCAATTTCCATCTAGAAATTGAAAATCTTAGAGTCCGATTTAAAATTTAAATCCTTCATATGTCTTGTAGCTCTATATCTCTAGTTTATTTAGAAACAATAATCATCTCATTTGGAGCTGTACAGATCAAGATATCATCAAAATACTGAAGCATATTTAGTAAAATGTCCTATTCATGTTCTTCCAATTGATACCCTCAATTTGATTCCATTTATCTCTTTTGAATCAATACCAAAAGTTATAAATTTTTATGGAGAGAAAGAGGAATATGTTAGGAATCAAATGCTTCAAAAATCAGGTCATTTGGAGGTCGAATGACAAAGTTATGGCCAAAATAGTGAAACATGTTCAGGTTTGGGGGAAGGCTGCGGGTCACGATTGTGTTAATGCGCGATCGCGACTTCCACGTACGCGCCGTAATGTCGTAATCACGTGTGTAAACCTTCTGCAGAGTCGCGATCGCGACTTTCTCTTTTCTCTTTTGTTTCTCCGACCTATCTTGGTAAAATAAGCATAACTTTTACTACAAATATCAAATTAAGTTCATTTTTAGACCGTTTAAAAGAAGACTTCTAGATCTATAACTTTCATAAAGAATTTAAAAATAATTTTGCCTCTATAAGAGTCAAAATTTCAAATCAATGTACCTATCCTGAAAGTCCATCCTAAATAGCATCACAAACTTCTAATGATCATATCTCCCAACTCCATTGTCCAAAATTTTCACACTTTATATCAATAGAAAGCTAGAAAGATGAGCTACAACTTTCAAGAAGAAAAATTTGTCTAATTCAACCTAAATCAATCCAGATTTTTCCGCTGAAGTCAGAAATCTAATTTGACCCTTATGAAAAACTTGAAATTTTCAATGTACAAACTTGGAATGTTATGAACATGACCATTCAACTACCAATATTATTTCATTAAACTCTTCAACCTTTACTCATTGTACTAATCACATTCAACTACATCTCATCATTCATATGTCTATTTTTCTTCTCCATAACATCTCACTTATAAGCCACAACAATTCATGTTCAAAGTTCATCAACTCAATTAGATGAATTTTTCAATTTCATCTAATTTCAACTCAACAACATCCATATACAATTCATGTTTCATTAACAACAAAAATAGGAGTTTACAAAGCTTTAATGGGATTCCAGGCCACATTACATCATCAGTATCAAAATTCAAAATCTTTTACAGTATCAAAATCTAAAATACAAAAGATACCAAACCCAATAATTCTCAAAATGCATCTAAAGTCTTGCTTTTACAAAATCTAACTTAATATACAG
>JANIJH010000224.1:22711806-22723285 GCA_024520975.1 Erythroxylum areolatum
TTGTTTTTACCGGGCCAATGTATGTTAAAAAAAATTGTATACCGAGTTTTACCGAATGATGTAGTACTCCTCCCTTGCGGGGCACGGACTCGGATATCACCCATAATATCGGGTTCAGGTCACTCGGGAGTGGGGTGTTACAGTATGATTCATGTGTATAATTCAATGCTGCCAATTCTTATTATTACCAGCTTATGGTAGATGTTATTGTCTCTTATAGTGTAAGATATAATACTCCTTCAATTGATGACTATAGAGATAAGCTTCTGAGCAGTTCCGTTTATGAAATACACAATTATTTGGATAAGAATGACTTAGGCAATTTGTAGATGTTCAATCATGTGTGATAATTGGACATATAGAAGACATTAACTCGATATCAACTTTTTAGTTTATTTACTAAGAGCACAATATTTTTGAAGTCTATTGATGTATCTGGCCTTATTAGAAATGTTAATACTCTATTTCAGATGTTTAATGAAGTTGTGAAAGAAGTTAGGTAGAAAATATTGTTCAATTCATTATTTATAATGATTCTACTTACAAAACAACTGAGATTGCAAAGTAGATATAATTCATTTTATTGGACTCTTTGTGCTACAATTGCATTGACCTGATGTTGAAAAATATAGGGGATGCTACATATTTTCCTATCATTGATGAGGAAGAATTTCATCAATGGTAAGAATTTGAATCGTCCTATTATAATAAGGTTTGCAACAAATTTCTCATCACTTCAGTATTTTATTTTGATGAAGAAGGTGTTATACGTGATAAATAGGTCGTATCGTAGTATGTTAGATCCAATGTTGAAGTTGAGGTTTCTAGAATTATACTTAAGATCATGAATTTTGGTCCTAGCATCAATTTGTAATCCAAGTATGTGAGCCTTTAGTGAAAGTATTTCACTTACCTGATAGTGATGAGAAGGCAACAATGAGTTATTTTTATAATGTCATTGAGAGGGTAAGGGAATTTTTTGTACACATCTTATCTTGCAATCATCAATAAAAGATGAGAAAGAAAATTTTACTATGTTGTTTACAACCAGGGCATTTTTAATTCTAAGTGTCTATTTTAAACTAAAGTTTACAAATAAAGCTCAAGTTAATAGGATAATGTTATTAACCATTACAACAATTATTGTCAATGAAATGATGTCAGTTCTCTTAAGCTCACAAATGAAAATTTATAAGGATGCTTCTGGTGATTTTGGGATATCCATTATTATTCATCAAAGAGACAAGCTTAATATATATATATCACCTTTGTTTATTGAAAATCAATAATCATTTTATTTTGTTTATAATATTACTTTTGTTGTCTTATAGTTACTTGATAAAACCAACTTAGGAGAGGTGTTCCAGAATTACAAATATTTGCAATTTAAATTCTAAATCAATGTGTGAATGCAATAAGGTATGAAAGGAAGTGAAATACATTTGAATTCATTCATTTTAAGAAAAAGAATAGATTTGAACACCAAAGATTGAACGAATAGGTCTATGTTTGATGCAACTTAAAACTTTGAGAAAGGTATGTTATTGTCATTATTAAGTTGAATATAATGTCTTAATAATTGAATTTTATTTATTTACTAGGACTTTTAATATAACAAATAGTTCTCTAGATCTAATATACCTTAACCATAACGATTTTTTGGTTGATTAAGTTTTTAAGGAACCGAATTTGATAGATAAGAGTGACTTGAATGATAATTTTGAATGAGAAAGTACTTATATGTTATTTAATGCAATAAATTTGAATGATGGTAATAATGAGAGTCCTCTTAATGATGAAAATTTTGTACCAAATGAGAATTGAGGTTAATATGATTTAAGCAAATATAAGTTTTAGGTTTTCATTTATCCTCTTCTTTTAATTTTACTAATATTTGATGTATATCTTAAATTCCATATATTCAATATAAATATAAATAATTTTGTTTTTATTTTAGGTTTCACTTTTAGTTAATTGTTCTTCAGTGTGAACTCTTTCTGTAAATTTTAATACTTAGAGAATCATAGATATTTGTTATTCTTTTTATTTGATGTTTTGATGTAATATTATTTCTTATATGATAAAATTGTAATATTTTAAATATTTTTTATTATCCTTAAATTTATATTTGTCTAATGATTAAATATTCTTTTTTATATTAATTGTAGTTATTATTTATATGTCAAATACGTGAAAAGTAATATTAATATAAATAATAGATTTTTGTTATTTCAAATTTATATTATTATAATTTTTGGAAACAAAGTTGATATAAAATTATAAATTATACAATACAATATATTAAGGAACTATTTTGTAATTTAAAAAAATCAATAACTATTTTATAAAATTTGAAATTATTCAAAATAGTATTTGATATTAACCGGGTACTTGTATAATATCATTTAAGAACCAAATCTGATACTGTTACTATATCTAAAACTGAGTAGGAAGTCCTCAACTTCTTGTGTTGAATGACTCTTTTGTACAAAATTATCCAATCAAACAGACGGGGCCAGGCTAAACAGCTTAAATAGAGTTAGTAGACAACAGGAAAAATCAGTTCGCAGTAGTACTGAAAGTCTCCATTGCCAGTTGTGTCTTCTAAAATGCGAAAACGACGTAAATTACAATGGATGTTCAGAAGTCTGCCCCACGAAACCCACCCTATTCTTAGACTTAAACATTCCAAAATCCGAAATGGAAACAAAAGCAATATTTGCTTGACAAATCCAGAAAGGTGCGGTGATAACTCCTGTGGATTCTAGCTTCGAGTATTTACTGCATTCATTTATTTGGGGTACTTCCAACTCTAATGTCAATGTAGAAAATGTGCTAAATCTGAAGTTGACGGCCATCCGATTCCAACCCATGACGAACATACACTGCTCCAAACACACTGAACAATGAGTTCTATTCCTGACTTGAATTTCGGGTCTCTCTTTCTTAAACCTGACATTAACAAGCTGTGATTTTCCTTCCTGACATGAACTATGCTAGTACGGTCTCATTTTCTAACAATTGTCTTTCTTTCTTTCCGGAAATTTCTTGGTAATTGCATTCTTCGGTTCCATCTTCCTGTTTTGCTTCAACGAACCATTCTCTTTATCTGATATAACCTTCCAAACAATCAATAATGTAAAAGTGGTCAATTGGGAAGCTTCACCTCGAAGGCCAGCTTGCCATATTTATTGCTTTACCATCTGTCCTTTGATGAAATTAGCTGTAATTAAGATTGCCTTTCTCCTTTTTCCTTTTATTTCTATATATGAACACTAGACGTGGAAATTTCAAGTATATGACAGATTGAATTCGCTGTGGAGTTTGAATTTCTCGCTTTGTTTACTATTGAACTGTTTTTCCAGATTTACCAATGAAATCACAAGTTTCATGATGAAGTTTCTGAATAATGACAGCCAAGAAGTTAAAAATAGACTATTATACGAAAACTCTAGCCTTAGTAGAATAATGCGACTGGAAATAGTCTTGTAATTTTGTACATGATATTCCCTCTCCTCCTCTGAATCGTCAATGAAAAAGAGAAACAATGAAGTTTCTGAATTATGACAGCCAAGAAGTTAAAAATAGACTATTATACGAAAACTCTAGCCTTAGTAGAATAATGCGACTGGAAATAGTCTTGTAATTTTGTACATGCTAATCCCTCTCCTCTTACGAATCGTCAAGGCAAAAGAGAAACAAAAATTGCTTCTAAATTGTCAGCCATGGAAATGGACTCTATCAGCTTCAAACATACGTTTCTTTCCTGACCAAATTGTCTCCCATGATTTTGCATCTGAAAACAGGAAAAATGAATATCCTCAACCAACCGATCGAACATGTATCAATATGGCGAAACTCCTCAAGGTTAGCATCTTGATCCCATATAACAACTATGTTCAACATAAACGATTTTTTATATATATATATAAAATAGAAAAAAGCAAAGAAGATGCTAACTTTGAGATAAAATTACCACTAGAGTGCCTAACGAATTTACTGAGACAGAGAAGGAAAACAACTCTCCGACCGAACCAAGGACCCTTCAATCTTATCGACATCGGGTAAAACACTGGTCGAACTGGTCCGAATAGCACGCGGTGCCGGTGAATCCAAACTCCTCCGAAGGATTCTGCTCATAACAAAGATGGGATACTCTGTCTGATTCATGGTATTGGAGGATTTGAACTTGCGACAAAAACTGACATGCCTGTTCAAAGCTTCTTCAGTAGAGATAAGCTTGTCGGATCTCAGAACTTCGTATTTCACAGCCTCAACGCAAAGCCCACAAATCCATCGACCTTTATAGCGGTCACGAACCCTGGAGATATACGCAGGAGTGCACTCCTCAATGAACCCACAAGAGTGGCACTTCACGGACTCTACTTCGAGAATTTGAGGCTTGACACTTGGGTTTGACTGATTATCTGTAGTCGAAATTGCCATATCTTGGAACTGAACATTGAAAGATTGAAACTCTCTCTCTTTTCTTTTTGCGTGTGTGTCAGTAGAAATGTCTGTGTCTCTCCAAGTCGGATGACATTGAGATGGCTGGAGACAAGAAGTGGGTAAGAAAGAGAGATTTCATGTGTGGATGTCTCCGTGCCTGTCTCCGTCTTGCAATTTCTGAATATTGTTTTATACCCAGAAGTTGAGCCTACCTTCTTCTCTTGGATTTTGTTAATTAATTACTTCTACAAATTATGCTCGTGTATTGTCCTTCGCCTTTGACGCGTCAATTAATGAGCGTTTGGATGTTTGTTGGTGGAATATGTGTGAGATTTTGGGTCAGAGCATTAAATTAATCACTTATTTTACAGAAATCAAATTATTTTGGCATTTATTGTCAAATTATTTGATTTTTATTTTAAAAATAAAATAACTTTTTTTTTTAAAACCAATATAACATTAAGGGAAGGGTACAATATTTATGAACGAATATTACGAACTAGCTTAAGTATTTAATTTTAAGGTCTTTCAATAATTGTTATTGTTCGTCTGCTAACGCCCAACGACTGTCACCCAGGATATGTCACGGCCACACAAGATTCCACAATCCACAAGCATATGCTTCCATCAATTTAATCGTTCTTTAGTAATTAATAAAATAATGAAGTTTATCACAAGAATATAGCGATTTTAATTGATAATACTTCCTCCCTATTATACTCCCCAATTTGGTAATAGTGTTGCTATAATTTGCCATACTTTGCTTGTTTTTATTTAAAAAATCCATAGCATTTGTATGCCCAATTTCGTTAAATTCTAAGATAATATTAAATCCTTTTCTATAAATATTATTATTTTTTAAAAACTTAACTTAAAGAATGAAGACGTTGGAAATCCTAGTTATGGATATTGACTATTATTGAGCTCTACTGTATGTTTTCTCAACAAATTTTATTGGGTAGTTTTGTTGCCATTTCATTTATTATCTGAATAAAAAAGGGCACGGAAGTTATCTTATAATAACATATAAATTAAAATCCAAAATTTTTAAATAATTTAAATTTAAATTAATAGAATTCTAATAAAATTATATTTTTATCAATTAAATACTAAGTAATTGACATAACACTTTCTTTTTTATTTTTTTAGGGTTAATTATAATAAAAATCTCAAACTTTGCTCAATTTTACAATTATAGCACAAATTTTAAAAACTGACGATAAAATACTCAAACTTTTAATTTTTTCAATTCTAATCAAACATTAGTGTCTTCGTTAAGTTTGCCAACGTAACTTGTCCTATGATATAAATTTATTGCGTGTAATATCATTAAATAAAACTCTCTCTTAAAATAAAAGTGAATACAAATTTAAGTTAATATTGGTGAAAATAAACTCTCAAAATTTTGCTAAGTGTCTCGGCTTATTGCATGCTTAAAATATAGAGGGGTTCAAGATATATTTATAATGCTCAAATTTAACAACCTTTGCCTTGCATCTTAAACCAATTTATTTACAAAGTCGATCGAAATAATTGTGTTGCCGATCAAAAACATTGCATATGATTTAAGCATTTAGTTGCTTAGCTTGAAAAGTTTAGCTTTAGATAGCTAAATCAATCCTTAACAAATAAGCCAACATTTACAGCCACAAATTAAGGAGGAAGAATTTGGGCAACTAATACAACATTTATTATTCTTATAAAACCTACGATACCACATACATTTAGATCTCACTTACTTTAATTGAACATAGATCTTAATTAAGATAATTAATCTTAATTTTAGATTAGTTTTAAATTAACTCTAATTAATATTATTACTAATTAATCCTAATTTATTCTAATTCACACTCAGGCCAAAGTCCTGCACTGAAGCAGAGTTTGGGAAGATTTGATAGTACGTAGCTTTATTCTTACATAGTAGAGAGGCTATTTCTGATAGACCCACATGCAGATATAAAAATAAAAGTGTAATGCAGATTAAAGAGTAAATAAAAAAAATTGGCAGGTTAAAAAAATTATGTAAATACAATTTCAATAAATACATAAATAAATAATAAATAAAATATAAAATAAAAAAAATAAAATAAAACTCGACCTTTAAAAATAAAATATATTTTAAAACTAAAATATAAAAAAATATATAATCTCTTTATTTTAATTAGTCTAATATTTATTTCAAATGTTACCACACTCTCTCTCTCTCTCTCTCTCCCTCTCCTCTGCCACTACCACCATTATTGTAGTCATGTCCTCTTCCACGAGCTTTTTTTTCTCCACTGCTTGTCAGAACCACTCTTTGTCCCACTCTTTGACTCGACCAGCATGATTTGGGCTCGAATACCTTCGTCGACAAAACCTTCGTTTCCACTAACCTCGAGTCCTCCTTCTCCTCCCACCTCAAGTTTTGATTCTTCTGTTTATCATTCAATTCTTGCATTTAATATTTTTCTATAAATATATCAATTTCTACTATTTCGTTATTCGTTTGATTATATTGCATTAACATGCGATTTTTTAATAAAAATATCGAATTCTGATTCTACGTGCTTTGTTTGATTTATTTACAAATGATCTATAAGCGAATGTATATGTCTAGTTTTATTCTACATTTTTTTTATTTGATTTGCTTATACAAACAATTGGTCTTGTTTTTAAATTCTAGTTGTGCATTTTTCGTTGTGTTGGATTATGCTTAGATGAAATCTCATTTATTTCCTTGTTCTAGCTAGTCACAATATCCAAGAGTAAGAATTTGTTGACCAAGTCGGTATTCAAGATATACATCTATAATTTTAGATTAGGGATAATTAAATTTATTTAGATATTACAACTGATTAAATTGAGTTAGGGTACAATAGAATGAATTAATGTTAATTAAAATTTATCAAAAAAATTAAGATTTGTTATAGTTAATTTAAAATTAAAATTATTGATTTAGTAAGAATTTATGTATATTTTAATTAATTAAAATTCATAAATCACGTATTTTTACATTTACTTTATAGGTTTCAAAAAAATAATAAAAACAAAAAATATTAATGTGATATTTAATTAATAAAAATATAATTTTCTTAAGAGTTCTATTAATTTAAAATTAAAATTCAAATAATTTTAAAATATAATTTTTGAAAACACCCTAAAATATGTAACTTATATTTTAATATTAAAATTAGGATATATATTTTCATTCCACTCTCATTGGTATTAATTTAAACGGCTACTGATAATTGCGGTCAGTACCACGTATAATAAATAACGGCATAATACATCAGAGAGAGTTTAGTTCAATCAAGAACCGACAATAGATAAAGTGATGACAACTGCAACTTCAACAAAGCAGAAAGAAATCAAAGAAAGATATCCTGCAATCTTAAATATGGATACTTCCAAACGCTCTGAATCAGAACCTAACTTCGATGGCCATCTGGCCAATAAGGTACGCAAATGCATTAGAGAGGAGGAGCCTTCTCCATTGAAACACAAACCTAGTTATAATGCAACAGTGACTAGTGATCCAATGGAAGAAGAGGCGACGAAACTTGAATGGCCAGATGAGGAACTAGTAGATTTTGAAGAATGGGATATAGCCGTGGTAAATGGGGATTTAGGAAGTGGATTAGAACTTTCTAATACATTCAAAACGAAATTGGATAAGTTATGGGAGAAAGGGGTGGTTGTGAAACTCCTTTGTAAATGCATTGGGTACAAGATGTTCTCTTCTATATTGAAGGTGATGTGGAAACCTTATGGGCCTATGAAAGTGGTTGATTTGGAGAATGATTATTTTCTAGCAAATTTTATTGAAGAGGATGATTTTCTTTATGCCCTAACTAAAAGCCCTTGGGTGATTCTAGGTCATGTTCTAACTGTTTAGTATTGGCATTCTAGTTTTCATCCATCGCAGGGAAAGATTTCAAGGGATGTGGTTTAGGTTCGTTTCTTGGATTTGCTTATCTCTCGCTAACACCCAATGATTCTCACGACACTTGGAAATCTTGTCGGCCATATCATCAAGATTGATGACACTATTAGGCATTATGAAAGAGGAAAGTATGTGAGAGTAGCGGTGGATGTTGATCTCAGTGCACCTTTTTGATATCGGGTTAAGTTGGATGGTGAAGACATAAAAGTAGCATATGAAAGTCTTCCACATATTAGTTTTTCATGTGGAATTATGGGTCATGATGCTCTCATCTGCCCAGTAAAGGCCAATGTGCAGAGAGAGCAACAATAGAATGCATCAAACAATTATTCAGGGACAACAGTACCTAAAGGGGAGATTCCAGCGGCTAACCAGAATTCGGCAAAGGTAGTCATTAAGGAGGTTTATAGGCCATGGATCCAGGTTCAAAGGCGTGTAAGTCGGCAATGAATAAGGAACCAAGATCAAAGGGATTCTCGCAATTAAGGTACTTTGAATTAGGCGCGTTGATCTCGTTTCTCAATATTATCAGCTAATGAAAATTTGGGGGATGTCAATAATCATCCACTAGCTGCTAATACTAGTGGTCAGACTTCTCAAGTCAATGAATGTTAGACCCCAAACTTTTCTTAGAAGACTAGAACTAATAAATGAGAAATGTGGATATGTCCATGTTCTGCTTTGGTGTTTCTAGTGGATAAGAGATATGAAAATGAGAAGAATTAAGGTGAAAGTTAGAAGTAGAATGAAAGCAAAAATGAAGTTGAATTTGTGTAGTAAGTTGATGAAGAATATGTATATATGTGTGTATTCCGTTGTTGGTAATCATGATTAATCATGGACTATATATTTTTCTTCGGATGATATTGATTTGAGATGGAGTTGAGAATGAGGAGTAAATGAAGTAGAAAAGGTGATCTTGGTATGAGTTGTGATAAGGAAAGATTGTGAAACAAAATGGGTGGTTGATTTGGAAAATATTCACGGCATATGCTTCAGTCTTTTAGCCACAATTTTTTCTCTAGTTATCCAAACGAGATGATTCTTTATTAAGATTAAACTAGAAACATAGGGATACATTTCTTATGAAGACATCGAATTTAAATTATATATTTAAGAATCTCAAAATTTTTCATGAATTTGAGAACTGGGTGTAGTACATTGGTGGATGAATGTAAAGTTCATATCTAAATTCGAGGGAAATTTTGGATTATTATAGGCTGAATTAGAGAAAGTTGTCTTCTAAGAAGCTGTAGATCTTTCTTTTAGCTTTCCAACGATATATAATATGAAAATTTTAGACGTCTGAGCTAAAAGTCATGGATCTTATAAGGGAAGATGTGCAAGAGAGGAGTTGTATCTTCTGTCTTCTTGCTTCTTCTGTGATGATGTCATCTCCTTCTGTGTTTTCTTTGTGATGACGTCATCTTCTTCTGTGTTTTGTATCATCTGTGTTTTGCTTCTTCTGCCTTTTGCTTCTTCTGTGATGACGTCATCTTCTTCTGTGTTTTCGTTGTGATGGCGTCATCTTCTTCTGTGTTTTGCTTCGTCTGTGTTTCGCTTCTTCTTAGTTTTGTTTCTTTGGTGATGATGTCATCTTCTTCTTTGTTTCTTCCATGATGACATCATCTTCTTCTGTGTTTTTCTTCTTCTGTCTTTTGCTTCTTTTGTGTTTTGATGACACGTCCTCTTCTGTATTTTACTGACGTGTCTTCTTCTGTGTTTTGCTGACGCGTCTTCTTCGGCCTTTTTGCTTCTTCTTAGTTTTGCTTCTTTTGCCTTTTTGCTTCTTCTTAGTTTTGCTTCTTTTGCCTTTTTGCTTCTTTTTAATTTCGCTTCTTCTGCCTTTTGTTTCTTCTTAATTTCGCTTCTTCTACCTTTTTGTTTCTTCTTAGTTTCGCTTCTTCTACCTTTTGCTTCTTCTTAGTTTCGCTCCTTCTGTCTTTTGCTTCTTCTTAGTTTTGCTTCGTCTACCTTTTTGCTTCTTCTTAGTTTTGTTTCTTCTGACTTTTGCTTCTTCTTAGTTTTGCTTCGTCTGCCTTTTTGCTTCTTCTTAGTTTCGCTTCTTCTGCCTTTTGCTTCTTCTTAGTTTGGCTCCTTCTGCCTTTTACTTCTTCTTAGTTTTGCTTCGTCTGCCTTTTTACTTCTTCTTAGTTTTGCTTCTTCTAACTTTGACTTCTTCTTTGTTTTGCTTCGTCTGCTTTTTTGCTTCTTCTTAGTTTTGCTTCTTCTAACTTTTGCTTCTTCTTAGTTTTGTTTCGTCTGCCTTTTTGCTTCTTCTGTCTTTTGCTTCTTCAGTCTTTTGCTTCTTCTTAGTTTTGCTCCTTCTGCCTTTTGCTTTTTCTTAGTTTTGCTTCATTTGCCTTTTTGCTTCTTCTTAGTTTTTCTTCTTTTGACTTTTGCTTTTTCTTAGTTTTGCTTCGTCTGCCTTTTTGCTTCTTCTGTCTTTTGCTTCTTCTTAGTTTTGCTTCGTCTGCCTTTTTGCTTCTTCTGTCTTTTGCTTCTTCTTAGTTTTGCTTCGTCTGCCTTTTTGTTTCTTCTGAGTTTTCCTTCTTTTGATTTGTGCTTCTTTTGAGTTTTGCTTCGTCTGCCTTTTGTTTCTTCTGAGTTTCACTTCTTCTGCCTTTTGCTTCTTTTGTGTTTCGCTTTTTCGGCCTTTCGCTTTTTCTGTGATGACGTCATCTCCTTCTGTGTTTCCTTTGTAATGACGTCATCTTCTTCTGTGTTTTGTATCGTCTGTGTTTTGCATCTTTTGTCTTTTTGCTTCTTCTGCCTTTCCGCTTCTTCTATATTTTGCTCCTTCTGCTTTTCGTTTCTTCTGTGTTTTGCTATCTTCTGCCTTTCGCTTCTTCTGTCTTTCGTTTCTTCTGTGTTACTGTTCATAAATTTCTTCTGGGTTACTGTTCATCGTACATCTTCTGTTTCATTTTTGATCCTTCAGAAGGTAGAAGCTGTCTTTGTAACATCCCATTGCTAGTGGAAAGGGTAGAATGGTAAATGTGAGTGGCTTATGAGAGTTAGTGATGCACTTCCATGTTCATGCATGATATGCCATACACTTACACATAAATAGTGAATTTATTTGCACATGAAATAATTGTACAT
>JANIJH010000224.1:22814275-22824946 GCA_024520975.1 Erythroxylum areolatum
TTCGACTAGAACTAGTATTTATAGCCTAAGTCTCCAACTGTCTTCTTGAAAACTGCTTCTTGAATCTTCTAGAAACAGTTATTAGTTGAGTCCTATAACTAACTCCAACTAACTAACTATCTAATGTTCTAGAATATTTTCCTTTTGTATCGTTTGGAATAATGCTTCTTTTGTTACTACGTTTAGTCTGTTATTCCGCTTTGTCTATTATATCGCTTCGTCTGTTGTTGTGCTTCGTCTGTTGTTGCGCTTCGATTGGTGTCGCGCTTTGTCTAGTGTTGCACTTCGTCTGATGTCGTACTTCGTCTGTTGTTACGCTTCGTCTGGTGTAGCGCTTCATCTAGTGTTGACCGCGTACCTTCTGAGTTTACTAAATGTTACTTACATTTTTCTATACACTTAACAAACTCATCAAAACAATTCATATATTTCTAAGATTATTATTATTTGATTGTCATCAAAATTAATAGAAGTGAAGTCCTCTTGACTTAACACTTGATTCTTTAGTTCAATCTCGGCCTACACCTTAATTAAACATATTTCAATAATTTGTTGTTCTTAAACCTCTCCTAGAAACTATTAATCATGGGTTAATAATTAACCCGATTTTTCCCTTAGTTAGTATTTAATTAAGATATGATCGTTAATTAAACCTAACTGTTGAATAACATAGGATATGATCTCTAGATTTAATTAGGCAGTAGTATTACGAATTAGGAAACTGATTAATCAAGGAAAAACCACATATAATGCATCATTTAACCTAGGTTATGTTATCAATTACCAATCATTAGTTGCTACACATGAATTTCAAATATAGGAATTATGGATTATATCGAAAAGCGATGGATTTATAAATAAATGATCCAATAAATGCATTAAAATTATCTTTTCACAATACCCAAATCCATACACATTGGATAACATAAACAATTTATAAAGAGAGAAATAAATAAAAAATAGTAAAGGAATGCTTAACTAGGTTGTCGATGTCGATGTCACCTCCAAATAGGTGTCAAGAAGCTACCCTTCCATGGTTCTCTCATGGTTGAGAGCTTTTCCCCTTCTCTTCATGCTCTCTCGAAGCTCTTGAAAAGAAATTTGGGTCAGCCCCCGAAATGTTCTCCCAGTCGAAGACCACCTTTGTTATCTTTCTATTATTCTTTTTTTCTTTAAACCTACACTGGAAAACCCTTGTTTCTGCCTGCATTTGTTGTTTATGGCCAACGATTGCATTTTTCCTTTGGATATACGTCTTCGTTTCATGCACAATGTCTACATGAAACATAGACGTTGTTTGCATTAAGCACAAACATTATTTATGTTAAATGTGTGTTGCCCTTGCTTCCTAGCTGCTACATAATTTCTCTTATAGCGTTTCACTCCTACCTCTGCTGCATTTTGGCCTTGGCATGCTTCCTATCTATTATGTTGCTGATTGCTACATTTTGCTTTATATGGTTACATGAAAAGCCCAATGTCTGTTGTTGTTTAACTCTATGTGATGCTGTGTTTTCTTCATCTTGCATTGTCATTTTACTCCTTTTCCAATTGCTTGGTTGTCTTCTTTTGGGCTGAATTTGTTTTCTTCTTGCTCTAATTTTATTCTTCCTACTCTATGGAAACAAATGAATATTAATCTTCAAAAAATGTCCCAAATATCGTGCTTTCGATTCACTTTAACTTCTTTGCTTTCGAATTGTGCCTAAAATCACTTATGAGTCAAATTGAATATCTTAAGCAATTTTATGTCATTAATCACTAAATGTTATGAAATAATTATACAATCAATTAAGCACATGTTAGGATGGTTTAATAAATGTTTTTCTTTATGAATCAACCCTGTTTAGAACAATTAAGACTGGCAAAACCATTGTTAGAATTTTGTTTTTACCTTAAGTGAACATACAGATACAGAAAGCGGTGATGCGCCAATTGTGGGAGGCCCTAGTCGTGTCAGGGAGTTTAATCAAGTGTATTTGTAAGTTAGGCACAAAACCATCTAATAGGAGTAGAGACCCCAAAAATGCCCTAATTTGGTTGGATTGGGATAAGAATAATAAATTTAAATGGTTTGGTGGTAAAAGGATCAGACGATGAATATCATCTAATCAGAGGTCAGTTAGACCACCTATAGTGTCCAGAGACCCCAAAGCACTAAGAGCTTAGTATAGCTAATGTGGAAGGAAACCATCTACATTGGCGGGGTAATTGTAGTAAACTAGAAGAATGTTGAAGACACATCTGCTATGATGATAGGTACGATTATAGTTTCGATAGTGATGACTATATTTTATATCGACCCTGGTAGCATGTCGTAATGCTAGTCAAAATAAACTAGACTACTACTATAGCAGTGGTAAGTCTAGCTCGGTTCCACAGAGAATGTTCAATTAGGTTTTTTGTGAAATTAATCAACATTTAGGTTTTGGAGGGGGTTTGGTTTTAAAAATAAGAAAATAAAATAAAGCTAAACTAACTAACAAAAGCAATTTGAAGAAAACATGTAAAAAATTGATAAAAGTGGGGAATTCAAAAGGGACTCGATTCTTTAGTTCAAGCTCAACCTACACCCTAATTAAACATATTTCCATGATTTGTCATTCTCAAACCTCTCCTAGCAACTATTAATCATGGGTTAATAATTAACTTGAATTTTCCCTTTTGTAGTGTTTAACTAAGATATGATCGTTAATTAAACTTAAACACTGAATAACCTAAGATACGATCTATAGATTCAATTGGGTAGTAGCATTATGAATTAGGAAAACCAATTAATCAAGGCATCAACCACATACAATGCGTCATTTAACCTAGGTTATGTTATCCCTAACGATTACGAACCATTAGTCGCTATAAATGAATTTCAATATAATAATTACGAATTATATTGATTATTCTAGCAATGGGTTTCTAATAAAATGATCCAATTAATGCATTAAAATCATGTTTTTATAATACGCAATGATTTCATAAACAAATAATTGGATTATAATGATAAAACAATCATTCATACACAAACCCAAATCCATACATATAGGATAACACAATCAATTTCTAAAGAGAGAGAAAATAGTAAATATAAGGAGAAATACACTTAATGAGGTCATCGGCATTGATGTTGCCTCCAAACTGATGTCAAGAACTCTCCACGGGTCTCTCAAGGTTGAGAGCTTGCTCCCAAAAATAATGCTTCAGCCCCCAAAGAATGTCTTAGCTAAAGACCCCTCGCTCCTCTTCTCTCGCTTTCCCTTTCATTTTGATTTAAAACCTACATATAAAACCCTCGTTTCTTCTTTCCCTACTATGTCTGCAATTTGCTCCTTCCTAGCTGCACTACGTTTTGGTATTCAACACCTCTTAGTCGTTCGTTTTCATTTCATACCTATGTTTGCATGAAATGCAGACAAACGTAGACTTTGTTTGCATTTTATCTTTTTTTCCATTGTGCATTTTATTTCCTGCCCATAATAGCGTTTCTTCTCTCCCAGTAGCTAGCGTTTTGCTCTCACATTGTCCTCCTGTACTAAATTATTGTTTCCTTCCCAGCTGCTAATGTTTTGGTCATCTTCTACTGCCATTTTGTTGCTCTTTGTCCACCTGTTGTAGCAGTTTTGATCTCCTTTGCTTCATGCATAGATCTTTAGTTTTATCATGAATTATGATGCCATTAAATTCGCATACACCTTGCATGATCCATGCATAATAGTCGTGAGCTATGTTACTTCATCATCTTGATTTTCTTATCTGTACTTGCTCTAATATTTCTCGCTTTAGCTCCACGAAGACAAAGAATTGTGATTCTCCAAAAAATGCCCAAATATCGTGCTTTTGATTCACTTTAACTTCTTTTCTTATAAATTGTGCCTAAAATCACATATGAGTCAAAGTAAGTATCTTAAACATTTTCATAGCAATAATCACTAAGTGTAATCGAATAAATTCATAATCAGTTAAACACATATCAAACCCCAAAACTATGCACTCGTATATGATAAAATATTGTGTTAGCTAGATTAGTATAAAGTTGGAGCTTTTATAGTGTCGTTTTATAATGACTACTTTAATTAAAGCTATGCCAGTAGCATCGAAAATTCATAAAGGTAGATAGATAGTAGTTTCAAATTAAAAGCTCTCTAATGAGTTAATCTTATCATATATCCATGACTATGAAGTCATACTAGGAAGAAAATTGACTAATAGTCATTCTATCGATGTGGATTACTTCTAAAGGAAGTTATGGATTGGTACACTAGGGAAGTTAGATATAGTATCCAGCTGGAAATGTAAAATGCTCCCATTTCTTAGCATATCAGTCATGGTAGCTAGAAAAGTAATAAGAATTTAGTATACATGTTATTTAGTTTTTATGACTCAATAATTAAAAAAGTTTATTTGTTTATTTAGCATTTTAGTACTAGAAAATTAATTTATGAATATTTGAAGGATGAAATTGCTTATTACGGTTGAATTCATTGAGGATTAATTATTCATACAAGTAATTGGTGACTAAGTTTTGATATATTTAAATGTTATGATCTTATAGAGTGGTTGATTTGAATAAACATCAATCTTAGCATAAAGTTTGTTTTTAAGGTCAAGTCAATTTTGATTATATGGTGATTTATAGATTCGTACCAAGTAATGTTATGGATGACATTATGATGGAATCTTTAATCAATACTGATGATTGAATAATATTTTTGGAGCAATGATTAGTTTAATGTAAGCTTCCAATTATGCATATATTAATATCTTGATTCTAAGTATTGAACATTCATTATTTTAAGTTTCTTTTGATGTAAGTCAATTATTTCATTACTTAGCAATCAGGATTGTGAAAATGGTGGTAAAATTTTTAAGGAAATGTTAGTGATAAGTTTCAATCCATAATGGAGAATTGTCATTAGAATTTAGAGCTATTATTTTATAAATAATTATATTTGATGATCAGGAGAATGATAAAAATTAGCATGTGACATTTGAACAAGTCTAACATGGAGATTTTAGATTATTAAAATTCCTAGATTGAGTTTTTAGGTACCTAAAATCGCTAAGTGTTTTTATAGTAATAGAAATGTACAAGTAAAGATATTATTCTTGAACATCATAGATGCACAATGGAAGTATAAGGTATACTCCTTCTTTGAAAAGATTGAGGTTGATAAGCACAAAATTGCGTTATGAGATAGTAAAATTTGAACTATGAGGAAATTGAATGGTTTTTATATGAATAAGATATTATGTTAATGTCTTACGATATGATCTTAAATGATTGATTTACATCCAAAGAATATGAGAGGAAATGACAAAGGTTCAACAAATAGTTCACTAGTGGTTATGGATTTAAAATTCAAAAGTTAAGGAGTCTATATATGAGGCATAAGAAATACAAAAAAAATTATTGAGTTTTGTTTATAATTAGATACAAAGAGAAAGGAAAGGTTTATTATTAAGAAGTATACGAGAATAATTGTTTTGTGGAGAATCCTAATCAAGGTTTCATTAATAGTAATCTATGTAAATGTGAATCTTGATAATGTTAAATGGATGGTTTGATGTATGGTTAAGTTAGCAATTTTGTGAATAAGCTTATTATTAGTGAGAAATCAAAAGCAATGATTTAGAAAAAGGAACATCATGTGAAGATAAGTTGCAAATTCCAAGAACATTTTATTAAGAGGTAACGTTACATTAATGCTAGGTCAGGAATTGTGTGTACTAGTCATGGTTGAACTTAAGAAAAAAATTCCAGATTAAATCACTCTCCAATGTATGCTATGCATTTGAGGAACATAAAGAGGCATCATAACTTGAAAGTGCATTGTGATCGACAAAGTATGAAGAGGGTGATAGCAAAGTATATGTTCAAATGCTTGTGAAATCAATAAGTCAAGGTTGAGAGCGAAAGAACTAACAAAAATTGCTCAACCACTCACCATTCAAGAATGGAAATGGAAGCATATTATGAAGGATTTCATGGTAGTAATTTCATAGAATCTAAACAGATATGATAGTATATGGGAGCTAAAGGATTGAATTTAAAAAATGCCCATTTCCTAACCATCCAAGGTAAGTATTCTCTTGATAGATTAATCAAGCTTTAAGTGATTGGAAGTACATAGTTATGTAGAATTTTGGTATATGAGGATAGGATAGATGAAAGAAAATTAGTTCGGCTGAACTAGTTCAGATAACCACAAATAAGATCAAAAGTATGTGGGTCAAAGTGATAGTAACTAAAGTCGACAGTAGAGCTAGGTGTGGAAACTAAGGAAGAATTTGGAGTTTAAAGTTGAAAAATCAAAGAATTTTTGCGAATATCATCATAGAAAGGAATAGTTTGTTTTAGACAATGTGAAAGATAAACGCACAATATGTTGGTCCCTATGAAGTGATTAACAAAGTGGAAGCACGAAGAATGGATATGAAGTTAATATCCATAATTTTGAGATGACTAAGTTTGTTTAAAATTTTAAGGATGAAATTTTTATAAGGAGGGGAGAAATTGTAATATCCTAGTTCGACTATTGTATTGTGTCATGTGTTGTATATGCATTTTATAGAGTATGCTCTACTTATGGTATACTAGAGTAATTTAACCATTTAAATGTATTATTGAGATTATAAAAAAGATCATGAATAAACCAGATATGGTTCTAGACTCGACCGAAAATTTCTTGAAATTTTTTTGAAAACTCCAAAAAGCAACGGAATGAGTTCGAACAAGCTTTAAAAGCCTTGAAATGTGCTTTGGAGATTTAGGTGACACTTTTGAATGAAATCCCAACGACTGTAGTGACATTCAATTATTTCCATATTAAGTCTAAAAATTCTTCTAGGTAACTACAAAAACTACCGAATAATTTCAAAATATGATAAAAAGCTCCAAAATTAGGATTGGAGTCCTTAGGAACTAAAACAGGACAAAATGAAGGTTGTTTGAAAGGAATTAGGGTAATCTAAAATTATTAGACTAAAATGTCCTTTTTGGAAAATAATGGTTATTGATGATTTTAAACCTATATAATATTTTAAGCATCCAATCAATAATTACTGACCCTAATTAGATTATTTCATAATCAATTTAATGATAAGATGATTTGTGAAATATTTTTTAGATTTAATTCAGTTGGTGAATTAAATGCATTAAAGGACAATTTGGTCTTTTTATACTCATTAAAGGCAAATTGGTTTTTTTAAAATGATGTTAGTGGATTGATGAGTCATTAGAGATGACCATTAAGAAAATGACATGTGTGTGATGACAAATAGGAAGGTGACATGTGTAATCCATTAGAGTATTAAAAAAAACTTAAGACATTTTGCTTCATTTTGTGAGAGTGTCGACAGAGTGGCATTAAACTGCCCAAAAACTAAAAGAAAATAAGAGAAAAGCAAGAGTGGGTTCCGGCCATTGATGAGAGAAAGGATGGACGGCAAGAAAAAAAAAAAGAGAAAGGAGAAGAGAGAGCTACGACTAAGCCACAGAGAAATGATCCAAGGAAACTTTCATGCTCTTCCACCTCCAATAAAGCTTCTAACAAGATTTCATAGTTATCCAAGTGAAGAGGAAAAAGAAAATGGGTAGGTAAGCTTATTAATTTTGTTGAAAATTTGGATATGTTGCGTTTTGATGTTGTAAATTGCACACTTTTAATGAGATATCAAGTTTTATTGCATTGGAATCAATTGAGAGAAGAAATCACGTGAATCTAATGTATAGAACCTTGGTTAAACTTGGTCAAAGGTGAGATCTATTACCTAACGTGTTTTATGTTGTTATTAGATGATTTAAGATTAATGAATGACATTAGGAAGATAGTTTAATGATGAAAGAATGAAAGAATGAAAGAAAAATCATGGAATTGATTGGATGAGTTTTTGGCCATGCTTAAGGTTGTTAATGTGATATGATCAAAACTCCAATTTTGATGTTTATAGCATGATTTTGATGCTAATGAATTAAAGAAATGAAAAAGAATTGGTTTGGAATTGGTTTTGGTTGAAATTTGACCTAGAGTGCTTGATTTTGTAAAGATTTGTTAATGAAATTTTATGGCTTAAATGTGTATATTAAATGTCATGGAAGTGAATTTGGATTGGTTTAAAGTGTTAGAAATCAAATGGAATTCAACTGGAAAAGTATAGTGTTAAATTTATTGAGTTTAGCCTTAAAGGCATTTTTGGTATAAAAGCATGGTTATGATGTAATGACCATGTGAATGTGATTAAGGATGGTTATTAAGTATTTTTATGGTATTGAAATTATTAAATGAAGTGTTATGTTATTATTTGGAGGAAAATTAGTATATGGAGTGTGTATATGGAAAGTAATGAAATTGACATGGTTTATAATGTATTTGATTGGAAAATGTGTTAAGGAGTTGAATGTATTCGTATTAGGTTTTCGAATCGGAAAATGAAACCAACTGAAGGATTTCGAAGTGGTGAAAAGGAAACTAGAAAGTTGTGAGTGTATTTTAACTACTTTATATGACTTAATTCTTTGCAAAAAAATTGATGACATGTGAGTGTTCTTTAAATTGATTTTATGTAAATGGTTTCTATTTATAGAGACTAATAAGTTGTAAGGGTACTTTAAATTGAGTTTATGCAAATGGTTTTCATTTGAACATGAAATGAATTTATGTTGAGTTTTATGAAAATGATATTTTAAAAGTGAATGTTGCTTGCATAAGTGTATGCTTTGGTAATATATGAGTTTTAATTTGAAAGTTAAATTTTATATGATTAGGAGTTACATTAAAATAATTCAATTATGAATCCTTCTATACTTGATTTAGAAAATAAGATGAGTCATAAATGTAAGAGTTGCTTTTGCATGTGGTACATTGCTAGGCTTTGTACTTGTAATTACACCGGTATATTTATGGTAGTTAACCTATTATAGGTAAGCAATAAAGAATTAGCTCTATAAGTAGTGATTAACTAGTCATGGGCAAGTGATGTAGAACCAACTTTGTGATTGGTTACAGGTAAGCGAAGCAGAGTCAGCTCTGTAACTATCGGTTTATAGTGGTTAACCTGTTACAAGTAAGCAATATAGAACCAATTCCATAACTAGTGGCTAACCGGTTGCAGGTACACGATGTAAAACCAGCTTTGCGACTTTAGGCCTAGTGTACCATATGGAAAAGAACCTAGTAGTGGGCTATGTTAAGTAACAAAAGTCATGAAATAGTATTGCCACCACTGTTTATTGTTTCAAAAAAAGAAAAAGGAAAATGGAAATTTTGATAATGTAAATTTAATGTTAAAAAGCATTTTGGAATAATATTTTAGAAAATTTGAAATTGTGTTTTATGAAATGTTATATTATTACTAGATTTGATGGTGCATGAATAAATTGTTATGGCAAATGTTTTACCATAAGCTTTATGATTATATGAGAATATTGTAGTTATGTTGTTATAAAAAGTTCATTTTTTTTGTAAACTGATTACACTCACTGAGTTCGTTTAGCTCACCCTTATTTTTATGTTTTTAAACAAACCATCCCAGGTATGCATACAGGGGCTGTAGCAATTGGGACTATATCGTAGGATCAGTTGTATCGTCGAGTGCTATTGTGCTTGTGTCACTTTGATATGCACATTTGTGTAAAGAATGGATGTTTATAAAGGATTTTGAATGAAATGTATAAATATGTTTTATCTTTTAAAGGTTATTATAGTGATTGTTGAGAATTATTTGTTTGGGGTTGCTTATGAGTGGACTTGAAGTCCAAAATTTGTAGTTAAGAAATTTATGTGAATATAGAAGTGTTTTGAAATTTTAGAGGGCTTTTGAAAATCTTGGGAATGTCAAAATGTAGTCATTATGCTGCTGAAATTGTTAATAAAATGATTCTTAAACAATTTTCTAGTATTTTCTGTGCTTTTAACTTTTAGAGTCTAAAAGGCTTTTTAAAGTTAAACAACTTGACTTTACGGAAACCCTCTAGTTGATTTAGATATCGATTGGAGGGCTACTATGGGATTGTCAGGAGGGCTCCACTTGGGTTCCAGAAGGGAATTCCAGGTTGGGTCCTTCCACTTTATGTAGTGAGGTTGTTGGTTCAAATCTAGTTCAGTGTGTTTCCGTAAAGTATGGTTGTTCACTATAGTTTCTATCATTTCATCAATTACAAAATTGTATTATTTTTAATCTTTAATGTTTTCCTTTGTTTTTTATAGTCTTTTTTATCTCTAAATTATATTTTAAATTAACTTCCTTTGAAGATCTTGTAATGAATATGCAATCTTAGAATTTCTTTAAAAATATAGGGAATCCATCTCACTAATCATTACAAAGGAATATAATTAATGGGGGGAGGGTTTGTCAAATTATGTAATAAAGAAAATAAAGGCAATACTAAACCAGTGTGGATAGAAATATACTCATGTTCCTGTGCAATCCGATCTACTTTAGCAACTCGCCGCCAATGCGTCCTACGTCGAGCAGTTGGTGATAGAGAGGTAACAAATTTAGCCCATAGACCCACTTGGTTCTTAACTTTCCACCACAACTTAATCGAATAGGCAGCTACAATATCCTCCAATTTTTGGAATCCCAACCCATTCTCATCCACCGGGAAAGAGAGGCGATCCCATGAACGCCAATGGCGCTTGGAATCATCAAAATAGCTTCCCCATAAAAACTGCTGGA
>JANIJH010000224.1:22832190-22852233 GCA_024520975.1 Erythroxylum areolatum
TATAGTTCATGCTACATCCAATGACTACCGATTAAATGACCTATGATTAAATAGATCATAAGTAGTATCAAAACATAACAATCCCCATATAAGATAACTTTGATCACCTCATTGATAACCTCAAGTCAAAGGATCACTTATACAATCATCATAATGAGAATTCCATAGATATACAAGTAATGTTTCAAATGGATTTCTCGTATCGGGCCTGTTCAGTAAACTTGTTAGCAAGTACCCATACATTTGTTTAAATATATCTATACTTTAACTTATGAGATCGACTACTTCCTTCGTAAGGAAAAACAAAACCTGTGCTAGTCTTTTTACGTTTTATTAATGTCTAATCTTAATAGAATAATGACTAGGAACATTTAGGAATAATACATAAATGTAATATGAATCTCATTATTATTATGTCATTATAATTTCATTTGCAATGTACAATTATCCCATGGATTTTATCATATACATCTAAACATGTACAAGATAAAGAATGCCTTTAAATAATATGTCATTAAACTACAACCAAAAAGATTGGTTGTAGGGCATAAATCAACAAAGGTATCATCTTATGTGACATAGATGAGAAAACTAGACGATAACAACTTTAGGTGGCATATGTGGGTGCGTAAAGGCTCTAGGGAAGGTTCAATCACCAGTGTTAAATCATCTTGGTAAAAGGAATCTTGTAGCATGTTCAGAAAGGAGCTAACCAACAGATCTTATACATGGTGAAGATCAACACAACCTAAGAAAAAAGGATTAGCCAAAACAAAATCAACCAGAGAATGACCAAAAAAAATTTTACCCAAAATTATAAACTACATTATGAAAGGTTAGCTTTGCTACCAAGTTGAAATTAATAAACAATGAATTGTTTCATACTTATATTGTATGTGATACCATGAAGGAGATATACATATTTATTCACAAAAGTATTATACTAATTAGGAAGACACGTAAATAAGAAAGAACCTAACTAAGAAGATCTCAACTAAGGTCTAATTACATTGATTACGATATATCTTATCAATATAGATCTTTGTTTTTGTAAGACGAGCAAAAGCCTTCTAAAATTATTAGAAGCCGCTTACCAAATAGAGATATTTTGCCAAATCTGGTTATAAGTTAAAAATGGGTTGTATGATCCCTTTAAAGGTTAAAAAAATAATTAAAGATGGGTCGTATGATCCATTTACAGTTTTGTCTCAACCTACATATTTACGATTTTACCATTATTGAGTTTTATAATTCTACCAATTTAAGTTTTACATTTCTGCCACTTTTAAACAATTACACTGATGAATATTTACAATTTTACCATTTCTTAATATACGTACTAGTCATAAATTTATAATTTTTCCACTCATAATAAATTAAAAGTTTTGTTATCGGTAACATTTCATAAACCCACATATGACGCAAAGTTTAGTTTCATCAACAATTTAGGAATTTGCAAACAAAATTGTACCTTTTTTCCTTTAAATTCAGGTTAAGTGGTAGGAGTAAAACATTCAAAGAATTTTGAGTAACTTAGAATTTGAAATTTAAGAAAAGTACTTTTATTGCATTTATCAAGTTCTTACAGTATTGTTTCATAAATTCATAATAATAAGGCAAGATTTATCATTTATAGATAAATTTTGTAACTATTATTTATTAGTCACTAAAGTGACCAAACTCTGCTGATGATATGCATAAATAAATAAATAAAAATAATTACACATATTATTTAACAAAATCTTTATAAGTAAAGCAAGTGATGAGTTGTTGTTTATTATTTCATAGCCTTGTGATTCAATTAAAGGTGAGTTAAATTATTAAATGAGATAATCAATATAATGCGATTAAATTGATATTTTTAGTCAAATATATATGTATATCTAAAGAATAAATATATGTTTGATTAGGAATATTTATGTTAGATTAGGAATATTTATTTACTTATAATTAATTGTCATAGGATTTTAAATTACAATAGTGTATTGTAGTATCCACAAGAAGAGAAGCTATAGTATACTTTTAATTATTTAATTTGAATACATAAATGAATTAAATATAATTTGAGCATTTATGTATAACTTTTGCAATTGTTTCTCTTCATTTGTAATCTTTGTTTATTATTTTTTAATAAGTCAACTTTTACTTAGGCGTTTGGAACTTAACTTGGCACTATTAGAGAATCAACACCCTACTCTTACGAATGTGAGTAAAAAGGAGAGATGTCATACCATAAGGCATTGGAGCATTTTAATATATTAGGCATGATGTTTATGTTGATGACTATCTTCAACAACATTAAGATAACTATTCTAAAATCTAAAAATGCAAGAGAATACATAAATTTTGTGGAAGAAAATTTTCATTTTACTAATGGGTCACTTACTGGTACCCTTATAATTGAACTCACAACCATAGAGAATACTAGTTGTAGAGTATATTGAGATAACTAAGATTATTGTTGGACCCCGTTTCTGGAGCCCAACATCCAGAGTCATAAGCCTTAAGCTTATAAACCTGTAGGGTTATTCCAAAGAACCCTCTTTGGTCGTCATCTCGTAAGGGTGGTGTGCCCACACTAGTCAATCACCAAAATCATAATTGACTTCTTCAAAACAATTGTAGCTCCACATCTCTAGTTTGCTTTGAAGAAAGAATCATCTCAATCGGAGTTCTACAGCTCAAGATATGCACACAAAAACAAAAGTGTGTTCATACCTCAATCATGCTCTCCCAACCGACCCCTCACTTTCACTAATCCAAGCTTTTTCAAATCAACTCCAAAAGATACAAATTTCTATGTATAGATAGAAACATGTCTTAGGAATCTATTTCTTTGAGAATCACTTCATTCGGAGCTCGGATGAGGGAGTTATGTCCAAAAGAATTCAATATGTGTATATCCTTAATCATTTTGTACCTATTTTGGAGAAATTGCCATAACTTTTGCTACATATGTCTTATTGAGTTTGTTATTAATTAGACTATTTAAAAGAAAACTTCTAGCTCTACAACTTTCATAAAGACCATAAAGTGAGATTTTGCCATTTAAGAGGTCAAAAATTGCAATTTACTAAAGTTATCCCGTGAATGTTTGTTTAACGGACACCCATGTCCGTTTAACGGACATTGTAGGGGTTGGGAGCCATTTTTAGCCGAGAAGGTCCATTTAACGGACATCCATGTCCATTAAATAGACATTGGTGAAACTGGGGGTCATTTTTGACCCGAGAAGGTCCGTTTAACAAACTTGGGTTTCCTAAACCCCTCCAAAGCCCCTCCAATGCTTCCTACATCCATTCTAACATTATATTCACTCATAAACTTCCCAAATCCAACTCTTCTAGTGCAAACTAACTTCATATCAATTTAAACACCAAATTTATCTCATAAAATTCTTAATTCTCAACCCATTTGATTCATCAAAACCACAATTAAACATCATTCTCCATAGCTGTCCTATACACACATCCTATGCGGCATCACAACTCGTAATGATCATAACTTTCCACTCTGATATCCAAAAATTACAAACTTTATATTGTTGGAAAGCTAGAAAAATCATATTCAACTTCCATGAAGACAACTTGGTCAAATTCATCCAAAATAATTCCTAAATTTCTCCTGAAGTCAGAACACAAATCCTACCCCCATGAAAAACTTAAAAATGCAATATAAAGACTTTAGAAAGCCATAAACAAACATAATGCATATGTATTTCATTCGCATCAGAATAAGAGTGTTACAACGCTTTAGTGGGAATTTTGAGCCACCTTACAATATAATTCAAAATACAAACTTTACAAAAACAACAAATTTTCGAAATGCAACTAAAGCATTGTTTTACAAAATCTAACTTCAAAAGAGCAAAATGTGCAAATTGGAGTGATGCCTTGATGCTCGACTCGATCACTTAATATCTTGCTCATCGCCTGAGGATGAGAAGGAGTGGGGGTGAGCTTAACGTTCGTGGGTAACATTCTTATAATCGATAATAAGCAAAAATTATTGAAAACCTTCATGATCATAGCAATTTTTCACAAAATCCATAAAACATATATTTCTTAGTTGTTAAACCAATTCACAATTCACATATGTCAAACATTCATCAAACTTGTCAACACATGTAAACACATAAGTACATTGTAATGGTTTGGGTGGATTCGTACAAAACGTACTACACATTTCTCATACGGGTCATGTGTAGCCATGAACAGAACGTACTATCACAATCCCACAAAATGGTTTTGCGTAGCCATGAACTTATGGGAGTCCGCGAGGGAGCTCCATGCCGCTATCAGGCAGGTAGGAGAGGCCTTTTTAATCAAGTGCACTTGACTTAACTTAGGGGACGACCACAAACCCACATAACACGTAATTCATGACTTGAAAACTAATTGCCCCAAATGGCACATTTCTCAAAATTGCTTGTCATACACATGACACATTTCACATGCATTCCCAACAACATTCCTATAACAAGCATAAAGCCATTTCCCAAATCATTCAAAATTGACAAATACAACTATTATAAAGTCATTTAAAAACATTTTCATATCAGCTCATAAGTCATTCACAGAAATTCACATACAAAATCACATGACACATTCTCAAGGCATTTTTAAAGGACAATAAATGCACATTGTCAAGGTAGTTGGAAAATCGTTAACTTCCATTAACTTTAAGAAACTTTAATAGCTTATTAACTCAACTATAAAAATGTCACCCACCTTGGTTTCCTTGCTTGAAACTTGCTCAAGGATGTCTCTCCTTTTACTCCTCTTGCCTCTCTTGATTTTCTTCAACATGGACAACAAAATCCCAAATCAAATAGAATTCAAATTGGATAACCCAAAGAACCATATGCATGAAATTGACCCTAGAAAATTTATACCCATGCATTTCCTAAGTTCTTTGAACCAAAACCTTTCCAAAAATTCAAATATTAAAACACAAACTTATCTTGAATCTTCACCCACCCATGAATTTCTTGGCCCTAATGGAAACTCTAACCTTCCTCTTCCTTTTTCTCTTCTTGAACAACCCCAAATTCCTTTTTGAAAGCCTAGAAAAGTTGAAACCTAGCTTTTCTCCTTTCTCCCCTTTCTTCTCCACCGAACACTCTCCTTTCTCTCTTATTTTTGTGCTTTCTCTCTTCTTTTCTCCTCACTAACATTTTTGGCTTCTAAAATGTAAGCTAATAAATTCCTCTTCCCATTTTGCCCCTTCTTCAAAGCCTTAAAGCCTTCCCACTTAACTGATCTCCCCAAAATACCCCATATGCAACTTATCACTTTAACTTTAATTCAATTCACCTATGTAACATAATCTCATTAACATTAACATGCTAATTAACTCCAACATACATTAATCTGACAAGACCTCAAAATAAATCTAATCGTGCTTGATCCAATAAATAATTAAAAAAATTCAGGGGTCAACAATTATAGCAAGTATAAAGACACTATGAATGATCTTGAATGAATCTTTTATAGTATAATTCATTTTGAAATCAATACTTCCTAAGTGTGGACCTTTTTAAATTAACTACAACATTATAAAAGAAAAATGGGATGCTAATAAATTATCCAGTAAGGTTATTAAGAGGAAGTAAGACTAAAGAAACAAGGGAGTCAATATATCAACCTAGTGCATCAAGAAATTAGTAAAGGACTTAAAGTAAAATCTAACAAGTTTAAAAAGAAGAAGTCTTCTGTTAATGCTACATAGGTCAAACAAAAGGAAAAAGTGGTAGACAAATGTAAATTCTGCAAGTTAGACACTAGCAAAAAGATTGCAAAAAACGTAACATTTAGTTTGAAAATAAAGGTAAATATTATATTTTTATATTCAAATGAAAATTATGTGAAGTGCTTCTTAACTCTTGGTAGCTTCAAACTAGTATTATACTACTTGTGGTTCCAATATGATGTAAAGATTTCCTACGATCCAAACAGTAAACCTAAATGAGAATTTTCCCTTTATGGAAAACTATATGAATGTTTCAACTAAAAGAATATGGATTTATCATTCGATCATGAATTTTGACCTTTAAATAAATATTTTGAAAACCCTTTATGTAACTTTAATTTCTATAACCTAATTTATGATTCAAAACCTAATATTATTGGGCTTAAAGGAGATTTTAGACAAAAATGTTCTAATTTATTTAAGAACATGTTATTTATTATTTTTTTTGTTTTTATGATTTCTATAAATTAAATTTGATAATAAATTTGTTAAACTTTTTCTTATTATTTATGGTAATATTATAATTAAAGGTAGTGCATAAGATGATAAATCTTCTTATTTGTAATATAGATGTTTAAGTCATGTATCTAAAGAAAGGTTGGCAAGATTAAGAAAGAATGAGATTATTTCTAATCTAGATTTTATTGATCTAGGTATATGTTTTGATTACATTAATGGAAGGCAAACCAAACATAATAAGAAAAGAGCTGCAAAAAGTACTCAACTTCTTAAGATTGCGCATGTTGATGTTTGTTAGAACTTTTGGTGCTCCATCTTTTAGTGGAAAAAAAGTATTATATTACCATATTGATGATTTATCATGATATGGTTATATTTATTTGATCAAGAAAATATCTTAAGCATTGGATTTTCGATAGGTGTATATAACTAAGGTTAAAAGTCAATTAGAAAAAGGTGAAAATTGTAAGACTTGATAAAGGGGTGAATACTATAAAAAAAAAACATGATGAGTTATGGCAATGTTTAGGTCTATTTGCAAAGTTCTTTGAAAGATAGGACATATGTGCGCAATATAATATGATAAGTATACCTCAACAAAATAGCATGGTAGAAAGGCATAATAGAACATTGATGGATATGGTCAGGAGTACAATGAGTAAGTACTTATTGCCTAAATCTTTGTCAATATATACTCTTAAAACTACTATGTATTTATTGAACAGGAACCCAAATAAAGTAGTTCTAAAAACTCCTTTTGAACTGTGTATTAGAAGAAGACCTAGTTTCAGTTGCCTAAAAAAGTCAAGGATCTATAATTCATATGAAAGGAAATTAGATGCTCAAACAATTTGTAATTATTTTATCGGTTATCCAAAGAAATCTAAAGGAAAATTATAGTCCTAGAATTATGAAAACTATAAATACCATATTCATTGAGAATAATGAATTTAATAGGAGTAATAAACAATAAAATATGGACATAGAGGATGTAAATGTAAATGTTACTTTCTCTATAACTATTTCTTTATCCAAAAATTGTTTATATAATTGACAAAAATTTATCTAACACTAAACCATATTTGAATGAAGGAATTTATCCAACACTAAACCATATTTGGAAAGTTAAAAACTCTAGTTACAAATAGAAATTTCAACTCCTTGAAGCTTCATCGTGGAGTTCTGTTATCAAATCTGATAATACTTTATTTGTGTATGCTAAAGTTTTCATAGCAAAACATAAACAAGTTCCATAATCAAGGGTATAAAGGTCTCAAAAAATTATTTTGTCCAATATAATTTTCAATTCCCTCCTTTGATAAATTAAGAAAACAAACAGAGGAAAGGAAGTCTCATTTTTCTTCCATTCTTTTCTCCTCTTTTCCCCTCAATATTTCCTTTCTTTTCTCTTGTGCAAGTAAGGATCCAAAAATATTTCCTTTCCTTTCCCTTGTCCAAGTAAGGATCCAAAAAAAGTGTAAAAGAACTAACTTAAAATCACTTGTTATACCCTAACCATAAGAAATAATACCTTTGAGAAGAACTTAAAGAGATAGAAGGTTCATTTTGAATGATTATGTAGTTGGTTTACAAGAGTCATATATTGATATGGAATCAATAGAGATTCAGTTTCATTTTCTTAAGCTATATAACTTACAGAGTATGTTAAATAGATTAATACCATAAAAATGTATTAAAATTCATAAAAGGAAACAAAGTTTTCAATATCATTGAAATGTCAAAAGGTTTTAAACAAGTTAGTTATAAATAAGTTTTTAAAACTAAAAGCTACTCAAATGAAAATGTTGAATGATATAAGGTCAAACTTATTGTTAATAGTTATATTAAAAAAGGAAGTGTCAATTATAAAGCAATATTTTCACTTGTCTCAAATAAAGATTCATTAAGGACTGTAATGAGATTAACGGCTAAATATAATATATAGTTACACTAAAAATATGTGAAAAACAATTTTTCTTAATGAGGATCTTTTAAAAAAAGCAATTGTGGACCAACCTGAAAGTTTCTAAACAAAGGTCAAATGGTGTGTAAATTTAAAAAGTCAATATAAGACTTTAAAAAAACTTATTGATAACAATATCTTGAGTTCAATGATATTATAACATATTTGAATTTTCAAAAACATTATTAATGTGTATATACCAAAATATCAATGAGGGTTCTTTTTTTAGTCCTTTAGGTTAATAATATCTTACTTATTACTAATAATTTGAACATATCATATAAGACAAAAAGTTCTCTGTATGAATTTTGAAACGAAAGATAAAAAAGAAGTGTACTATATGATAGAAATAAAAAATTTCGTCATAGATCATAAGAATTGTTGGAATTGTCTCAAAAGTTTATTTCAAAAGAACTTTAGACATATTTAATATAGATAAATATTTAGTAAAAAAAGGTTATTACTCAAAAAGAGGACATATTTAGTCTCATGCAACATCCAAAGAATAATATAAAAAAAGAAATCAATTTTTCATGCTTGAGTTATAGGCAATAAATATATCTACAAATATTTACAAGATTGGATATTAAGTTTGTGGTCAAAATATTGGACATATATCAAAGTAGAATTGTTCATTAAAAAGATGGAATGAAAGTATTGAGGTACTTATAAAGAACGGAGATATGTTCATATGTTTAAGATCTCATCATTTGGAAGTAATTAGATACTTAAATTCAGATTTTGCTGAATTGGATGTGTTGATAGTAGAACATTCACATTTAGTTCTCTTTTTCTTGTAAAAAATGGAACAATATTTTGGAAGAGTGTTAAACAACCTATCTTTGTCTCATACACATTGTGGTTACAAAATTGTATTTTAAGACTTAGACCCACTAAATAAGATTTTTGCAACCAAAGGCATTTAAGGAATATAAATATAAATAAGTAATGGTTGTATTATCAAATTACATTTATAGTGCTGCTTACACTCCAAATTCATTTATGTGTTTTGATTTTGTGATAATAATTTATTGTTTTATAATAGTATACACATTTATGTTTTGATATATTAATAAAAAGTCTACGAGACAAGATTGTAGATCATGATAAAATTTGTTTATATCAATTTTTATAAACCTAATATAGTGAGTAGTAATGTTTGTACTGTAAGCCCAATACAGCGAGTAGTAAGTAGGAATTATGTCGCATAGTATATTGCATAAATAATATATAACTACTATATGTTACTTTAGTTATTTTATCATACAAAATTACTTTTAAATTATATTTTACATGCACATGAAATTATACTATTTAATTTTATGTTGTCTTACGAATTAGGTGAAATAATAGAATTTTAGAACATGACCTAAATAGTGGGCTAACCTTATCAATAAATAAAACTACCGATCACTCGAATATATCAGATTAATTATAAAAGATATAAATCGATAATTTCTCTTTCATTAAATTTACAATTAACATATGCAAAACAACTCTTTAAAAAAAATGTAAAATGGAAACAATTGACGAAAAAATCAATTTATTATATATCTATTTCATAAACTTTGTATGTATTACTATGGCTACATTTGGTGAATGAAGAATTAGCTATTTTTTAGCTTATTCAAGGCTTTTAACTGTTTGATTATTTCAAAAAGCTGAAATTTTTATTTGGTAAGAACATGAAAAAGTAGCTGTTTGAGCTCAAACAACAGAAATTTGAAAAGCTACACAATAGTAACGTTTTAATATAACAGCTGGTTATGTACAAGTAAAAAGTCAATTATGCCCTCATAAATAAATCAAGCTATACATAATTAATTTTTGCAAGTCAATTTATGCCTAATTATAGTTAATTAAATAGGCTATAGTGTGGCATAATTGAATTATTATTAATTATGCTACAGTGCCATGTATAACACTGTAGCATAATTAATGCATGACACTATAGCAAAATTAATTATTATAAATAGTGCCATGCATCGCATTATATTATGCTTATGAATTATGCACAAAACATTTTATAAATTTTTTGTAAAATTTAATTTTTTTCTATTTTTATTATTGGAAAATTTTTAATTTTTGTAAAATTATATATATAATCGTGACTGTATAAATTTTTTTAAGTTATGTCCTTATAAGTGATTTTTAATTTATTAAATAATAAAATTTATATATATTATATTAAAAATACTAATATGATATAGCTCGCTACATCATTCATATTAATAGAAAATTTAACGTTGGATTATTGTTGTTGTTGTTGTTGTTGTTGTTGTTATTGTTGTTATTATTATTATACGTTCTACGTTTTTTATTAAAGTTATAAACTTAATTTTTGTAAAATTAAATATGTAAAATCTAAATTTTTGTAAGAATATTCAACAAAATACTAAAATATATAATATTCATGCACTTATAATTTTTTTAAAGTTATGTCTTTATAAGTCATTTTATACATAAACAGTTAATACTAAACAGGTAATTTATTAAATATCAAATGACAAACAACTAATACAATTAATTAATCAAATCAACTGATAGAATCAACTATCAGGTAACAAGTAATACAATCAGATGATTACAAACCTATACCTTGAAGAAGATCCGTGATTAATTATTACTTATTAGTACAAAATTCTTCGAATCTGACAAGTCGTGTGTGTTAAGTAGGTACTTGTTTACACGTAGAGAACTCCTGCACTGTCAAATTCTGCTGATGCAGTTCTTGTCGTATCCTATGTATGGCTTTCCGTGTAAAACTATTTCCCTCCATATAACCTTATCCGCAGCCTCATTTTCCAACACCACATACCCTGACTTAGCAGTTCAGACCATGAAACGTTGTGCTCGAGCATCTTTGAGCTTTCTGCTGTGCTGCTTTCTTGCCATCTCAATCCAAATCTTATACTTCTCGCCGATAAGTCCGGACTTGCTTGAAATGCCTCCGGATTCTTCAGCTTCTGCACTTCGACCGAACAAACTTTTGCAGGTGAAGAGTTTCAGCGAATTTTTTGGCACGTGTTTACTCTGTGAGGGCTTTTTGAATAGTTTGAGTTTTCCCCCTCCCCTCCCCACAGGAAGTGGTTAAGCTTGGAGAAGGACTCATCAAGGGCCCAGAGGATATTTGGGTTGACAGAGATGGCGTATTGTATACAGCTTCAAGGGATGGTTGGATCAAAAAGATGCATAAAGATGGAACCTGGGAAAGTTGGAAGAAGATAGACAGTGACAGTTTACTTGGTCTCACAATCACAAAAGATGGGAACCTCATAGTTTGTGACGCTATAAAGGTAAACCATTTTTAGGATAAACGCAAGATATGAGATTTCATACCATAGGAAAGTAGCTGCCCAATTTAAGTAAAGGCTTGAATCCAGGGTCTGCTTATGGTCAGTGATGATGGGGTAAAAGTTATTGCATCCCATGTGAATGGGTCCAAAATAAGGTAATAGACTGTCAATAACAAAGCAGAGTTAGACGGTAGAATCATCTAATTGAGTGCTATTGTAATGGGTTAGTTTTGCAGATGAAGTGATCGAAGCTTCAGATGGGAGTCTATATTTCAGTGCTGTAAGCACCAAATTTGGACTCCATAACTGGTATCTAGACGTTCTGGAGGCAAAACCTCACGGGCAGTTGCTCAGATACGATCCCTTTTCGAATGAGACATCAATTCTGCTTGATGGTTTGTGCTTCCCTAATGGGGTTGCTATCTCAAAGGAAGAAGATTATCTGGCATTCTGCGAAACTTGGAAGTACGTGTAGCAAACAGTACATAGCTCAGAACATTGCCTATTCTCCGGTAGTGCCGGAACTTTCTCATTTGGGAGTTCCTGAGTGCGATGGAGTTGGCATATGTCCTGTGAGCTATATAGTTAAGCCAGCATTCCAATAGTAGCGTTACTTTGCTTTAAGGATAAGCATAACACATGCTTAAAATTTTCAGGGTTTTTCACACTTTTTTCTTTTGCTTCAGATTTAGGTGCCGTAAGTATTGGCTGAAGGGCGAGAAGCAAGGAACAACAGAGATCTTTATCCATAACCTTCCTGCAGGTCCTGACAACATCAATTTGGCTCCAGACGGGTCATTCTGGATTGCATTAATACAGGTAAACAGACGACAAGAAAGGATACAAAAACTTTCCGTTTAAGATAAACGTAACTCCTTAAGTCTGCCAGATCGGCTTATAACCTTACTATGGAAGTTCTTAATTATATCCAGTTAACAACCCCTGGACTGGAGTTTCTCCACACCTCAACTCTATACAAGCGCTTTGTGGCATCATTTCCTATGCTAATAAATTTCGTGGATGGCTCCCGCAAGAAAGCAATGGTTGTTAATGTGGCAGCTGATGGCAACATTATCAGAAATTTCGATGATCCTGAAGGAATTGTGATGTCCATGGTCACATCGGCTTTCGAGTTTGAAGACCATCTTTACTTGGGAAGTCTGAAGACCAACTTCATTGGGAAAATCCCCCTGAAAGCCGCCTAGAATTAGAAAACCATATATACTATGAACATTATTTGCACGCATCTGCACCAGTAGCACAGAATAATACGATGCAAAACCCCGGTCCCTTGCCTATAGCTAAATGTGTTTTGAAGGCTAGCCAGATTTCACGTTGGAAATGCACAGCAATAAAACGTGAAAAATACTACTACAACATTTACTCCATTGAAGTTAACTTCATCATCTCTTCAAAATTAAACACCGCCCGGTAGAGTAAAAACATTAACGTGATTTAATAACTCGAGAAATTTTAAATAGCGACACAGCATGTGTTCAACATGACAACATACTTCTTTCAATCCATGCCCTTGTCAAAATATAATTTATATTCCAATGCACATTTACTTGCCCAACAACTTCAGTCACGCTCACTAATAGCAGTTAAATGTTCATCAATTTCCTCAGTAGAAAGTGCTTTGAAAACTCGATCAACTTCCCTTACAACTCCCACCTGGAAAAGCATCAAAATATCCATGTGAATGACTGTTGAAGACAGAAGTATTTCAGGAAAATTCTCTAGTGGTCTGATTGCATTATAAGACTATATATGTTGCACTCATCATGCCAGGCCTAACAAATATGTTACAGGTGCAACTAGAAGTTAAAAAATGGCAATAGTCTATTTGGAGTCCATGGAACTTTGGTATTCTGGCTATCTTCAACATCGGATCTCTTGTTCTCTCCTCATGTAACAACACGAGACCATTTTACTTAAACTATTGAATATGCCAGTAAGACAAGTACCTCTATCTCAGTCGCCTTGAAATCCTCCTGAAGAACAGATTGCAGAGCAGATATGGCTGTCTGCAACAATGTAAGAATGATTGATATTAGGACCTTGGCAGAAAATTCAACTCCAAAAAACTATTAGAAGTTGCATACAACTAAAATTAGCAAAAGAATTATTTTTAAGAATCAAGACATAATCAGTTACCAGTATCCATCAAATAAACACTGACAATAATCAGACCAACTCCTCACTTGTCATTAATGTTTTAGTAAAAATGAAAATATACTTTTCTATATCAAACAGCACAAGAAGATTTTCCACACTAATCCATCTCCCAAGACCAAAAGCCAGGAGAACATCACAAAAGCAATTCTCAGTTGAAATTTTCCCAAAGTAGAAAAAGATTCACAAACAGACAAGAAAGGAGAGGTCACACAGAGAGAGAGAAAAAATAGAATAACCAGAGGCACACAAAAATACGTATCCAAAAGTACAAATTATACATGATAATCTTATCCTAAGAGCATTTGAATTCCCAACACAGCAAATATTAATTGGTTTGATTCGCAAACAACAGTGGATAGACCTCCCACCTCCTATAAATATGATTAAAGATAAGAAACTGTACTTAGGAAAAAGTAAAAGCTAACTTCAGTGTCAAAGTACCTGTACTGTTTCTTCGTAAGAAAAACTAGGGTCACTTTTCATTTTCTTTTCCAAGAAATTGATGGCCTCTTGTTCCTTTAATCCAGCACTTGTAGCCTGCATAAAAATTTTGGAAAAGCGAAGCTCCTCATTAAAAAAAATCCCTAAAAGATTTGGAAGGGATGTTAGAACTAGCTATTGATGCATACTTCTAAACACAATACAGAAATTGCATGATAAACAATTTGAACATCAATGCAAAAATCATGAACTAGTTGACTTTTACTGCATACAGGTTTGAATAGGATGATAGTACAAAGTGGTTGGTTAATTGACTTAGACAAGGAATCAAGATTACCATCCAACATTTAGACTTCCAGTTGCCACATTTAGCTTAGCAAGAACTTGAATTAGGCACTTGGATCGAAGTGATTCACAACTTCTCCAGGAAAACCAAATTCTTCAACAACAATCATTCATAATAACTAGAAGATGTACTTTTACAAGCTCAGCTAACCAGGGCTTGTCAAAATGGCACTGGAAGTAATTTTTCAAGGACTTCCATTATCATATCGAAAGCCATGTCTGAACTAGACGACCGAAAGCATGGTCTCCTTCAAGCTACTATAAACTTGCTATCCACATTAATTCCACCAAGATACTTCACAATATAATGAGAATATACGTCACTCATCTAACATATTTTAGCTATAAAAAATTAGTTCGTATACAACCTTGTGGCCATAAAAGTGACCAGCAGGATCACATTTGTAGAGTTGAGGCCCCTTCTCCTCGTCAATGCCCAAAACCATTGCAACTTCACACGAAAACATAAGAATGAACTTAGAACAAAGGATAAGAGCATCAACAGAAAATGGATTAACCATGGGCATACAATAGGATATCCAGGCTTGTGTTTTCAGGCATAAGGGGCATTGCCCACAAAAATACTCAAACTAGCACAACATTTAAAAGACACTGTAGAGACCAGAACATTACCTACACCAAGGGGTCTCATGTAAGCATGTTGAGTATAAACCTGGGACTTATCAGCAATCCTGATAAATAAATGGTTGAATGGATCAGAATCAGACACAATCTTAACAGAAAAGAACCATAGAAAAGATAAAATTCATAATTGTTACCATTTGGACAACACATCAACAGGCATTTCATAACCATATCTGAACCGGAACTCAGCTGCTTCATTCCTTGCTTGTTGGACCAAAGTCCTTGCATCAGCTGAAAATTAGACACTTACAAGCTTAAGAGAGTTTCAATTGCAGTTCAGCATAACGAGAGGGGTAAACGAAACAAAACCTGTCATGCCAGTAGCAAGCAATCCAAGGTGCTTGGTAATAGAGAAAAGGTGGGTAACACTAGTCTGATCCAAAAGTTTGTCCTGTTTGTACATTACATAAAAATTATTGATTACCCAAACAAACTCAAGAAGAAGAAAAAAGCAACGGAAAATACACATACTGGGACTTTCTTCTGAGTGACAACACAGACAGAGTCCTTGCCACGAACTCCGATGGAAGTTATGGCGGCGGCCTTTACCGCCTTAAAGGCATACTCTATGTTAAACAGAAGCACATTATTAAAACCGGTCTCGTGAAGTAAAAAGGCAAAGTAAGTTAAAAGGACATACGTACCGACTTGGAAGAGACGACCTTCGGGCGAGAAGATGGTGATGTGACGATCGTAACCACCTCCACTTCCTCTACTCATAGTTCTTCTTAGAGATTTTGGTGTCCGATGAACCAATATTTGATAGTACGATGTTATCGTTAAATTGCGAAGCCGATTTGATCTGATGAGTGACTGACCTGCCGGAGAAGAAAAGAATTATTATTTCCAAAATTACCCCTGCTTTGTGGGCTTTCTTCGTCCATATGAAAATGAGGCCCAGCTCAGCTCGAATTTCTCAATTCATTGACGGATTTCACAAGGATCTGTTTAGTTGCCTACTAATAATAAATAAATGCGACTGTCTTTCAAGTATCTTTTTCATCACTTGGTCATTTTGTCATTGCCCGGGCTCGGCCCGAATCCCTACACTTAAGTAGAGAATGTGCATAGATATGTAGAAAGCAATAGAATAGAATGCTGTGAGGTTGAGGCTTATTTAACTGCAATCTTCATTATTGACAAAACTTAATGCTGCAAGGCTATACCATTACAATTACATTATTGCACATGGCTGATGATCTCCCTTCATCTTAGACTTCATAAATTCCTTAATCACAAACTATGTGATTACACCCTGCTCATGTAACAAAGGGCATCAGCCACCAATATTAAGATAAATTCGTAATATTTTATATGTTAAACTTGTATTTTTGTTTTATTAGAAAAAGGTCATATTAATACAAGAGTGAGTCTAGTGTTTACTATTTTATTAATGTTCGAGTCTAACTTAGTTTTACAAATAATGATAAAGAAGACCTTTTTATAACATTTTAAGTTGCAACTTCTCAATATGTAGAAAAATATAACTCTTATTGTTGTAACAAGATAACAAATTAAGTCAATAGAACTTCCCCTTATGCAACTATAAATAGTTATGTCCTACAATGTTTTAAACATTGAAAAAAATTAAAAACCAATTGATTAAAGGGGGTGACAACAATTTCAAGTTCTTTTTCAAGAAAATACAATCAAGAAGAAATCATAACAATATCATTAATCTCAATAATCTTGAAGGTGTCTTGATTTCAAGTCAATCCAATATGAAAAACCTAACATTTGATCATTTCTCTGTGCTACGGGTTGCTCATCATTGAAGGCCCCATTTTTTTCATGAAAATATTGAAGAACTCACAAAGGAAATCAATACTAAAGAGGTCAAATCAACATTTTTCTCCTTCACTCCTTACAAGGCCCTTAGCCTTGATGGCTATAATGCAAAAAAATTTCACTCAACATGGAATTACACCGGAGATATGGTGGGAAATGCAACAAGGGAATTTTTTAGTTTAGGCAAATTAGTTACTAAAGTAAACAAAACTTACCTATGTCTAGTTTTAAAGGTACCTAATCCTAGCTCTATGAATGACTATAGACTCATTATTTATTGCAATGTCATCTTTAAGAACAATGCAAAAATATTACATAGCAAATTGAAGGCTAGCTTACCTATATAGGAGAAATGTGTCTCCAAAGATTCCATTAGAAGTTGTACTCTAAAATAAACGTTAAAAAGGCATTTGATTCAGTGAATTGGAGCTTCATCATCTCATCCCTTTAGGCCATTGGTCTTCCCCGTAAATTTGTTTCATGGATCAAAAGCTGCTTAACAACTATTTCTTATTCCATTTTAGTGAATGGTGAGCCCATAAAGACATTCAAAGTTACAATAGGTATAAGTCAGGGTGACCCACTTTTATCTTATCTCTTTGTCATATGTATGCAAGTCTTCCATAGACTCACTAAGATCAATGTTAGTATAGAACCTCGCTTCATATATCACTATAGATGTGACAAGCTAAGAATTTTTTAACTATCTTTTATAAATGACTTATTTTTATTGTGTAGAGCTGGCTCTACTTCTATTGAATTGCTCTTAAAATCACTAGATTCTTTTAAGGAATTGTCTAGATTAGTCTTCAATCCAAGAAAGAGCTCATTCATTATTTTTACTAGCCATGACTCTAATGTTATTTAGCTGCTCATCTCCAAGGGTCTAACCCAACAACTACCTCCTTTTAAATACCTTGGCGTGCATATAGTTGAGAGGAAACTTCCAAGTGAGAATGCTTTCCTCTTCTAAGCTCAATCAATAGACGGTTACACAATTGGTGTAATGCTTGTCTGTCTTATAGTGGGAGACTTTAGCTAATAATCTCTATATTAAGTAGTCTCTCTAAACTATTGGATATCTTATCTTACACTTCCCAAGTTTGTGTTAAAAGAGATGGATAAAGAAATGAGAGACTTTCTCTAGAGTGGTTACAGTAAGAAAATCAAAATTCCCAAAGTGAAATCGACAATTGTTTGTTAGCCAAAAAATTATGGTGGCCTTGGAATCACCTAAATATGAACCATGAGTAAAGTAATGCTCATAAAAAGAAATTGGAAACTACATTTTAACGATCAAAACTTATGGGTGAAATGGTCCTGCCTTCAATTTCTTAAAGGGACACATATCTGGATCTACAAAGTTAATCATGATGTACCTTGGACCTTCAACCAAATTCTGAAAATGAGAGAGTTAGTTCACCCTTACATTAGACAAAAAATTGGTGATGGTTGTAGGACTTTCTTCTATCCTTGGCACACTAGGAGACCACTGCATGGACTTTCATAATTGTAAACTTTAAGAAACACAATCTTAATGTCAAGTCCAATCATTCAACATAAACAACTCATGGTACTGGAACCTTCATTATGTTAGAGGAAAGTTGATTTCATTATCCTTATGAAATCTATTATCCCTGACTCCTTTACACAAGACATAGTGATATGGTCCCTTGATAAATCCTCCAGATTCACCACTATTTACTTTATAATGAAGCCCTTAAAATTTAAATATCCTATTCTTCAAATGTAGTTACTTTAGTTATCTATGGAGGGGTATATTTAGCCTATTCATCCTAAGTTGTCCCTGCTTTCTCTTATTTCTCATCCTTGACTGATCCCTCTCTATTTACTTGATATCTAAAGGTGATTTCAAGCTATTCAAGTCTACTTTTGTTGCTTGACTTACTATATTTGGCATGAAAGAAATTCTAAACTATGTAGATCAGGAGCCACTGAAGTAACTACCTAATTCCAGAAACTCACAAAGTTCATTAGATCAAAAACTATCGCATGTGAATTACAGTATTTGCATGATCCACTCGCTTGTACCAGCTATTCTCTGCATCTTCATTAACTGAATTGCGATAGTCAACTAATTTATGCTTAATCGTGGTGCTAGTTTATTGTTTACTTTTTAAGCTAGGGTCATTAAGTTTCATGGTCATTTTTGTAAGCTGACTTTTTACATCTCATGTATTTGTTATTTTATTTAATGAAATTAATTAACTTTAAAAAGGACTCGAGTTTATATTTGAGAGTATATAAGAGTTAATAGCTAAGAGCTTATAAGTAATATCATATTTTGCTTAGTTACAAAATTTCTTGTAATGTATATATTCAACAAGTGTAAAAATAAAAAGTTAAGTGGTGAAATGTTGTAATTCTTATTTTTACTCAAAATATAATAATGTATGTTCTATTTATTGACATTGTTATTTTCAATTTATTGACTTGTGATCCTATTCTATCAACTTTGATTTACACTTTTATCAAAGAATAATTTAGGTATATATATTTACTTATTCTATGATTGTCACTAAATGGATCATTCACCTAAAAAAAGTTAGATTATTATCCTCCCATTGAAGATATTATGTATTATTTATGTTATAATTATTGTATTTGATATCATTTGTGAAGTGCACTTGCCTTTCATTGATGGCTGCTATACAATTGCCTTTTAGTATAAATAACCTTCATCTTTAGCTTCTATATCGAGAAATTATTACCATGTAACTTTGCAATCTTAAATTTGGTTTGACATTACTTCTATCACAAATTGCTTTTAAGTTAAGGTTAATTGTAAAAAAATAAATCTCAAACTTTGCTCACTTTTGCAGTTATAACCTAAATTTAAAAAGTGGTAATTAAATACTCAAATTTTAATTTTTTTTCAACTCTAGCCTAACGCTAGTGTCTCAGTTAAGTTTGCTAACATGAATTGTCATGCATTCTAGAAATCCTAAATACTTATATACGTCAAACTTAATTAAACTAAATAATTAAGTTCAACTAAATTAAGTCGTTTAATTAAACTAACTAATTAAACATAACTAAACTATGTCATTTTAGTGAAATCAAAGGCAAGTTAGGAAAAGGGTATAATCAATGTTTTAAAAACTGGACCGGATATCGAACCAGTCCAAGGAAAGGTTTAAGGTTTAGAGGTTCAAC
>JANIJH010000224.1:22852333-22866934 GCA_024520975.1 Erythroxylum areolatum
CAAGCAAACCTTATTCTCCCCATAAGAACTAAATAAAGATATAGGAAGAACTGGTTCCCTAAAATAATCAGTCCTGGGAAGAAATAAAAGAGCATAACCCTTCTCAATTCACAGAAAGAAGTTGGAGAATCAAAGAAAGCTTGTTTTGGTCAATGGGGTATACAGAATGTGGTTGGCACGACAAAAGAGATCCCAAAAACTCCTGTTTAACAACGAAAATGTACGAAGACTACAAAAACATATAAACCCCATTAGCCATTCAATCAATCGACATTGCCTCAGATCTAAATACAATGAACAAAAAAGTTAAAAGTCATCATTCAAGCATCAAGCCATAAAATTTGAGAGAGAAGGAAGAGACCAAGAAGCACCTAAAGTGTCTTCACTCTGCCAGCAACATCGGGCTTATCCAGTATCCAGCTCCTCTCCGCCTACCGCATCGATCTAATCGATGAACACCATGCACGAAAGATGAAAGAAGACGACCAGATCTGGAGAAGATGGAAGAAATAGAGCCGATTTTGGAGGCATCTGAGAAGAGAGATGGTGGCATCTGAGAAGAGAGAAGAGAGAAGAGAGAAGAGATAAGAGAGAAGACAGAAATGAAAATGTGCGATGGAGACGTTCTGTAAGAGACAAAGGAAACAATAAGATTTAGGTTTATCCGATTATCAAATAACCGGTCCTTTAAAAAATCGGCCGGTTTTCTGATAAACCGGCCGGTTTTCATATTCAAAGGTTATTATCTAAAACTGAACCAGACACATGGCCGGTTTGGACGAATTCCGGTCGGACCGTCCGGTCCGGTTCGGTTTTCATAACCTTGGGTATAATAACTAAAGTTAAGAATCCTTAGATATAATTGAACTAACCATGTATTGTTTCCTTTATATAAACAAAAAAAATTCAAAAAAGAAGAATGAAACGAGAACCAACTAACAGATGGGAAAAGGAAGAGATTGAATCTCTAAGGACAAAAAGGTCTACCCAAACGAGTCTTATGACTAGGAACAATGAAGTGTCGCAACTTTCCTTCTTGTTCAACCAAGTACCCTTCATAAAGAAAAGCCTTTGAAAACTTGTTCTCAACATCTCCATCCACATTATGCACAAATACATCCGTCTCTCCCTCTTTCCTGTTCCTCACCATTAATCCTACTGTTTATATCACCATCATCTTCCTTGGAGCTTCATCGTGATACCTTGTTGGCATATTAACCATGATCAAGTTCCAATCCATGTTGTAAACTTCTGTAAGAAACCCCTAAAGTGCAAGTGGCACTTTGAGAACCTTGGATCAGTCACCACCTTGCACTCATCTATACTACCTCTTTTTATGAGCTTATTGGTTTGGTGCATTTTGGTGTCGTATGTCATATGGTGGGACTCTAAATTTTGGAGCTTTTCTTTGATCTGATTAATCCAACTCTTGTCTTTTTTAGGAATATTGTTCTTCCATCGTCGTGATGCAGAGATGCCCACGTCAAGTTGTCATGGACTAGGCCAAAGATTAGGAAGTCGTCGGGGGATTTTTCATCTAAAACTCAAAGTATGACTGATATTTCTTTAAGGTCTATTGCAGGGTGATGTTTGTTGTTGCATAGTGGACGAGAGCGTGAGCTAGAGAAGATGGAGTTTTGGTGCATATTGGTGTTGAAGGAAGTAATAAACATAAGATTGTTAACAATGAAGATTGTGGTTGAATTTGAGACTCATGGTTTGATTTAGGGATTTTGGGCCAAAAATGACTTAGTTTCTTTATGTCTAATCAGTTAATTTAATTAAACAACATGGTTTAGTTAGCTTAATTAGTTACTTTAATTAAGTTTAACGTGTATAAGTGTTAAAGGTTTCTGGAACACACGACAACCTTCATCGACAAACTTAACGGAGACACTAACATCAGGCTAAAATTGAAAAAACTGAAAGTTTGAGTATTTAATTACCACTTTTTAAGTTTAGGATATAACTGCAAAATTGAGCAAATTATGAGATTTTTTGGTAATTAAACCTAACTTAAAAGCAATTTATGATAAAAGTTAACAACAATCAAACTTAAGATTACAAAGTTACGTGGTAATATTTTCTCGATATAGAAGCTAAAGATGAAGGTTATTTATACTAAAAGGCAATTGTATAATAACCCCAGGGCGCAGGTGAGTTGATAAGGGACTCTCCTGGCTTAAGTGAGGTCGTGGGTTCAAATCCCCCTCATGTATGCAGCCGTTTAGAACTTGGGACCAGAGTTTTACCTCCCGCAAGAGACCTACCCGACTCGAGCAGAGATTAGTCTGAATGTGGATGGCTTAAAGGTGCCTTCCCATAGTTGGGACCTACCTAGGACACCTCGTGGGCAACAAAAAAAAGGCAATTGTATAATAGCCATCTATGAAAGGCTAGTGCACTTCACAAATGACTTCAAATACAATAAAATAGATGTGAATGATATTGCAAATCTCCAAATTGTTTTAGCTTATAAAGTTTTGTCAAATATAGAGAAGAATAAAACAATAAAGAAGAAATGAGATGATCTTATAAAATTGTATGGAGTCAAATCATTCTATAACAATTTTTTATTTAAGAGGAAACTTTATACTCTTCAAGTTTAGAATCCACTTTGTTAACCATATCAATACTTTAACAACTCTATTTTATTAACTCATATTATTACCTATAAAAGTAGAACTATATAAATATATTAAACTTCAAAGTCTACCTCACTCGTATAATCAACTCGTCATCATTTTAACTAATAAACCTTCTTACATATTGCATTGTATTTAATGATATTATAATAATGGTTATGGAAGAAGAAAATCAATATAAGAATATGAAAGGCAAGTATACTGGTTCACAATAAGTTGAAGCCTTGACTGTGCTAAATAAAAAACCAAGTGAGATAAAAAATCATTATTAATAAAAATTAAGAAATAAGAAAATCTTAAAATGTTATAACTATAGCAAGAAGGATCACCTTAAAAAGGATTGTTATAATTTAAAGAAAAAAAGTAAATCCTCAAAGAAATTTTGCTAGTACTTTAGATCATAGCAATATTATGTGTTGTAACGTAATACTACAGATGAAAGTAAGAAAATACTGCTTCATATATGACTTTTGAATCAAGAGATATGATGTATCTTTAATGAATGTACAAATGGGCTTGATAGATTCATTGTGACCCATCATCCTTCTTTAGATGTATGGACTTCATACTTACATATGAGACTCAATGATTTGAAAAGAGTAAGTTCAATAAAAATAAGATCCATCCATACGAGGAGGTAAATTGCTAATCAAAGGCCATCTAAGCTTCTTAGTGGAAGTTGAATCCAAAATTTACTAGGGTGCTTAGAGTCTAAATATACTTCTTGAAGGATTGCCTGTAAAAGGGAGACACCCTAAAGTAAGTTCTTATAACCATTATCATTAAGCTTAATTAAGAAACTCTCTATCTATTTAAAAACACTTTAGTTCTCACTAACTTGAGCGTTAGAGTGTCTTCATCAAGAACATCTTTAGCACTGTAAATAGTTATTTTTGCAAGCCTACAGATCTAAGACTAACTCGACATGCCTACTTCAAATTTATTGTACATCAAGCTACATTTTTCATAACATGTAAAAGAGATTGGTTCTATTATTATGAACATATCTAATTAAGTTATCCTTCAAAAGTTATTAGCATTAGAATAATCATATACTAAATATATATATTATAGTACAATTTGTACTTCTCAAGAGGTATGGCATATAAAGGACTTGAAAAAAAATATTCTCTATTAGATGACTGGATGATTTGGATACAAGATTAAAATAATTAAAAAAATTAAAGATAATTTTAGGCACACTTATGCTTATGAAAAGAAAGAAGATATATGCAAACTCATATAAGTTGAAGGGAAAGGTATTTAAAAGCAAAAGAATCAATTATTTCAAAGAATCCAAGTGAGAGATCTTCAATGTTATGACATTAAAGACGTTTGACATATATTTGTAGAAGAAATGAAGATTCTTACTAAATAAAAATTACTCCATGGACTCACAAATATATCATCACAATTTTATGAGTAATGTATTATAAGCAAGCAACACCATGTGAAATTTAACACATCAAATTCAAGAAGTAAGACTATTATTGATTTTGTTCCACTCTAATGTGTTATAAGTATGAGTTCCACCTTTGGAAGAAGCAAAGTATTTTGTATTTTTCATTGATGATTATTTTAGAAGATATTAGAAGTATCATATAAAAAGAAAAGGCGATGTATTCTTAGTTTTCAAAGTACAAATTGAGCTTAAATCTAGTAAAAATATCAAAGGCTTAAGAACATATAATGGATAAGAATATACTTGATTTTGATGCATTCATTAAACAGGAAGGTATCAACATATAATTTACTATGACAAACACTCTTTAGCAAAATAGAGTAGCAAGATAGATGAACAAAACTCTATTAGAAAGCATGAGAGCAATGTTGCGAGTTATAGGCCTAAATAAAGTTTTTTAGGCAAAAGCATTTAATAATGGTTATTATACGATAAATCGAGTTTCATCAACTACTATTAAGTTGAAGAAACTAATGGAGATATAGATTGAAAAGCCATTGTAATTTAAACCTTCATATATTTGGAAAGCATGTGTACATTATGCATAATACCCAAAAAACTATACAAAAAAGTACATATTTTAGAATATGCTAATATAGTGAAGGAGTATCATTTATTAGATCTCATTGCCTACAAGGTTATTGTCAACAAGGAGGTTATTTTGTAGAAGATAAGTTATAAAGGGAAAAATAAGACATAGCAATTGAAAACAAAGCTCATGATCTAAAATATAGGTGAAAAGGAAGCTTCAACAATAGGATCCTTCTAAAGCAATACTAAAGTAGGTCTAAGAACTCTTTTAAATACCTCCAAAAATTCATTAATTAAAGAGTACAAAAAGGCCACCAAATTAACATACTCAATATAAAATAGAGGAGAATACTGGATACTACCTTTTAACATAGGAGGGAGAGTTATAAAGTTTTTAAGAATAAAGGAGTAATTCATATGCATCTTAGTGGATTGGAGGAATGTAAGACAAAGTTGAAACTCTTTATAAGAACAAAACTTGGAAACTTATATTGTTATTATTAAAAAAATGAAGCTAGCTAATAGTAAACTAGTCTTTAAGATTAAGCAAAATGGTGAAGATAAAGTAGAGTAGTAATATGAAAAATTGGTGGTGAAAGGATATGCTTAGAAAAAGGAATCGAACTTAATGAAATATTTCTCTTTGTAGTTTGACTGACTGTAGTCATATTTGTCCTAGCAATGTGTGTTATATTTGATTTAAATCTAGACTAGTTAGATGTAAATACTATTTTTCTTTATGAAGATCTTGAAGAAGATATTTATTTGCTTCAATGAAAAGGCTTTAAAGAAAAATGAAAAGAGAACTTAGTTTATAGATTAGTTAAATATTTTACAGTTTTAAGCAAGTATCGAGGTGTTAGAATAAGAGATTTAATTCTTATATTATAGCCTTGAAATACAACTTACTTAATGCAAACCCTTATATATATATTTTAAGAGATTTTGATAATGATTTTATTATCTTATTGTTGTACCTATAACATATTAATTATAAGTCCCAACAAAAGTTGTATTAAAAAATTGAAAATACAACTCATGAATGAATTTGACATGAAAGATTTATGACCAACAAACAAGATTCTATAGATGTAAATTTATAAAAAACATAAATAATTCGAAGATAGATAAGAATTAATTAAACAAGGTTTTGTGATGCTTTAGTGTGCAAAATTGTAAACCAATCCATACCGTTCTTCCTTTGAACTTTAGACTATCCTCTAGTATAAGGCTTAACAATAATGGCGAGAGGCTAGAGATACCTCAAATAGCATGTGTATTAAAATGAGGAGTTTGATGTTTGTCGTAATTTATAAAAGACTAGATATTGCACATGTAATAAGAACAATTAATTGATAAATGATAAATCCTAATACAGAGTATTGGAATATTGTAAAGATAATCCTAAGAAACATTAAAGGAGTCTTGGATATCGCTTTACATTATGGAGGGTCATAATTTATTATAAGATTATACAGGTGATGTTGTCCATTATAAGTTATATGCTTATGTTTACTAATAATGTTATAAGTTGGGTCATTGAATCGTGTCAAAAGTAGAATATATAATAACTATAAGGAATAGAAAAGACAGGACATGATTAAAATGATATTGAAGAAACTTAGGCATAAATAAAAGCAAATAAACTTCTGATAATAAAATTCTGAACTGAATATTGTATTTATCTACGTGATTGTTTTTCAATTTTACTGAATTGCCATCCTGTTCTACATGAAGTCACCAGTTAAGAAAATCGTGGATGACTACTAAAATATTTGGCATGCATTCTCATTCACGCCACAGCTAAGAACTCGTAAGTCACGACGCGATGTTTATGTTAACGTCTCTCTCCTGCCACGATTCTTATTCTATTTGCAACGCAAGATATTTTTTAGTAGCCATCATAACTTTGGAACATGCCGAGCTTGTCTATTCACTTCACCGTCTCATCTTCAACTTTGCGTATCGTCGGGTTTATTTTAACATGAACCCGTCAACTAACCTATGACTTAACACCCAACCAACGTCAATGTACTCGTATAATCTTGAAATCGATAGATAGAAAAAGGGATGCCAAAATTAAATAACCAATGTTGGAAGTTATTCCAGAAATCAAAGACCAGTAACGACATTTAATTGTAGCTCAATACCAAACCATGTTGGATTCGTCACTCAACTGAGTTCAACAAAAAAAAAAAACAATTAAATATGGGACTTCGTTACATTACATCCATAATCAAATTTCACTACTTCACGTCTTGCTGACCACAACCGTAAACGCAGTTTGTTAATTTATGGTTAAAACACGTGAATCTATAGTATTAGCTACACGACCTTGAAACGCACGGAGCATGTTTAGACACTTGTCAACGCAGACCGACGGACTTTTTTCTAATCTATTTTTAATAATTCATTTAGGTTATATTAATGCAGTAAAGTAAAATTCCATTTTTGCCTACTACTCTCTCTCTCTCCTTCTCCAGATCTATGGGTGTGTGTTCACGTCTCTTTGTACAGAAGTGCGACACTTCGTCATCACCTCCATCACATTCTCCAAGATTCAGCCTCAATTCCATCTTCTGATACCTGCTTCTGTCGCCTTCCCATCTTGTTCATATACACATTGATGTAATCGGTTGCTTCTCTCTCTCTGTCTCCCTCTTTTTGTCTCCGTAAATCTATGCGCTATGCTGCCAATCTCATCTTCCTTTTGTCTACGACATTACTTTTTTGCCTGCTCGTGTTAGATCTGCCACGTTTGTCTTGCTTGATTCTTTGGTGGCTTGCTTTTCAGATTCTGGTAATATTGATCTCGTAGGAGGAATTTCGTTCCTTTGTTTCTGTATTTTTTTTAATGAGAAATCTGTTTCCAATGAAATGGGGGCATGAGAGGATCTTGCTTCGGTTTCGGATATAGATTCTGGTTTGATTTTGTATTCCTGGTAGGGTTTATCTTGAAGTTAAGCTTACAATCTCTGTGCGGGAATTTGATTGGTTGTCATTTTCTCTGTTTTCATGTAACCTACGTCTCGTCAATAGCCGTAAGTTGGCTACTGTTTGTCTAATTTGTGAACATTGGTATGGTAATACGGCAATGTGCTTGCAGTTCTTTTGGTCGGCGATCGATGGTTAGAGTATTCGGGAATAACTTGCCTGGTAAGTTCGCTAAAGTTGGCTATTTTTTCGTGTGGAAAGAGTCCAAGAGCCTGTAATGTATATGGTGATGTGTATCATATTTATAATCCTTAAAATTAATGTTAGCAATTAATTTTGCTATATGCTGGAACTCATGCCGATTAAGTTGATGGTCAAGTCAATGACTGGTTTGACTAGTTTGTTTTTATTTAACCTTACGTATAATGATAAGATATAAAACTTATTTCTAAAGTGGGCTCTTTTTTGGGGTTAAATTAGACACAATTTTTACTAATTTGAAACTTATGTAAGTAGACATGAGCGCCATGATAGTGGTTTTCTAATAAAATAAGTTATTTTATTAGATTTTTCCCCAGTGATAAAGTTTTCCGGATCCATCCTGTTTGCTTGCTTTTGAATGTTGAAACATTAGTGTATTATTTTCATCAGGCTGTATAATAATATCATTAGTTGACTTTTCACCAAGTTTCTGTGCATATGGGAGTGGATTCATTTGTTGAGATACTGCATTGTGTTTTATTGAACCAATCCAAGTAATGCATGATCTTTTGTAAGCAGTATTTTTTATCATCTTCCTTTTTAGTGAACTTCTCATATTGTCATGCAAACTTATCAGCGACTGTCCTTTTTAATTTCATAGCAGCAAAAATGAAAGGAGGCTTGTACAGATTCAGGGTCACAAAGATCTCCCTGTTTCTCACTGTTCTTATGTGCACAACCATTCTTTTATGGGCATGGGAAAGGGCACCGCATGTTACTGCCTTGCTTCCACCAAAAGTTGTATTGCAGTTATCTAAAGGTAAATTTCTGGCATACGTTACCTTTGACCTATGGTTGGAGCCCTTATGCACAGTTCTAATAACTTTGTGAAATATTGATGTTTAGTGTATTAACGAGTGAGCTTCATACTGTTGCTGTACATGAGACCTTCCATTATTGGAATATTGACCTTCTTGAAGAAGTGTGCCCAAAAATGATGTTTCTAGAGATAAATCTCTTGACGCCATCTTAGCCACTAATGCTCCTTTTGGCTGCAATCTATTTGAAATCCGTGATTTCATTTTAATTGTTCAATTCATATTTTGGTACTTTGTCCTTCTACAATTTGATGCATACACACAAATAAATACTCCTATTGTGAGCTCGATATCTCCAGACTCTAATCTACCTATGAGCAAAGTTGTAGATATGTTAAAAGGTCCATTCCAAAGGGAGGGTGAGGTGTTACTTTCGATTTGCACTTTTTTGATAGAACCTTATGGCAATTTGTCATATAGATGTAATGTATGTCATATTAACTAGAAATCCTATTAAGTCATTGTTTTTCAATTGTAGGGAGAAAATTTTTAGTATGTTTAAGGATGGTTCTTTGTTATGATTACATTTCTCTAATTAAATGATGCAAAAGAACTGAAGAGTTTATAAAAGAAATAAATGTGAGAGAATCAGTTATCCACAAGTTTAATTTGGTAGAATGAAAAATGAGAATTAAAATGACAACAAAGAAAACAAGGGCGAAATTTCTTAAGTAGTGTCCTAGTTGTCTAGGACTTAAATTTATTTAAGAATAAAGACTCTGTATTAGAGTAGGATTCAAATCTATTTTAGATATTTTAGTTAGGAGTCACCTTTACTACTAGAATAAGGTTCCAAAAAATTTTCTGTCTAACCTGATTTTTTCTATGAATTTGAATTTTAACTACAAAGTGTGATGCTTTCTTTTAAGAGTGATTCTTAGACTCTAATAGTGCTTCCTAGTTTCCTTCCTTTCTATTCATTATTCGTTTACCTCAGTAAACTTCCAACGCTTCTATCTGGAATTTCCAGCAACCAAAATCCTAAAATTCTAGCCTAAATTTCAACAACTATTCTATTGTTCCAGCTATTCTAACCCTGAAATTCCAACAACCTAACCTGAAATTCCAAACCTAAAGCCAAAGGTTTGTTGATTCTAGCTACTAGTTTGATATCTTTTCTACTTGTCCTACATTAAGATCACCAAGTATGCAGGACTTGGTTGAATTTTCTCTTTTTAATGTCAGAAACAGAAGTGAGAAATGAACAAGTGTTGGAAGTTGAAAATCATGAGACTAGTGGAGAAATGTCCACAAATCTGACAGAAAGAGAAGGAAAGCTGAACCTAAACGACAAGGAAGATAATGCAAAAGGAGAAACACAAACCATGGTTGCAAATTTGACAGGCACAGAAGGAAAGCTGAACCCAAATGAGAGGGATGATAATGCAAAAGGAAAAACACAAACCACGGATAGGAATTTGACAGGCACAGAAGGAAAGCTGAACCCGTTTAGGGAAGATAATGCAAAAGCAGAAACACAGACCACGGATATGATGTTGCAACTAAATTCCAAAAGTGCAACCTCTTCATTTGGGGAAAAAGATGATGAGGATTTCAAGGGAATTGCACAGAAGCAAGGTAAGTTATGCTTGCTTTATTGAATTTATTGTTATACTTCATTTCTTTATGCGTCAGTTGCTTTTTTCTTCCTTCATTTTTGGGAAATTTAAAGAAGTATATCTCAAACAAGAATGGCTTGTTTATTCCCAAAAACACTCTATTGGGTTTATGATATGAAAGTTGTATATTATATATATGCCCAGTTTCCTGTCTTTGACCAATGTGTAATTAATGGCGTTCTAAGCTGATATTGGATCTCTTAAATTCTGTATGTAATTGATCCTTTTGTAAAAGTTATTGCCATCAGTACAGTGAAATGGTCAAATCATTCAATTGCTGTGTTATAGCAGAATCTCATGAGAAGCACTGGAACTACTAACTGCATAGTATGAAATTTCAAGATTGTGACTTTGATCGATTAGGTGAATTGATCAGTTATGCTTCTTTCTCATGTTCCCCATATTATGTCGACCTCTTATATCTAATTGACTCTTGTCAGATCTCAGAGATGCATATATACTTGTTGTACAATGCAGTTCTATTGTTCATGTTGGTTACGCTGTGAAATATTTGATGTTAACCAATTAGTGATCCTTGTGTTATCTGATCCTTGCTCCAGCCTGCAATTATGCAAAAGGAAAATGGATTGTAGATGATACCCTGCCCTTGTACTCTGGATTTGACTGCAAGGAATGGCTGTCAAGTATGTGGTCCTGCCGCCTGACACAACGCAAGGATTTTGCTTTTGAAAAGCTACGTTGGCAACCTAAAAACTGTGAAATGGAGTCATTTGAAGGGTCTAAGTTCCTAGGAAGGTAGGACAGCACTTTGTTGTTGGATGTCTTCAATCCCTGGCTCAATGTTGTTTTTAAAGGTTATCGATGCTGAACAATTTCATCCAACCATCTCACTGAAACTCTTTCTTCTTTTCTTTTATGAAATTTTCTTGGGATGTTTTGCTTTTCTAAGTGCTAGGGTATGGACTTTTTACTTCACCTGTAAGCAGTTGAACTGGGAAAACTTAGGTATTCATCTGAAACAAAATATTCCCCTTTTTGAATTAGGTGTTTGGTAGAGGCATAATCCAAAACTAATATTCTCAATCAAATACTCAACTATTTGCATTGGTTGTTGGGTTTGATTGATTGTAGACATTATTGTTCCTAAAAACTCTCTTGATTGTGCTTTTTGTGGTTGGACAACATGCTGTGTTATTTGCATTTTGCTGGGTTTATGAGTTGCATGCATCTTAGGACAGCCTTGGACATGTTCTGAACTCTGCCTTCCTTGTTGTTTTGAAAACTACCCGCATTTTATCTTAATAACGAATTCCGACACATCTGTGGTCACATGTCTAAAAAGCCCCCCAATTGTTGCGTGCATGAGTGTGGAGTTGAATAGTTGTCCAGTTTTGATTGATTTCAAGGGTTGTGTGATCTTATCTGATTTTTATCTAATGAACTGGTTAATACCAGGTTGCAAGATAAAACTCTAGCTTTTGTTGGAGACTCATTAGGCCGACAGCAATTCCAATCTATGATGTGCATGATTACAGCTGGTAAGCAGAGGCATGATGTTGTTGATGTGGGGCATGAATATGGACTTATCAAACCTCGGGGCAGTGCTCGTCCTAATGGCTGGGCGTTCCGGTTTCAAAGCACCAATACTACTGTCCTCTATTATTGGTCAGCTTGCCTCTGTGACCTGGAACCAATTAATAAAACAAATCCAGCTACGGATTATGCTATGCATCTTGATCAGCCTCCAGCGTTTTTGCGTCAATATCTTCATAAGCTTGATGTTCTAGTTCTCAACACAGGGCATCACTGGAACAGAGGCAAGCTTAAGGCTAATCGATGGGTGATGCATGTGGGGGGTATGCCGAATACGAACCGAAAGCTAGCACCAATTGGAGATGCCAAAAATTTCACAATCCACAGCATTGTCAAGTGGGTGCATGAGCAGCTTCCAAAACATCCACATTTGAAAGCCTTCTATCGAAGCATCTCACCTAGGCATTTTTTCAACGGTGAATGGAACACAGGGGGTAGCTGTGACAATACAACCCCAATGTCTGTAGGGAGGGAGGTATTACAAGACGATTCTAGTGATTATAGTGCAGGCCACGCAGTGAAGGGAACAGGGGTTAAGCTTTTGGACATAACAGCTCTGTCGCAGTTGAGGGATGAGGGTCACATGTCAAGGTTCAGCATTACAGCTGCTCCAGGTGTTCAAGATTGCTTGCACTGGTGTCTGCCTGGCGTGCCTGATACATGGAATCAGATTCTTGCTGCACAGATTGGTGACATGTCACAGATAGGGGATCAATAACTCTTGATGGCATATGATATGGTATCGCTAGTAACTTGGGTTAGAAGCCTCATAGAGTTGTCCTGATGATCCTGGTTACCTCATTTACTAGGTTTCACGTCCTATGCTGAACTTGCCAAGAATGCCGTACTGCCATGGTTGATAGAGTGGAACTTAACGTTAGAGTGGACGGCATAAATTACTAAGGTTTCACACTCGCTGCTTTAGTTTTGATGAGCTTTCAGGTCAGCTTTCAAGAGAGGAGTATATCCACTTTTCTTTTTCCAGCTTTTACGGATTAGGAGAATTAGATACACATTTACGGGGCTCCTGCTGCTCTTGTATCCTGGTTCAGCATTGTAGAGTTAGAGCATGAAAAAGAGGAGTAGAATTTGGAGAGGATATTTTCGTGTGAATAATTGTACAATACGCCTAATAAACCGCTGGCGCTACAGTTAACGTACGTGTGGTCTGCCATCATCTTTTCGGTGAGTTTGGTTGGACATTATGTTTAGTTGAATTAAGCCGTGATTGATTCGCTGGAAAGTCGATTACTTTCTAAGAGTTATATCTAAAAATTTTGTTTAACATTTGGATGCTGTTATCTGATATCTTCATATCTTTTATTTTATGTAAGAATTTTCTCAATTGAAGAGTGAACCACCTAGCTTTTGCTGTCGTTTACAATGTACTATTTTACGTTGTCTTTGGGCATCAAAATGGTGAAGTTTTATTCTGCCGTCGTTTCTTGTCAAACTCTGTTGAAGTTAATCTTCAAGTTTGTTAGGTAGTTATATTTTTTATACTTATTATTTAAAATCTAAATTTGAATAGACTTTGTTATAATCCCATCTGTACACATATTAACGAAAAGCTAAGCAAAAATTATCTATGATTTTTTGTTGTGTTAGATATGAGTCTGTTCCAGTACACGAACCACAATGGCTTACTTTATTTTATCAAGCTGTGATTGAACGTATCTTTATTTGTTTCAGTCACGAAAACGATCGGTTGATTTGTTCATCTTTAACCATCTCAAGACATCAAATATGGCTGACGAAAGAGCTGTATCTCCTACCTCTTTGAAACCTGATTTCGAATAGATCAATTAATGTTGAGCTAAGTCGTTAGATCTATAGCAAGAAGTTTTGTCCTACAAATTGTAAGTGTAACAATGACAAGGTAAACTTAGGAAAAATTTTCTGCCACTTACGTATTTTTATCGTTTGGAATAAGAGAATAATGTAATTGTACAGCAAGTTAGGGAATGTTTGATCGACTTCCAGCTTTACAATATGATCTTTTACAAGTGATAGTTAATGGCCTTAACAAATTATGCCCCTTTGTTTTTAGTTTATAATAGCAAGTTGACCATGTTTCTTATAATGATTTGTTTGGGATACTCTGTTTCTTGTAATGATTTGTTTGGGATACTCTGAAGAAAATTTGTCTAATGATGTATTATTAAAGGAAGTCATCCAAACAACCACCCATTATGCCAACAATCAACAATCTTTTTCTTCTAATTTTGGTGGTAGGCAACGTAATTCTGCCTGTGGAGGTTGTGGCAATCAAAATTATGGTTGAGGATGAAATACCTATTTGACATGTTTTATTGGTAGTTTATTTACATAATATTTTCATCATCAAGGAGCTATTGGTTCACAAGGATCATTAACTAATTTCTTAACCTAGATCTGTCATACTTATGGTAACCCAGTTATTTAGTCAAATAGGTGTTATTATTATATTTTGTTTTGTGATCGTTATAGCAAATATACTTGAATTTATTTTCTCAAGCTGAAGTATAAAGTTCTCAGAGCTATAGGTTATGTATTTAATGGTCGGGGAGGTCAAGATTCGCTGGATTTTTTTTTTCGTGTGCGTGATTAATAGTTTGTTTCTTGCATTGATTTATTACTAGCAGGGGGAGGTTCTGAGTGTAGAAGTGCTTCTCAATAACATTGCTTTTCAACTCTTCTTTTAGTACTTTTATTTTATTATCTTTTCGTCTTTCTCTTAGTTTCTATTATTCGTATTATTCCCACCTGTGAGTATTATTTGTTTTAATATTTATTTG
>JANIJH010000224.1:23007275-23037568 GCA_024520975.1 Erythroxylum areolatum
TCTCTCCCTTCTTTCTTCAATTTCGTTTTTCTCTCTCTCCCAAAAGTAAGACACCCCATTTCCTTCTCTTTTACACCATTAATGATTACAAAAAGTCCCTTTTGTCCTTACATTAGTGCCTTAAGGTTTTTAAACCCAAGTGACTTGCCAAAATTAGCCTTACACTCTCCCACTACTCTAATAGTTCAAAACCCTTAGTGATGCCAAAATGTCCATCTTACCCTCACTTATTAGCCTTACAACTTAAATACTTAAGTGATCTTCCCTCAATGCCCCCTTGTGTAACTTATCACTTTAACTCAATTCTCTACACCCATGTCACATAATCTCATTACAATTAACATCCCACATATATAAATCTTGCAAGACCCCAATGATTAATCTAATCACGCTTAATCAAATAAAAAAAATTCAGAAGCCAACAGCGCCTCACTGTGCCTCTTCTCCTTCTCCTCCTCGACTCCACCTACTGCTGCCTCTCAACACCTGTCCTCCACCTACTGCTACTCTGCCCACCTACACCATTGTTGCTTGCTCCTTCCTCCTGCTCGTCTTCTGTAGACACCAGATCTAGTTTTCACCCAACCCAACGTTATGGGTTTTGTACCGTACCGACTGAAAAATAGTACAAAATTATATTTAAAGGTATCAGTCGTTGGTACTGATCGGTACTAACGATTTCGCATGATATCGGTCAATATTTAAAATACCATCCAAATACTGACCGATATCAGAAACTTTGAAAAATAGGGGGACTATTTAGCAAAATCTTCAAATTCTTTAAAATTTCCTCCCGCCTCCTGCCTCCCCCATGCCCCTTTTTCAAAGTTTTTTAATTAGTTATTTACTTATGTAGTTCAACTTTTATTTTGATTTTTAATTTATATTTTAAGAATAAAAATAAATATTTTTATTAATAATAATAATAATAAATTAAATAAAACTTAAAAACAATTATTTGGTTTTAATTTATTTTAATATTTTATGTAATATTTACTAATAAATTGTTAATAAAAATATTTTATTTTTAAAATAAAGAATTAATAAATTAATATTTATTTTTAGATATATTTTAATTATTACATCAAATTTTATTGGAAATTTATATATTTAAAAATATTTTTAAATTTAATTATATGTATTAATAGTTATTAAATTAATTTTATAGATCAAATTCAATTTAAATTAAATTAAGTTATTTATAATTTTAGTAATAATTAATATTAATTAAATAAATATATAATATTAAATTAAATTGTTTAAACTCTTATTAATAATAAATATATTAAATAATATATATTTAATTGATAGTAATTAAATAATATATGTTTTTGTTTAAGGTTTCACTTCTAGTTGGTTATTTCCTCATCACGAGCTTTTATTGTAAATTATAATAGGATCTTTATTGTTCTTTTGATTTTATATTTTGATGTAATTATTATTTATTATATGATAAAATTGTAATATTTCCATTACCTTATATTGTTCTTAATTTTATAATTGAATGATGATTAAAAGATCTTTTTTGGCATATTAATTGTAGTTATTATTTATATATGAAATATGTGAAAATTAATGTTCATAAAAATAAAAAAAATTGTTGCTATTTTAATTTTTTATTATTATGATTTTTGGAGATATGGTTGGTATAAAATTATAAAGTATACAATATAATATACTAATAGACTATTTTATAATTTTAAAAAAATTCAAGGACTATTTTATAAATTTAAAAAATTATCCAAAACGGTATTCGATATTAACTAATAACGGTACAGTACCACACTAGAACCCAATCTGATACCAATGCCAATATGGTATTTATAACATTGACCCATCCTGAGTTTGACCCACTAAAAATCCAACCTGACCATTGAATTTGTAATTTTTTTGTGTGTTTTAGATTTTTTCTGCTCTTGAAATTGAATTGTATTTGTGAATTTTTTATTGTGAGGTTGTGAATGGTTAGAAGTTGGTGAAGTTTGTTAATAGTTGGAGGAAATTGGGATTGAATTGTTATGAATGGTGAAAGTATATTTGATTTATTTAGTGAATGGTGATTGATTTTGCCTTGTTTATTTGTTTGGTTTGGAATTGAAAATTCATAATAAGTCACGACAATTGTAAACTAAATTATAAATAAATTAGATAACAAATTAAATCAAATTAACCCTATATAATTTCAATTTGGTTTGAATTATTTGAGCAAAATTTAGTGTACATATTAAGAATCTCTTATTGAATTTCTTTTGTTCAAATTTAATTCAATTTTAAATTTGAATTTTAAATTTAATTTAGATTAGTTTGAATCTTTTTTAATTTATAATCTAACAAATTATGTTTGTATAATAATTGAAGATGACATATGATAAAATTTATTTTCAATACAAATCTAAATTAATAATTAAATTTAATTTACTAATTTCATAAATAATGAATTTGGTTTATACTTAATCTGGGTAAATATGTTTGCAATCTAGTATTTGAATATGACACACAAGATCTCTGGGTTCACTCATAATTATTTTTATATAATAAGTCATACAATAAACTAAATCATAAGGCTAATTTGAAATCAACATTCTTGTTTATAAGCAGGTGATTTAGTTATATTAATGAATAAATTAATACAAAATGAGTTATATTACATATGATGGATATGCATATTGTGTAATTGTATATGTTGAATACTTGAATTATTGGTTTTGACTTATTGAAGAATTGTGTTCGATAAAATTGGATTGCGTTGGATGAAATTGAATTGTGTATGATGTAATCATACAAAATGAGTTATATTACATATGATTGACATGCGTATTGTGTAATTGTGTATGTTGAATACTTGAATTGTTAGTTTTTGACTTATTAATGAATTGTGTTGGATAAAATTGAATTGTGTTGGATGAAATTGAATTGTGTATGATTTTGATATATGTATTTGTTTATTTTGACAGATAAATGGAAGGAAGTTCAAGTATTCCTGATCAAACCAATTCAAAAAGATATAATGATCCAACTTGGGCTTGTGTTGTATTAGTCTCGAGTATGAAGAACCATACAATTTGCTTGTTTTGTAACAAGCATTTGAAAGGTGGAGGAATCACCTTATTAAAAAAAGCATTTAGTTAGGATTAAAGGAGATGTGAAACCCTGTAAAAAAAGTAAATCATGATGTAAAGTGACAAATGAAAACTTTGAAGAATATCAACATGAGAAAGATAGAAGGGAGAGACTAAATTATCAAATTGGTAGTGGATGTTTGTTTGTTAGTTTTCGTGATGATTGTGAAAATGTTAAAGGTGGTAGGGGTAGTCGTAATGGTAGTGTTCTATCCCAAGCCTAGCAAGAAGGGAATGTTACACCTGAACCTGATGTTAGGAAAAGAAGAAGGCAAATGACTAATTTTTTTCACCACGAACAACTCCTGGAGCCTAGCCTTCAATTCGTAGTGTCGTGGAATCAACAGATGTGGCTCACACTGTTAATATGACAGTAGCTAGATTATGGTATGATAGAGGTGCATTATTCAATGTTTCCCAATCTTACTATTATCAGCCTCTAGTTGATGCTATAACCTCTTACGGTCTGGGATACAAAGCTTCTTTGATTGATAACTTAAGAGATAAACTTTTGAGTTGTTCAGTTTTTGAAATTAAAAGCTATTTAGGAGAAAGAAGAGTGAATTGGGGTACTTATAGGTGTTCAATCATGTGTGATGGTTAGACAAATATGAGACATGACCCTATTATTAATTTTTTTGTTTATTATGCAAATGGCTCAATGTTTTTGAAGTCAATTGATGCATTTGTCCTTATTACGAATACTAATACTTTTTTTGAGATATTCAATGAAATTGTGATTGAAATATGGCCAGAAAATATTGTTCAATTCATTATGGACAATGATTCCACTTATAAAGCAACAAGAAGAAGGTTGAAAAATAAGTATAATTCTTTTTTTAGACTCATTGTCCTGCATATTGCATTGACCTAATGCTGGAGAATATAAGAGGTCCTAAGTACTTTTCTGTTATTGATGAGACTATACAAAAAGCTAGAAAGGTTACCAAGTTCATCTATAATCATGCATGGGTGTTGAATTTAATGAGAAAGGAATTTACCAATAGTAAAAAAAAATTTCGTCCTGCTGTGACAAGATTTGCAACAAATTTCTTATCACTTCAATCTTTGTTATGATGAAGAAAGAGTTAAGATAAATGTTTACAAGTAATAGTTGGTTGCATCTCAGTATACTAGGTCTAATGCTAGATTGGAGATTTCCAGAATTATACTAGAAGATAGAGAATTTTAGTCTCAATGTCAATTTGTTATCTGAGTTTATGAGCATTTGGTGAGGGTCCTTCACTTGGCTGATAGTGAAGAAAAGGCAATAATGGGGTTTTTTAATGTCATGGAGAAGGCGAAGGAAGCAATCAAGGCTGATCTGAAATATAAATCTTCTCTGTACATACCATATCTCACAGTCATCAAGGAGGGATGGAAAAGACAACTTTCTTCTTCATTGTTTGCAGCTGGGGCATTTTTGAATCATAATGTTTATTTTAGACTTGATTTTACAAAAAAAAAATTGAAGTTAATAGGAGAATGCTATTCACTATTATAACAGTTGTTGCCCATAAGATGATACAAGATATCCTGAGCTAATAAATGGAGCTTTATAGGTAGTCTTTGGAGATTTTGGATTGTCAATTGCTATTCGACAAAAAGTAAAACTTTCTACAAGTATTAGTTGTTTCTCTTTTCTTATTTGTTGAAAAATATTTATCACTTTGTTTTGTTTATAACATTACTTTTCTTGTCTTATGACTTACAGTTTCTTAGTGAGATCAATTTGGAAGTGGTGTTCCAGAACTATAAAAGTTTAAATTTCAAATTTTAAGTTAATATGTGAATGCAACAACTTGTGAATAGAATTAGAGCATATTTGAATTCATCAATTACAAGAAAAAATATATAATCTAAAGCTTTGAGAAAGGTATGTTATTATCATTATTAATTTTGATATAATTTACCGTAGTCTTTTAATAATTAAATTTTATTGTTTAATAGGACTCTAAAGGACTCTAAACATAGCAAATAGTTTAGTAGATCTAATTTGCATTGATAATATCGATCTTTTGATAGATTGAGTTTCTGAGGAATTAGGTTTGGTAGACGTAAATGAATTGGAAGATAATCTTGGATGAGAAACATTGACATGTCATTTGTTGCATTGAATTTGAATGATGATGATGATGATGATGAGACTCCTTTTAATGATAAGGATTTTGTATCAAATGATAACTGAGATTAGTGTAGTTATAGCTAGAATCCTCCTGTAAACGATTGAATGAAGTTCCAAGCTTTTGTTTTTCTTCTTCTTTAAATTTTAAATATATTTGATGTATATGTTAAATTCTATATATGTAATATAATTATAGATATTTTTGTTTCAAGTTTCACTTCTACTTGGTTGTTTCCTCATCACGATCTCTTATCATAAATTATAATAGTTTGAGAGTTAAGAATATTTATTGTTCTTTTTATCGAATATTTTGATGTAATTATTATTTATTATATGATGAAATTGTAATTTTTTAACACTTTATATTGTTCTTACTTTTATATTCGTATGATAATGATTGTTTTTTCATATTAATTGTGGTTATTATTTATAAATGAAATATTTGAAAATTATTGTTATTTTATATTAATTATAGTTATTATTTATTATTATGATTTTTATAGACAAAGTTGATATAAATTTATAAAGTATACAGTACAATTGTACAATATAACAATTAACTATTTTATAAATTTTTAAAAAATTTAGAAAAATATTTTATAAATTTAAAAAATTACCTAAAACGATACTTAATATTGACTGATATCGATATAATACCATACCATAACTTAATCTTATATAAGAGCGAATACAATATTCCCAGCTTTGCAAGAAATAGTTGAGGTGTAGAAGTGAAAAGTGGCAGCACCGACTCGGGGATCGAGGAATCTCCAACTGATGCAATTACCTTTATTCAACGTTGCATTGCAGAGAGGTGCCACGTCACAGTTCGGAACATATTTGCAGTGGCACTGAAGTGTGTGAGTGTGAGGTTAAGTATTGTTATATGATTGTTTTTTTTTTTAAGTTTAACCACGAGATATCCTAGAAGAATCCTAACTTTGAGAAGGTGCCTTTAAACTATCCATATTCATACTAATCTTCATTAGCATCGGGTCAGTCCGTAAGAAGTAAAGTGCTGGCCAAACAGATTTTTCCATTCTCAAGACTCAAACTTGAGACCTCTGGTTCATGTTAAACACGTGCAGGCTTTGAACTGGTAATAGCGTGTTGTTTCTTAACCACCTGTCTGATTTCGGAGCAAAAAAATAAAATCTTCTTACGTTATTTTGTTTGGCTTGAAATGTATTCTAATTTGGCATCATTTACATTTTATTATCAAGTGATTCATCCTAGCAAAAGAGTATATCAAGATTTGTTCGGGATTAAATAAGCCTAAATGACAAAATGCAACAAAGCAATATATTAAAATTGTCTTAATATTATAAAAGATATATAATTAAGAAATCCAATTAATACTAGTATCTAACTTGGCTAAACTTAATTTATGAATAATTCAACTTCTAAGCTACCGAATTTTGATCACCTGCTGCAAGTTTTGAGCTTTACACGAGAGGTAAAAGAACGAAGCTTTATCAGGACTAGGATAAGCGTGATACAAGACAGCACATGTACCTGAAGAGAATGAGTGGCAGGCAAATCACCAAGCATGGAATTTAGAGAAAAGGCTACAGAAACTCAAAAAATTTGTACATTTCAACTACACTTGGTTGATTTGTGCTCACTCTTTGAACTGCAAGCAAATTCGAGACAAGGGCTTCCTCTTCTCCGTGCACGTGTTTCTTGTCTAAGATTAGAATGCAAATGTTGCACCTTTTCCATTGAATGTGTCAAACTGTTCATCTTTGGTGGTTCCATTCTCCCTAACTGCTCTTTCTTGAAATCTGCTGCGAATACGACTAAGGAAGTCTTGGATGCTGAAGGCCTAGTACGATTCTTGTTGCCCTGCAAAAGCAACTCTGTGCCAACCTAAATCATAATACTAATGCTTCAAACCTGCATTTCTTCTATCCTTCTAATTGCCTCTTTCATATCTAACCGTTGCATCGGGTCACTTTCAGCACAAGCAACTCCGATATGGAGTAGTTGCTTCATCTGATGAATTGAATCTGTATTGCTTTTGCTTGAAAGCTCTGGATCGACAAATTCTTGCTCTCTTTGCTCAGAGATTCCTTGGAGTGCCCATTGCACAACATCAGTCCCTCCCTTTCCTTTGCTGAGATATTGAGAAGGAAACTTCCCGGTGATGACTTCGAGAATGATAATTCCAAGACAATAGACATCAGACTTGGAAGAAACTTGTTGGGTCTGCACATATTCCGGGGTTTTGTACGCATACATGGTTTGTGTAGCGTGGCTTGGATTAATCAGTGGCTCAAGGGCATAGTCACTAAGTTTTGCCTCGCAGTCATCGTTTAAAAGAACATTACTGGACTTTAGATTTCCATGAGGAAGGTTATAACTTTCATATTCTGAATAAAGAAACTTCAATCCGTTTGCAATTCCCTGTATAATTTTCAAACGGGTTGCCCAGTTCAGGTCAGCATGAGAAACTCCACGATCACCTGCAGAACAACGTTATCCTGAATCAAACTGGAGTTGGAAAAGGCAATAAAAGATAGATTCTGCCAAAAGAACTTCTGTATAACAGCAATAAATTTGACGACTTCCAAAAAAACGAGGCGTATTAGAATTCAGAAATGTAATCTCTTTCGGAAAGCGAAAAGATGCAGGACACTTAGCATGTCATGTTTCCTATTCTTTATCAGCCTAAACGAATTCAAGAAAAAATTTGGATTCCTTTTTCCATTTTGTGATATCATGATCTAAGTTAAGAACATCTAATTTGATGGACAACTTTGATTGATTGAACAGGACATTGCTGTATATTTTTTCATGTCCAGGGCGTTCCAAATTCAATGGCAATCACAATTGCATTGACAAAGAGAGAAAAATTTGAGAAGATTTCATACCATGCAAGACATATACTAAGCTGCCTTTAGGCATGTACTCTGAGATCAGCAATTTCTCCTCCTTCCTGAAATGGTACGCCAATGGCGTTAAAATATTTTTGTGTCTAATCCTCCCAAACCGTCTCATTTCAGCATCAAACATATCTCTTCCGTACATGTTCATCTCTCTCACCCTCTTCACCACCACCGACAACCCGGTGGTCAACATCGTCTTATATGCTGACCCCAGTCCACCGTTCCCGAGCACTTCAGCCGCAGCCTTCATCAAATCCGGTAAACCAAAAACACCCTTTTCATCATTAACCATGACCAATTCACCGATACTGTTCTTTCTCTGATGCGAACCTCGTCGAGTCGAACCAGCGCCTCTCCGACTCACCTCTTGAGGCCCCTTAGCAGAGCCGTCTACGTGCGCTGACATTGATTCGTTAAGGTTTTCTTTCTCTAGGACGCTGAATTCGCCATCGTTATGCCTTTTCTTCGAGGAACATGAGGCCCAGAAAATGAGAATGACTAGGAGTACTAGAACCGCCACTCCAACCGCGTATCCTCCATGATCGGAATTCGAAGATTTGGAGCTTTTTTGTTCAGTGGATGTTGACGATGATGGTGCTTGTTGCACTGCGACGCATTCTTTGTCAAGCGGTTTGCCACAGAGACCATGGTTTCCACCAAAAGACACGGCTGTGAACTTGGAATAACTATCTGGAATTTGTCCTTCGAGTTTATTGTTTGAGAAGTCCAAAGAATGAACCAAGTGGGGATGCCTCAATGGAGGGATTGATCCAGAGAATTGGTTACCTTCAAGGTGGAGTTCCACGAGATGCGGCAATCCTAATAATGACTCGGGTATTTTTCCACTGAACTTATTATCAGATAACCAAACTTTCTTTAAAGATGACATGGAGGAAAAGAAATTGTCAGCTATTTCACCGGAAAACTGATTGTGAGATAACAAGAGTGATTTCAATGCACCAAGTTTGTTGAACTCCGGGATTGGACCCGAAAATGTGTTGCTCACCAAACTTATCGTTCTGAGGCTACGAAGATTTTGCAAGGCTCCAATGTCAATAGTTCCTGATAGGCCTAAGCCTGAGAGATGGAGACCTGTAATGACACCACCAAAACAAACGACGCCAACCCATCTTTTTACACATGGATTAGAGCCTGGAACCCAATCATTTAAAGCACCGGGCTTTGTAAAAGATTTTTTGAGCTGTAGGAGAGTTTCTTCTTCTGTCAACGACAATGATAGATTAAAGATAGATAGTGTTAGGAAAGTGAGGAGGATGAGGCGGTGAACAGCGGCCATTGCAGAGCTGGAAATGTGGAACAGCTCCTGGTAAAAGAGAGCCGCTGTCCGTAGAGTTTTTAAGGTTGTTTGTATTATGATAGCTCTGTTTCCTTTTCTTTAATTTGGCTTCGAGAAGATGATGTTTCATGATGTGCATAAGTTTGTGTGTCCAGTCCGCTTTGAGAGAAGAAATTGATGATGGAGCTGGCAAGGAATTTTGTGAAACGCTAAGAATAGAAGAAATAGTAATTAGAGAGAGAGAGATTGTGGGAATTTTTCTTGACCTAGTCAAAACTGGGGCTTTTAACCTCTGATGAAAAGGCAAACTTCGCTACATTACCGGGTTGCTTTCTTGAACTCAGGATTGTCTGTCAACAATGTTGTATCAACTTATTACTGCTAATCCTATCCTGAAACTTGATATGTGTAGCTTTGGAGGCTAAAATAGTTCCTTCGATACACTTACTTGTTTCAACAACATTCTACAAGTCAAAACTATTTCTGAAAGCTCGTTTGCTGGACTCTCTCATTTAATAAAATATTTGGGATGATTAAATAAAAAGCCACTACTAAATAACCTTTTCCCCTTTTAATCTGCCTTTCATCAGATTTGGAGACGTTTCGTGTACATTGTGATTGCCCAATAATGATGTATGAAACCAAACATTTTGGGGATTTAGTAGCCCGACTCTCCCAATGTTGAAAAGAGATGTTACAAGGACTTGAAAGCCTGCAACCATGAAAGACTTATGAGGTTATTCCTAGTCTGCAATGGGATTCATGGATGGAGTGAAACTTCAAGAATAGAGGAGAGGCAGAGGATTACCGAAAATATGTTGCAGTGACCAGGGTCTGCAATGTGGGCCATTAAGTTCTCAATGGGACCTTCCCCAGTATAAATGGCTTGGAAGCAGAAGCCTACAAAAGCTAGCATAGCAAGACGACCATTCTTGATCTCCTTAGTCCTCAACACCATTACAGGTTCTGGAGACCCTCTACCCCATTGAACTGGATCAAACCAGAAGCCGCCAGGGTAACCTAAATCTGGAACAGGATTCTTCTTGTGTGGAAATTTGAATTCAATATCGACACATCCTGGCTTGATAATGTCCGCCCATCTTCTTCCTTCAGCCCAACCCATCAATACCATTTGAACTACGAACAATGTTGTGGGATCTGCAAAGTATTCCTGAGCACCCGCATCGTACCAATTGAACTTCTCTATGTAGCCAACGCTTTCGAGAAATTCGGGAATGAGAATTCCTGCCACAGCAAGCATTGCCCACCTGGCGTGCATTAGCTCCGCTTGTGCAAACCATTTAAGCAACTCCGGATCAGACCCTGAAATATTTCACAAATGGATCTAACCATCATTCTTCAAGAAACTGAAAAGCATTTCAATTTTCCTATTTTGAAAGAGATAAGTGCCGGACCAAGTAGACCAGAAGTTAGAAGTTGGAGTAAATCTTACCTAGTGGAACATGACCAGTAACTTCCTACGGGATTTTATTAGAACTTGAACTAAGTCTTTTGGAAACAAATTAGTTACATGACGTTCTATCAAAGTGTCTAAAACCAAGGCATACCTAATCCAAGTGGATCAAACCCATAATCACCAGGAAGGCTACAAAAGAAAATTGCAAAACAAGAGTCAATATATTTGAGTGAAGCAAACAGGTAACTATGGCATAACATTTACCATGTAAGCAATATAATAAACCTTTCCATTGTATTCTCAACTGGCATATACGGGTTACATTATGATCAGAAACATAAGAGATCAGAGGTTGGATGAAGTTTTGGACGCTCCAAATATATTCTTTACTATAATGAATAAGCATATAGGAAAGGGGTCTTCCTTGAATCTGAACTTAAATGTAGCCACAGAGAGCAAGTGAAAACCCACAAACAAACGTTGCTACTGTTACCTTCCATCAAGCCACTCGGGAGGTGAACTACCAGGGAACCACAATGGTCTATCCGGAGGAAGCGGTTCACAAACACTGGACACCCCTTTTTTTGTAGCATTCAGTAGTCTGCCTTTTCCTGGTTGCCACGTTAAAATCTTCCCTGGCAGAATTCTCTGGGGTAAATCCCTGTTTCCGCAACCAAAGGACTAGAAATCAGCACAGGAACGACTTTCAAACCAGAATGCCAACATAAAGCTTTTTACCTAGTCCTCGATGGGAAGGTCGAGAATGAAGTAGAGGCAGCGACTACAGCCATGAATGACCAATCCAAAAATGCTTTAACAGGTATGGCTGTCTCTTCATTTTATGAGCTTCCGGGGCTTATCCGTCTGCAGAATGCTGCATTACTTGGCACACATGTATAGAACCAATTGTAACTCGTCACGTGTACATGGGTAGAACCAATTGATCATCTTCATTTTCTGTATTGATTAGTTAAATAAACTGATGGCAAATAGAGTACTCACTCTTTCTTGTGTCATTAGTTGTTACTAAATCAAACTCTATACCATTTTCTATAATAGCTCACTTATAGATTTTTTTATTAAACTCAATTAAAATACAAAACTATGAGAAAATTAATTGCTCTATGAAATTAATGTAGGGAACAAATTGCTTAATGAAATGTTATTGATGTTATAAAAAATACTTTTCCATTTTAGTTTTTAACATATGTACGGATCTATTACATAAATCACATCTTGTATTTAATCCAACTATAAAAGTAATAGCACAGAAGTAAAAAACACTCAACTCAATCAATCCTGAACAGCAAAAAATGACAACAAATCCACCCCTCACCCAAATTCTTGGTTTCTCAAATACTAGCAAAAAAATGCTTCTTTCTTTTACTCTCTCCCACATTGCCAAGCTTCCTTCCTCGTAATTTCCAATCTTGTATCTCACTACATGACAATAATCACCAAATGCCGATAGAGCAAAAGAAACCAAGGTACGAAAGTTGATAAGAAGTTGCATGTCATGTAAGGATGCTAGATACGGTGCCACCACTGGGCCGGTTCCAGTGCCAGAGAGTGGAATTAAAGCGGTGGATACCAGCATTTTTTGTCTTCCCACAAGACCCTTTTCTCGGTTCTATGGATTGTGCCGTTTGGGTCGCTGTTCTTGTGGCAGCGGCATGTGGCGGTTGGCTGTTTTACGGTGTTCTGGAACGTCCCAGTTAGACCCATTCCGAAGTTGAGGTCGGTGGCATTTAATCTGACGGATTTTGGTGGCGTCGGCGACGGAATGACGTTGAACACAGAAGCTTTCGAGAGGGCAGTCTCAGCTATTTCGAAGTTGGGGAAGACAGGGGGTGGGCAGCTGAATGTGCCACGCGGGAAAGGGCTGACGGTTCCGTTGAATCTTACTAGTCATGTGACTCTTTTTCTTGCTGAGGATGCTGTTATACTCGGGATAGAGATTGGTGTTCTCTACCTAACAGTATATTTTATGGAGTTTTGGTAATGGAGAGTGGTTCGATGTTGGGATGATTGATCTCTGTTAATCAAGTGTGAACAATCTGCTATATGCAATCGTTTTGTTTTCCCTTTCCTTTCAATTTTCGGTGCTCAAAACTATAGCTTGCCACTGCGTAACATTTGAGAGCTGGCTCACCAATAGCAACTCTTACACCAATTTGAGCATTGCCATGGGTGCTGGTTCATCGAGATATCCAAATTTGTACCTACTCATTTACTACTTTGAGATTCCCCAGCACGTGCTCACAATATATGGCTGTATTTAATATTGATGACTGATTAAGAAAGATGGAAGGAACCGTTTTCAGTCTTGAAATTGTGACTACAACACCTTAGGAAAAACTAAAGCATTGTACCTGGGTTACGTTAGGACTTAGGAATCCAGTGGACTCTAGCAAGAGCAGTGTAGACCTTTCCTCTCAAATAAGATGATAGGGTTTTCTTTGATGATTATATTAGTTTTCCTTATTTTTCCAACTTCAGTGACCAAGTTCCCTTGCTAATGTTTAGAATTTTCTCATGGTGTGATGTCTAACAGGATGAGAAGTACTGGCCACTAATGGCTCCATTACCTTCATACGGAAATGGCAGAGAGCATCCAAGGCCTTGCTATGGTAGTTTAATCCATGGCCAAAATCTCAAAGATGTTGTAATAACAGGTCAGTTAGCATGTTTGGGAACTGTTCAAGTCAGAAAATGAATGGTACGGTATACTCATTTTGTTGGTTTCTTGGATGGTGATTATTTGGACATCAATAAAGTTGAGAATGATATTGGTCTTGAACTGGTCCTAGTCCAAACATATGCTTCAGACCTTGTTTCTGGCCGAACTACTGCATGAGTTCTGAAAATTATATTCCACAGGAATCCACCCATCATATTTGGTGGAAACAATGCATAAAGATTAGAGATGTAGAAATCAAGTGAGAAATCATGATGACAGTTTAGAATATGTTCCTAAGTAGATAAGAGAAGTGATTCAAATCAAACAGAGGAATGTGAAATGTGCAACTTGCTAATGAAAGGAAACTGCAAATGGCTCTCTCCTATGACACCAATTGTTGACACCTACTAGGGCATTTTCATGCACTTAGTATTGGTATGCCACTCTCAGTTTCTATCACCAGGTTTAACATATCCGGTGCATGTTAGAGAATTGTATTATCTTTGTGTACGTTACAGTGCATTAATATTGAAAAATAGCCAAGAAAAATTTTGTGAGTGACTTTCAGGACCCCTATTAGACAGGTGTCAGAAGTGGTCTTCTAGTGAATCCTTGATTTATTAATCGTTTGGGAAAATAATTATGTAATAAGAAGATTATTTAGTAGTTTATTGATCACATATTGGAGCATTGCGTATATGGGCTTGGAACTAGCTTCAACTTCCTTCTTAGCCATGCAGTCAACCAGCCATTGCCACCAATGTACTTGTTCCAGCACTTCAAATTTACAGCATGCCAGTTTTTCCTATTTGTTTAATTATAATCTTGGGGTAGAAGGCGTCAGTGTTAATGTCATTATGATAATAAAGTTTTACCAACATTTAACTATTAAATGGCTAAGTGTTTGATGGATTTGATTCTATTCTGCTTCCCCTCAACAGGTCACAATGGTACCATAAATCGACAGGGTAAAACATGGTGGAAGAAGTATTGTCAGAAGTTTCCTAGCCGTGCCAGGAGTCCTTTTGTACAGATAATGTGGTCTAGTGTCATGCTTATTTCCAATATAACATTACCTGATTCCCCATTTTGGACACTTCACCCATATGATTGCAAGAATGTTACTATCACGAATGTCACAATACTGGCTCCTATACTGGAAGCCCCAAATATTGACGGAATTGATCCTGGTAAGTATTTTGTACGACTGCAGCAATCTTCCTGCACATTTAGTATGCACTAAATGATTCCTTAGTTGAGGTCATCCCTTGCATGGTTATAGGTCTGTATCATTAGTATGCATAACCTCATGTATAAGATGGTCAGCAACTGAACCACTTTTCAGTTAAAGTATCTGCATTCTACATTTTGGAAGAGAAAAATGTAAACGAGGTGCTGAAAGAACAGAATAATGATATGGTCTGACCAAATTCTCAGGAGTTGGTTTAGTGTAGATTTTTTGTGATTTGCTTTTTTTCCAAACTTGAGCCAATAATTGTTGGTGAAAGCAATTCCTAGTACCATGGAGATTAAGGGACTGATTGTTGATAAACTTTGCAAGAGCAAAAAATTTATGAACTTTCATGCTGAAAGTTGGTTTGTCATCTTTATGTACCTTTTTAATTCTAACATCCAGAGCTTACTTCTTTCTCCAGTAAGCAAATTGCTTTCACGTTTATTTGAGCTCTTAAGTTCAGTCAATGTTTGTATTTGCCTTTTTTGTCCCTAAATTAAGGAACTACTGGAAAGGTACATCAGGTTTACTGGCTCAAATACCAAATCTCTTGCCTAATCCTAGGCAAAGCATTAGCTACTGCACAATTCATTGCTTTTTAAGTTTGTTTATGAAATTTGTGGGATTCTTCCATACTTACCTTGGATTGCTTTTTTTTTATTTATTAACAGATTCATGCGAGGATATGGTAATTGAAGACTGCTACATAAATGTAGGAGATGATGGAATTGCTATAAAAAGTGGCTGGGATCAGTATGGAATTAGATATGGAAGACCATCGAAAAATATTCTTATCCTTAATGTTGTGATTCACTCTATGGTCAGGTGAGATTCTTAAATAATCAACTTTAGATTTACTGCACATCTCTTTTACTCTTATCAGAGGTTTCCAATAACTGCATGATCAAAATCTTGTTATCTCCCATTAGCCATGACACCTACATTGCCTACGAGACATAATTGCAATAGATCAATTATGTCAGCTCGTCTAGGCATGGGATCTAGATCCATTATTGTTAACTATTTGGTTGAATGCTGCCTCGCTCATCCATCCTATGCCAACTAATCCATAAATCAGCAAATTTGAATTCCTTAGCAGTTTGAAGGCCTGGTCAGTTATGGCCTTGATAGAAGTGCAATAGACCTTAATGAACTTTATGGGGAAAACTTCCCGTAATCCAGGAGTTATAATTTGATGGCTATTGCGTATTCAAGTGATGGTTTCTGCTTTAGGATCATCGCTGAACTTTGTCTAAAGAAATGTCTTTGCTACTGAGTAGCCTGGGTATACACTTCATCGAATTTGTTATGTTGTTGAATTCTCCTGTCATTAGCATACAAAGCTATATGAAAACTCTTCTTCAAGTAACCTCTTAGCCTGTTAGCTGTCTTGGCAGATTGTTATGGAAACTCTTAGCTGTTTTAGCTTCTTCACATGCTACTAACTAAGATCCAACTTGGCCGAAATTCGCAACAGTGCTGGAATATCAATTGGCAGTGAGATTTCAGGTGGGGTGTCAAATGTTAGTACGGAGAGCATCCTTGTGTGGAGTTCAAGACGTGCAGTTCGGATCAAGACTGTCCCTGGCAGAGGTGGATATGTTCGAATTACAAGTTATAGGAACTTAACATTTGATAAGGTACAAGTTGGAATTGTTTATTAAGTGACCATTTCACCACAACAGCTGAAACGGTCGCTTAATATGGCTGTTGTGGTGAAACGGTTGCTTAATATGGTATCAGAGCCTTTATGACCAAACGGTCATGAGTTCGAATCCTACCACCCACCTATTCTAATTAAATTAAGTACAAGGTAAAGTAGATCTGTGCAAATTTCAAGTGCGAAGAGCTTTCACTTGAAGAGGTGTGTTAGAGAATATATAAAAAAAACCAATTGAGTTGACCTTACATAACAACTTAAGCTATTGTGGTGAAACGGTCGCTTAATATTGATAAGTCGGATTACAATGAACACCCTGATGAAGATTATGAGGCTGTTCAAATACTTGAGGGTATTAACTTCATTGGTGTTCATGGCCAGGGAGTACGTGTACCTGTGCGCATACATGGTAGTAAAGAAATTCCAATTAAAAATGTGACCTTCCATGATACGTCAGTGGGATTAACGTACAAGAAGAAGCATATATATTCAGTGCTTCTTTGTTGACGGTCGTGTAATTGGGACCATATTTTCTGCCCCATGCGAGAACCTGGATCGGTGTGATGAGCATGGACAGCTTGTCAAGCGCTCCCCCTCCCGGAACTTAACAGACATAGATTATGACTTTTGATCAGGTGGCTACAGATTGAATCTCATGGGCATATCTTTCCGGAGTTAACAGTGACCGTACGTTTTATTATGAGATAATCCCGATTGTCTCGTGTAGTCGACCATCTTCTTGTAGCTGTTTATCACCAGTTATTGCCACTCCATATTTGTTTAGTTCTTTGTAATTCTAATTTTCACAAAGATGTGTACAGAGAAGAATCCAGTTTTTTAATACATTAAAAAAGTTTTGCACTTGAACCAAAAAGCTGCATTGCCAGTCTTGGAAGTTTAAGGAGCTACTGCAAATTGTGAGCGGGAAAGATCTGCTGGAAAATTTTTCCCCTTTTTCACTAGCAAATCAAGTTAATAGTTCTGGTTCCTACAACATGCCAAAGTACAGTTTCATAAACAAGAGGACAACTGAGGTCCGATTTCCTGGCCAAAATAACACTCGAGCAATAAGCTCAAAAGTTAATACGATCAAGTGCTATTCATCAACAAATTATAAGATTTGTATTGGCATGAGTTAGTAACAGAAACCTAACAATTGCTCTAGTCATGGCCCGCCCACCAGGACTCTTCCCAGCCTTGCAAATTATGACTTCCGAGTAATAAAAATGGCCTGTCATGATCAGCTCTCCTAGTTCTACTTTACCTAACGAGAGCAATTAGTAAAACCTTCTTTACATGAACAGCATGTGATTTGGCAGACTCAACGCCGGCCTCGTGTCCATTATTAGTTTGGCGATATGACTAGTGTAGTGGGAAACCACACTTGGTCTACCACTCGTTCTTTCTTCCAGATAATTTCTCACAAACTTCACCACAAAAAAGTTCTAAAAGAACTATACAGAGATTATATACATATGTAATGCATAACTTGCTTGCATGCTTAACATGCGACTTCTACAGTAGCAAAAAAAACATGCGACTTCTACGAATGTTCTCAATTAATAAAACATGTCACTACTATTCAATGTAGAGCTACCTACCATCTCTTTAGCCCCTAGTCCAATTTAACTCAATTCAAGCTTTTAGGTGGATTTGACAATTTCAGTCAGTTTACCTTTCTAGTCATAAATTAATGAATCAAATTCGAATTGATCGAATTTCATATCAAATTGATCATTCTTTTAAAATGATGTTATTCTGATGTAAATTTAAGACCATTTTAAAATGTAAATTTATGATATTTAAGATTAAACTGATATTATTTGAGAAAATTTTTAAAATGAAATTACTATCTTATGATACAATTAACTTTGTTTCGTTATATATATATATATATATATATATTTGAGTAGCGCAAGGCTTCAGGAGCACATTATTTATCCTAGGTTTATTATTTGCGAGCAGCAATTCATTAAAAACATTTTACATACACGATTTTTTATCAGGTGAAGAAGTTTCTTGGAAGATGTACTACGTGACTTCCCCTTTTCCGGTGGACCATAAAATGATGTCTATATCAAACTTGAGCTCATTTCAAGGGTTAGACTTGCAACTTGCCAGGTTATTTTCCGTGTTATTACTATTCAATGTAAACCTACATCCATCTCCGGTCAAAATCAACTAAAGCTTCCCAAGTTATTTCCTTAGTCGCACAAGGCTTCTAGAGTAGAAAGAGTTTTCATTGAATAAAAGTAACCTTTTTATTTTGCTTAATTTAAAAACATGATGCCTTTAAGACGCCTAAGTTGAAATAACTCAGTCGGATCATGGATGGAGTATTTCAATGAATTGAATTTATGAATAACACAAAAATATTCTTAATTGAATTAGGAAATCATCAATTGCACATAAGGAAGCACATAATTGATTAACTTTAAAATTTCCTAAATTTCATTAAGAAAAACTACCAAAAACTTCAATGCAAACAAAATCAAGCATAATTTGATATAATTTATAGTTGACAAATCATAAATCAGTCTTAAATTTCACTACTAAACCCCTAATTTTGGAAAATACTCTAGGTTTGAAATGTAAACCGAAATTTGCCTAAACACTTTTAATTCAATTCAAGCTATAGTCCAAGTCATGAATTGAGAGCATAAATAGCTGTAAAAGTATGCAAATAACATCACTTAATTTCAAATTGCAAGGATTTTAGAAATCCATAAGGCAATAAGATTAAGGTTAACTCTAAGATGTGTTGGATGAATTAAGGTTCTAGGACAATGGAACTTGGACGTGGAGATGTATGAGAGCTGGCTAGCACTAAAGGAGACAACACAATAAAGAGGGATGGTCTTCTAATTGTGCAAATTTTATCTTCCCTTATAGGTTTAGTAACAATATAAGCTAATTGAAGTTATGTATCTATAAATTCTAACTTAACAACCTCATTTTGCTCTTGATCTCTAATAAAATGGTATTTAATTTTCACATGCTTCATTCTAGAGTATTAAATTGGGCTCTTTATGAGAAAAATGGCACTATTATTATCACCTTTAGTAGGTACTTTAGTAAGGTGCATTATGTAGTTTCTAATTTGTTGTCTAAGCCATAGGATTTGTGCACAACTATCAACTACCATGTATTTGACTCCTGTAATTGACAAAGCAACCGAATTTTGTTTCGTACTAAACCATAAGATTAATGCATTTATTAGAAATTGACAAGTATCAGATATACTCTTTCTATTCAAAAGACTACTAGCAAAATCCGCATCTGAATAACCAATTAAGTTAAAGAATGTATGCTTAAGATATCAAAGCCTTAATAAAATGGTAGCATACAAATATGTAAGAATACGCATAAAGGTTAAAAGGTGTGATTCCCTAGGACTCGATTGAAATTTAGCACACAAGCAAACATTAAATATAATATTGGGTCTGCTTATGGTAATATAAAGTAACCTGTGCATAATAGTTTAATAAAACTTTAAATCTTCTAGCTTGCCTTTTTTATCGTTGTTCAATTTTTTATGATACTTATAGGTATCCCTAGTAGTTTGGCTTGATCCACTTTGATGCATTTGAGTATTTCTTCTGTGTCCTTTGCTAGATTAATAAAGATTCCTTCCTTCATCTGGAGCATAAGAAAGAAGTTTTGCTCTCCCATATGCTCATCTCAAATTCCATACTCAGATACTTAGAAACCTTTTTACACATACTTCCATTAATGGCACCAAAAATAATGCCTATTTGAACAATTAAAATATTGTACTTATTTTTTTAATGAAGAGTTTAACATTAACTTTACCTTTAGGGTCTGTTTGGTTGAATGTTAATTAATAGAATGGAATAGAACAAAATGGAATGATTTATAATGGAATGGAATGTAATATAATGAAAAGTTGTATGGGAGAGATGGAATGGTTCGTAATGTAATGTAATAAAATGTTGTTTAGAAGATAGATGGAATGAAATATAATGTATAATAAATAACTATTACACCATGATATTAAAATGGTTGTTACAGAAGATTTAATGCTATAATTTTAAAACAGAAATCATGTCTAATTAAAAAGTCACGGTTCAAGTCACAACCGTGACAAATAATTTTTTTTTTATATTTGCTATTTTAAAATAATAAAAGTTTTATCATTATATTATTAATTATGTACAATTTATTATTAATTATATAAAATATTATTATTAATTATTTAATAAATGTTATTTTTATTATAGTTTATTATATGTAATTTATATTTAAAAATAATTTATTTTTATTTTTATTTATAAAGAAATATATACAAAGAATCAAAGAATAATTTTTAATATTTTTTATTTTCATTAATAAAAATTTTATTAAAAATTTTATTATATTATTAATTATATACAATTTATTATTAATAATATAAAATATTAGTATTAGGGTAAGGAGAAATAATAAAAAAAATATTATTAATTATATACAATTTTTGTGGATCGTAATAAATAAGTCTAGGAAAAAGGGGGTTATGATTAGAAGAAATAATTGGTATTAAGAAAAATTATTGAGGATATATTAGGTAATATGTATTTATTAGTTTATACTCCATCCTAACCACCTCCTCTCCCAAATCGAAGGTTTCTTATTTTCATTGTTTAGGATGGAATAAAATATAATATGAAACCCTCCGCTTCTATCCTATTCCGTTTCATTCCATTATGAAACCCTCAACTAAACGATGGAAGTGTGTTACGTTCCATACCATTCTATTACCAACCCCTCAACCAAACACGGCCTTAGAGAAACCATTCTCTAAAAGAAATACACTTAGCCTATCATACCAAACTCTAGGAGCTTATTTCAATCGATATAAGGCCTTAGAAAGTTTGTAAACATGGTTAGGTGCATTATGTTTTTCAAAACCAATAGGTTGATCAACATAAACTTCTTTTTGAATAAAATCACTTAAAAAGGCACTTTTAACGTCCATTTAAACCAACTTAAAATTTAGGTAGGATGCAAATCCAAGTAAGAGCTTAATAGCTTCTACGCTAGCCATTAGAGAAATTTTTTTTTCAAAGTTTATCCCCTCCTTGTGATTATACCCTTTTGCCACCAATCTAACTTTATTTCTCATAATAGTACCTGATTCATCTAATTTATTTTTAAAAACTAGACTTGGTTCCTATAATTTGGTGGTCTTAGTTCTAAGTACTAAAGTCCACATTTTACTCCTCTCAAATTGATTCAACTTATTTATAGCAAAAACCTAACTTTCATCATTAAAAGCTTCTTATGTAGTCTTAGGTTTTATTTGAGAAATGAAAGCAAGATGAAATAAATGTCTAAGATGAGATATAAGTTTACCCTTGTTAAACTTCATTTAGAATTTGATAAATGATGGTTTTTCTTGAAGTTCAATCTCTTGGAAGCTCTTCATCCTTCTTATCTCCGTCACTTATGTGAGGTATGATGGTGATCACTCTTATTTTCTTCAAGATCTAATTTTTCTAATACCTTAGATAAACCTACATCTTCATCTTTAATACCTTTCTTGGATACAATAGGGTCAAATTATTTAAAGACAACATGCATAGGCTCTTTAATAGCAAGACTTTTGCTATTAAAAACCATATACAGCATAGCCAAGAAAATTCCTTCACGCAATCAAACTTACGTTAATATTCAAAATGTAGCACTTACAACCAAAAACTTTGAAATAACTAATTTTTGGCTTCTTTCTTTGCAAAAGCTCATAAAGAGTTTTATTTAAAGTCGATCTTATGTAGACTTTATTTAAAATATGTAGCCACAAACTCCACCTATAAATACTTAGGGGGGTCATATTTATTTATCATAGTCCTAGACATTTCTTTCAATGTCCTATCTTTCCTTTCAACAACTTTATTTTATTGAGGGGTCATTGTTATATATACCATTTTCTTCACAAAAAGTTTTAAACCTTTCATTTTCAAACATCGTAATATGGTCACTCCTGGTAGATGAAGTAAATAACTCATTTTCATTTTGAACTCTTTTCACAAATTTGATAAACGCTCCAAAGCATTTATCTTTCTTAGCGAAGAATAAGACCCAGTTAAATTTGCTAAAATTATCAACTATCACAAAGGTATAAAATTTATTAATTAGACTAGCAACTATAGTCAATCCAAACATATCCATACATTTTCATTTTAAACTCTTTTCACAAATTTGATAAACGCCCCAAAGCATTCATCTTTGTTAGCTAAGAATAAGACCCAGTTAAATTTGCTAAAATTATCAGTTATGACAAAGGTATAAAATTTATCACATAGACTAGTAACTTTAACCAATCCAAACATATCCATATTAAGTAATTGTATAAGCCTAGTGGAAGTTACTGACTTTTTGCTCTTGAATAAGCTCTTGGATTGTTTTTTCATTTGATTTTCTCAAATTTAATCCTTGGAAGGTCATTGACAAGTTGCTTGAAGCTAAAATTGGATAAGGTCCCTAATTGCATATCCAAGTCTCCAATGCTAAGTCTATATATCTTCACTAATAGAAATTAGGCACTCCATATTTTGGTTAGAGAAATCATTAATATCAATTGCACATATATTTCCTTGTCTTTTTCCTAAAAATGCAATGTTATTGTAAGCTATTCTAGATACAATCTCCCCTTAAAGCTTACTTTGTAGTCTTTGTCATATAGTTGGCTCACAGTTAACAGGTCATGCTTCAATTCGTCAACTAAAAGTATATTATCTATAATAGTATGATGTTCTTTACTAAATTTTACAGTGCCAATTTTCTTATCCGTTTCATTTTCTCCAAATGTGACAAATCATCCATCTTTGTCTCTGACAGTTGAAAAATACGATGATTCACCAATTATATGCCTTAAACATCTACTAGCTATGTACCATTTGTTTCTCCTTTTCTTATAAACCTTTAAAGCAACCTAATTAATGTGTTGTTGGTACCAAAATGAGCTCGGGTCCTTAGTTATTGATCTTATTCTTCTTTTCAACACACTTCCTTGAACATCATATATGTAATATGGATTGCTAGTATGATGATGAGACTTATGATTTTGGTGTATGAATGGATTCCTTATTCTTCTATATGTATATGAATCATAGGATATTTTCCTTTGGATAAATAAATTGAATGTTTCTTTTAGGTAATAAAGATAGCTAGCATAACTACGTGTATAAGGCATGTTTCTTTCATTATATTGATTCTTAAGAGGAGTGTAAACATGTTTCATGATATTATGCTTAGTATAAGGCCTAATAGGTATGACCAAGATTGAACGAATCATGTGTTTTTTCATAGAAGTTATGATTATTCTTTCCTTAAGAGTGTTGAGTTCTGGACTTAGAAGAAAGAATGAGGTTTTCTTTTAGAGTGAACATTGGTAGATGTGTTATATGCATTTATAAGCTTATATGTGGATAGTCTATTCTTATTTGTAAATTCTTTCCTTTAACAAAAGTAGTTTTAGTGTTGGAAACAATCTTATAGCTATGCCTAATTTCATACCTATTAGCGAAATTCTTTTAAGTTCCTAACATGTTTTTGAGTTTTTAACTTCCTTTTGTAAACTTGGACAATAAGTCCTTGAAGGCATCAAGCTCCTTTTATAATGCTCTATACTCATGTTTTAATGCTTCTAAGTTATAGTTATCCACAAAGGCTACACTCTTTGAAGGCTTGATACTATGTAATTCATTTTTTTAATCTTTTATTCTCACTCATGTATATGTCTAGATCCTTTTATGTCTCTTTAAGTTTGGAGGATAAATTTTCTTTTTTATACTCACGATTTCAAGGCTCTCAACTAGTTCATTATATATCAAATGAATATCACTATCATTATCACATGATTTAGAGTCAGAGAGTACCTCATCATCATTTTTGGCCATAAAGAGTATGTGAACTATATCTCCTTATAAATGCTCACTTTTGAAATCACTCATGTCATCCTACGTGAAGGTCTCAAGTGCCTTTTCTAGCCTTTATCCCCCTTCTCCTTCTTACCATTTCTATCATATTTGTCACCTTCTTTGAGGAGAGAATATTGAGACTTTTCATGTTTTTGAATTTCCTAACTTTAAACAAATAATAATATATGAATTATGTTTTAATCTTATCTTTCCACTTTTGTAGTCCTTTCTTTTTAAGGAGTTCTTCTTTAAGAATTTCTTGATTTTTTTTTAGTTATTAAACCAATGTCTTCTTCATCACTTTCACTAATTGATGTATTTTCCTTTTCACTTAATTCTTCTTTTGAGACTTTGAAGGCTACAATCTTTTGCTTTGGGACATCATTTCTTCATCTCTTAGAGTCTTATTTTGTATGTAAGAAAATATTTGATAAGCTCCTCCAATAATAATGTTGTTAGATACTTGACTTCTTCTATGACAGTCAATTTAGCTTCTCATGTTTTTGAAAGTGACCTCAACGTTAGTTTAGGTCTTTCTAAGACCTTTAAACCATTGATAATATCAATAATGTAGTATACATGATAGAAATGCTTTCATTATGCTTCATTTGATATAATTTATGTTAGCGTCTTAGCATACTAACTTTGCTTTTTTGTGTAACTTCTAGAATATGTTAAATTTAAGTTGTTTCACACATAGACACTCTAAGAATCTATTCCTTCCTAACGCATAAAATAAAATATGAACGAATTTTCTATTTAAGGAAATTGATCTTTTTTTCTTAAAGGTCCATTTCCTTTATTAACTTGGAAACTTTTTTTTTATCATTTGTAATTTTAGCAGGAATGTGTCCCACTTAAGACAATTTCTCATAAATTAACATTTTTAACTATCAATAAAAACTTCACTCTTGCTTTTCAATAAACATAATCGTTTTCTTCTAGGGGTGCTCTACTAGTTAAAGGATGATGAAGATGCTATTAAATATGCTATTGTAATCTTTGTTATAGGATCTCATTTGAAATGCTTGCCTTATATATCCACTTTGATACTACTTGTTATTTCCCAGTGACACCTAATAGGGGGGTGAATTAGGTGATTACAAGATTTTTCCTAAATATTACTATCTTAAAAATATAACGATCACAAATTATGAAGGATGTAAGCATAAAGCAAAATAATGAATTTAACTATGCTTGTAAGTGATAAAGTAAAAGAGTAAGGGAAGAGAGATGCAAATCAATTTATAGTGGCTTGACAAACAATCCTTGCCTACATCCACTCCCAAGATTCTTCTTAGATTTTTATTATAACTCTTCTTTTAAGGCAAAGAATAAAATTTGTACAATCTGTACTTAACAAAGTGAAACCCCTATTTTTAATCTTTGACCAATTTGAAGAGAAACCTCAAAACTACTTTAAGCACACAAAAGTATAATGAACAAGAACCCCAATGGAAACTTGCAACTTAAATAGCTCAACTTTATCACTTTGATAATATCAAAAAGGCTCACTCATTCAAAATGAGACAATAAATACTTATAAAAAACACTTACAAATATGTGGAAAAGGTACTGAAATGCTTTTTGAAGCTAAAGTTAATGAGAAAACATGTATATTTTAGGACCATTACTAACCATTAGAGCCAAAAACTAGCTACTACAAAATCTAGTTACAGTGTACTACTCTAATAGTGTGGCATATTGGTTGACCAATATGCATTGAATGCACAGATTTACTAGTTGTTGAGACATTGGTTGACTAGTAAGCATATTGGTCGATATATATGACACCATTAGTCAGTCAATACATTAACCAATATTACAACAAACTCTCAATATATCAAATTTAATAACGTTAACCTATATTGGTTAGCCACTAACTCATATAGGTCGACCAATTTCCCTAAGAACATGATTTAAATAACTTCAAATATTCAAAATCAATTTGTTTAATACAAATATGATTTAAAAACTTCCCAAAGTATTCCCTAAAGAATGTTTGAAAGATCAAAAGGCTTTGCTATTAAAATCAAAATCTTCAATGCCTCTTGAAAAATCATATAATAAAATGATATGAAATATTAAACATAATGATTCAAGCAACATTTTTGAAAAATTATTAAAATCAACACTGCATTCGAAGCCTGTCAAAGGCTTGTAATGGCTTATATATTTAGGTCAAAGGCCTAAATTTGACAGCTCAAGCAATAACTAGTTAACTTGCAAAAAGGGAAAGACTCAATTATATCCTATGTACAGCACACCAACTGGCAACACTTGGAATTCCTTTAGCAGAGGACGATTTGGTACACTACTTGATGGACAAACTTGAAGTAGAATATCATCCTTTTGTTTAGTTTATTAAAGCATGATTGGAATCCATATCTTTTGATGGTCTCTATAGACTCTTACATAGTATAGAGATGTAGCTTTAATGAGAAGTAAAATTTTCTGACTCTCCTAGTGCATCAACAAATTTTGAAGCAAAGTAGAATTCTCAAGCAAGTAAGGAGGCAAGGATATGTGATGGGAGGTAAGAATGATACAGGCAAAGGGACTCAAGGCCACCAATCTTTTAAACGACATATGAGTTCTTAAATTTGAAGCAAGTCATAAAACATTTCATGTGATGAGTAAATTATGGACTTATCTACAATCACTTGTCATAATTGTAATGGCAAAAAGAATTATTCATGGTAGTGTCCAACCAAGAAAGGTTTACTCTAAACAAGGCTAATGTCTTAAGTGACCTCCTGTAATTCAACACAAATCACCAATTGGACAATTGATTCTGGAGCTACATATCATCTCATGTCAACATTAGACAATCTCTACATTCATTCAGAATACAATGGTCATAAGGAGGTAGGAATGACAAAATTGATCCGGCCATCCCAACTCAGCCCACCCGTGGTCCGTTAGGTTGGGGGCAAGTCATAGGCCAGTTAGCCAACCAGGCAAGGAGTGGTTTGGGCCCCGACCCATTGTCATCCTTATAAGGAGGTAACTATTGATGATAGTAGCACCTTACCTATCTCTTATATAGAACATTCTATTACAAATGTCAATCAATTATTCTTAAGTTATCTCAAATATTGCATACTCCAAAGGCCCATAAACTTTTATTACCTAGTGATGCTTTGAATAAGCATAATTCAGTCTATAATAAATTGTTTTAACAATTATTTTCTTGTGAAGCATTTAACAACATGCTAAGTAATTTATCGTAAAGAAGGTAAAAATGACATTTATACTTTGCTAATGTCAGTTTCTTCATCACCAAGGAATTGAAAGGCTTCAAGGGGCTTTTCTACTTGACATCAACGTTTGGGTCATGCTGGTATTGAAATAGCGCATCAAGCTCTTAGGACTAACAATTTATCTTGTTCTAAGTATGTTGGTTTAATTTGTCATGGTTGTAGTGTTAGTAAAATTCATAAATTGCTTTTTTGTTATCTATTTGTAATTCAAATGCTCTACATTAGTTAATTTGTAGTTATTTATGGGGATCTTCCCTACAAGAATAAGTTGACGAAAGCAAATACTATGTTTTATTTCATGATCATTTTAGTAAATATTCTTGAATTTATTTTATTTCTACAAGGGTCTCACGAATATATTCACCAAATTCAGCATTTTGTCAAACAATTTTTTAATCAAAGGATTTAAACCTTCAATTTGATTGGGCTGGACATTATAAAGTTTTGCACCAATATCTTAATGAAAACATACTTAGTCACTATCTTTCATGTCCACACACGCTTGAGCAAAATTGGTGTATTGAAAAAAAATGTTGACATATTGTCAAAATTCGTTTGTCCATGATTTATAATAATTTTGTATCTTCTAAATATTGGAATTTTACTCTTGATAGTTCAAATTACATCATTAATAAATATAATAGAAATAATCATTAACGATTATATTGTTTCTCTTTTTACTCTCTTTCTCTCAAACTCTCTACTCTTCTTCTTTTTCTCTAATCTTAGTTTAACCATCAACAGAATATGGTTAGCTCATTAATAACATAATAAAGTGTAATGTGCATCATTAACAAATGTTATAGAAATAGTTATCACCGATTATATTGTTTCACTTTCTATTCTCTCTCTCAAACTCTCTGTTCTTCTTTTTCTTTAACCTTAGTTTAACCATTAACATAATAGGTTTTCTCTATTAATAACGTAACAAAGTGTAACATACATTTTGAAGAGTTTGCCCATTATTAACGTAACAAAGTGTAACCATTAACCGAATACTTTGTTTCTCTTTCTATTATTTCTCTCAACTTCAAAATATATGAATGGAATAAATAAATAATATGTATCATCTATTCAAAGGAATCTAACCTAATGAGAGATGGTATAATACGTTCATATTCAATAATGCTTAAATTACAGTGGACGGATGTATTAGACTTTTCCAAGTATACTGTGTTCCTTATTCACTAAACTTCTCATTATAATGGTCAATGAAAATAGAAAATTTTTCCCTTAAAAAAATTACCTTCTTCAATTGACCATAAATTGATACTGGAATGATCAGTTTTATTTCTATTTTTTTGTTTTAATTTTAAGTTTTAAGTTTTTGTTTTTCATTCAAATAAAATACAAAATCTTGTTTATGTCAATGTATCAGTGATAATAATTACATATAAGATAAAACTTAAAGGTAAAATATTTTTAATTAAATAAATTTATTTTACTCTCTTATATAATATTTTAACCAATTATTTAAAAATTACTATTTATTTTAAATACATTTTAATTATTAAATTTATCTGAAATTTATATATTTTGAATATATTTTAAATTTAATTATATTTATTAATAATTACAAAATTTAATTTATTAAATTTGATTATGGAACTAAATAAAATTATTAAGTGAAGTTAAATTACTTATAATTCTTATTAATAATTAATTTTAATTAAATAAATAAATATATTAAATTAAATTATTCATAATTCTAGAATATAAAAAAGCAGAACAAAAAATTATTTTTATGATTTTTATAATTTACAAAAATAAAAAGAAATCAAAACTCGAAACATAAACTACAAACTCAAATAAATAAAATTTTCAGCAAATTTAAAAATAAAAAATTAACAAATAAACCCTTAAATTGCCTAGTCCATGAGAAAGCAAGGACTTACACTTTTAATTCTATAAAAAAAAAAGGACTTTACACTTTTATGAGTTTCGGGAAATGAGGGAGAGCTCCGAATCCGATTCGAGAATATCAAGATTGAACTTCCACCGTCAAAGGAATTTCAGCTTTAATTAAGCTGTAAAACGTGGAATTCGAGCGCCACGTTTTAGGTTAAGAGACCAACCACACTCCACAAAATTAATGTAGCAGCCAAAATGTCAAATTATGATAATGAGAAAATATTTAAAATGGTATACAATGAGGAATGAGTTGGTTGTGTTTTTATAATTGTCAGCACATTTATAAAAGTCAATTGCAATTTAAGGCGCTCATATAAGCTTATTTTAATTCAATAGTATTTCAAGTCTAAATAGCAACGTTGCGATTAGTTATTATATCCAATATGTAGAGACGGAACGAGACAAAAATTTGAAGACGGAATAGAATAAAAATTGAAAACAGTGAGATATTTGGTTGTAATGGACAGAACAGAAAAAACTGTCTTTATCTCAAGGACAGAAATATATTTGGTTGTAGTAGATAGAACATAAAAATAATGTCCATGACAAAAATACCCCTGCAGTATAATATGATTGAAAAGATGTAATTCATTAATTATTTTAAAACTAATGATTTGTATTAGTAAATAAATTAACAAATAATAATAATAATAATAACAATAAGAAATTAATTTCATATAATAATAATAATAATAAAAGAAGTAGAGGAAGAAAATTAATAATAATAAGGAATTTAATAATCACAATAATAATAATAAAATTAATTATGAATAATAATGA
>JANIJH010000224.1:23037668-23048107 GCA_024520975.1 Erythroxylum areolatum
AATTAATTTCGTATAATAAAATTAATAATAATAAGTAGAAAATTTATAACAATAATTAATAATAATAATAATAATAACAACAACAATTAATAATAATAATAATAGAAATAATAATAAATAATGATGATGATGACGATGATGATAATGATGATGATGATAAGATAATAATTTCATATAATAAAATTAAATAATAATAATAAGTTCGAAATTTCGTATAATAAAATTAATAATAAAAGTAAATAATAATAATAATAATAATAATAAGTTCAAAATTAATAATAATAACAATAATTAATAATAACAACAACAACAATAATAATAATAATAATAATAAATTTATAATAATAATAAATAATGACAATAATTAATGATAATGATAATAATGATGATGAAATGATGACGATGAAATGATGATGATGATAAGTTTAATAATATAATTAAGAATAAAAAATTACTAATATTAAGGGAGGGGTATTTTTGAAAGTTTCTTATGTGTTTTGTTTCGGAGACGAAAAAAGAAATCTTGTACCACAGTCTTAGAAAGAGCAAAAATTTTTGTCTCGATACTCTGAAGTTGAGACAAAAATAGATAGGAGCAGCACGCAAACATTATGGAATATAAGACTTTTGTGTTCCTGTCATTTGTCCCTATCCATAAGGACAGTAACTAAACGCTACTTAAGACTTTGCTTCTCCTGTGATGGCTGAGCCCTAAATGTCTTGCAAAGCTGCTCGACCCTTTAAAGTTTCAGCATATTGGTTGCGTTATTCATCTGAATATCAGCGTAAACATGAAAATGATCCATCACATCTTCAAAGAGTGTTTTTCTACCAGAAGTGATGCTGATGGGCATTTCGATAAGAAGGATTGTTGCGGGAGACTTGGGAGGCAATGGACATCCAACTAATTAAGATTTGAAACTTTTGGGACTTGGGAACATATCAGGTCTCTTCTATTGGTAGATTAGCCACCTTAATGGACCACACTATATTCTATAGTTACGATTTAAAATGTAGGAAAAGTATTAAATGGCTAGAGTCTAGAGCTATGCACAAGGTTCACAAGGAATCAGATGCTTCCATGTACCATCAGTAACTACAGTAAATTGACGAGGACACTTGGAAAAAAAAAACAGACAAATCATCGCAGCATTAATTCAGAATGTGGCACCTCTCTAACTAATTGATCTTCTGAAGCGCCAGCCTGCCGTGCTTTCCACACCCAAACACAAGTATTTTTTTATGCCTCGCAAAATGTCATGTTAACCTATAGTTTGTGGGTCAGTTGGTTATGCGAGGTGAGTATGTGGGAAGAGTTCTTAGATTCGATTCTCACTAAATATATCCGTAAAAAGAAGCAAAGAGTTTTACCTATGCCTAAATTCTAAATTGGATTAGTCGGCCTAGTGGGTTTAGATACCGTTCGTGTAAACAAACAAAAAAAGTAATGTAATAGTATTTTTTCATACGGTTAATGGATTTTTAATGATAATAATAATATTATTATTGTTAATTCATGCTGGTGAAGTCAACTCTGCTTCGTAAAAGTCTGTAGCACATGGTGAAGAATGAAGACGAAAAATGCTAGACATTTTCAAATGGAGTAGTTTTCCCCGACAGGCACACGCATACGGCATACATACAGAACCCACCAGCCTTGCTGTTTTCCTCATTGTGTGTAAACAGCAAACGAAGGGATGTCGCGGTCATAAATCTTGACTTTTGAGTGATTGTGCAACTCACTTTCTGCATTATTCAAAACAATGCAACTCTTGTTAAACGAACAGTATAAAGTTGAATTCTCATTTGACACAACCGAGGAAAATAAAGAACACGTTGGAAACTTTATACGACCGAGCAAAGCAAGTAGGTGTCGGTAACATGTGAATAACATACCCACTGGCCATTTCACAACTCTTAAACGCACTAATAGTGAAGACAAGCACGGATGGCCTTCCTTTCTTATTTCTTTATAAATTAGCATCATCTCATTGTATTATTTACATATTAACAAAAATAAACCAGGATTATCTTTCTAATCTTGTATCTTAATAAAACTTAAACGTGAATAAACAAACTTGATGGCATGATGTTTATAAGGTTATCCAAAAAAACATTGTTCATAATTGAAGAATTTAGTTTTGAAAATACCATTAATTATATATTTGTAATAAAATTAAATAATAAATTGACTTAGTCAATTGATAATAAATCTTTTTAAAGAGTTTTGGAAAAGTCCTGTCTCCAAATGAAAATTCCCACAAACTTTATATGGCTCGTGACCCCATGTGTAGAGAGAACTAAAATTGGCGAGGCAGAGGCACCAGTACCATGTTGGAGTGTCCATACGAAGCTTTAATATAAACTCGTAACGTGTGAGGGTCCCCAGTAAACTCTTCTGTCTTCAATTCAATTACCATTTTTTCGCTCCGACACGTGAATTTCACTTGTGATTTTGGTGGTGATCTTTGTGCACCCCACCACCCTTTGAAGTTTGACCTTTTCCTCTTTTAACTCTATTGTCTATCAGCGTTTCCCACGCGATATAAGCAACTATTGAATAAAATAAAAGCAACGAAATTTAAACCAGGTTTCCTATGAAATTTCCCACGCGGAAATGGGTCTGAAGATATGCGTGTGCCACGTGGCCAAAAGCACGTGAAGGCCAAATAAAATTTAACACGTGTTTTGAAATATCCCTCCCCCCCCAATAGCTTTGTAATTTAGGACACGAAAATCCCACGCAATACCCCACACAAGCCCGTGAAGATAAATGCTCCCATATATTCCTCGTGCCTCTCCTTAACCCATTTACCACATAACTAAGCCTCTCTATTTTTCTTTCTGACATTGATTGGTAAGATTGTGATTGTTTGCGGGACAGAACGGAGTCTGTTCTGGGATTTGTAATTTGTTGCCGGAGAATTAATGTTTATGTCTAGCTCTGTAGAATTTGACGGCCAGGGGATGACGACGAGGTCGCCAGAGAAGGCCAGCTTCTCTCATAGGTGTAGTTTGCTAAGTCAGTACTTGAAAGAGAACGGCAGTTTTGGAGATCTAAGCCTTGGGATTACGTACGCAAATAAAAATGTCAATGGTACGTCTCTTTTGTTCTCTTTCTATTTATTTCTCAGTTTTACAAGCATTTACCTTTCTGTCAGTTCCGACTGTGTGGTAGACGTTGGATGGATGATTGAACGCAATTTTTTTCTTTTTGAAATTTGATTATGATTGGATCTCCTACGAGCTCTACTGAATTGCCTTGCCATCATGGATCCGAATGTTTCGATAATGGCTGGCTAAAAACTCTATTTTCTCTTTTCAAAGGTTTGGTTTTCAATTTTTCTTACGAGGGCAGAATTGAACTTGCATGTTCATGCTCTGAGTTTTGTTATGAGATTCTTACTATCTGCTCCCAACAAAAAAGGAATCCTAAATCTCTGTTTCTTGTCCTTTAAACATACACTTGGATATTATGTTATTTAGAATTGGGAAGTAAACAAACTTCTTGCTTTCAGAAGCATAATGGTTAATTTATAGTTTGGCTTATCTAAATGCTGCAGCTACAACTGACATGACGAACAGAACAGCAGCAACCATGAATCTATTCCCAGTAGATGAGAAACTTGGGGACGTCCTGAACCAAAACATGGAGATTCCTCGTAGCGTTAGACCCATGGAACTGTTCCCTCAACAGACTGGTCTTACAGAAGATGCCGATAACAAGAATGATTCGAGGTCCGTTGATTTATAACTTCCTGTTAGTTCCACACATGGGTTTGGTTAATAGTTGCAGAATCATGATAGCATACATGACAACCACTGGTATTTGAACCTGAGATTTAGTTGTTGACTGATTAGTATCTTGATTATCTTTTGACAGTGTAAACAGGTCTGTCACCTCAGAGCCTCAATCTGCACAAATGACTATCTTTTATGCCGGACGAGTAATTGTTATCGACGATTTGCCAGCTGATAAGGCAAAGGAAATTCTGTTTTTAGCTGCCAACGGAAGTTCCCAGTTCCACACTGCATGCCCATCTATCCCCGCCAAAACTCAGCCTGAATCCACTCCCAACATGGCTAAAATTCCAGCCGAGTGCAGCAGCTCAGTCCCTTCCAGATCCAATCCTATTCCGAACTTCAGCAATAATATCATTAAAGAGAGCAACCAAGCTTTCCCTCAACCCATTGCTGTTGGTAATCTTTTTTTCCATTCAATTTGATTCTTCTTTGACTCAATATTAAGTTTGGTGGAATTTGCCGTGTTTTCCTGTTTATAATGTGCCTAATATTAATTTTCTTTTTTTCCCTGACGAATTCCAGATGTACCAATTGCAAGGAGAGCTTCCCTCCACAGGTTTTTGGAGAAGAGAAAAGATAGGTAGGCCTTTCACATATGAGCATACTCTATGGCAAAGACAAAATAACCTTATACTTCTTAGTTGCTTAGAGTTAGCTGGTAAATGCATCGAAGCAATTAGAAGATAGTGATTACAGTTGATTTGTGTTTTCGTTATCTCTTTTCCCTTAGTGTGGCCCAACTCGTAAGATCTGTTTGGAGTGTCACTTGTGTGCCCTTGTTACTAGATTTAAACTAAGCATTGCAACACTGGATTGATCTTGGCTCTTTTGCTTCTTTTATGGAACACTTCACAGGATCACAGCAAGAGCTCCATATCCAACAGCAAACGCAGTCGAAAACAAGTCATGGCTGGGGTTGGCAGCTCAATCTTCACAGTGATCGGACAGCTAAATCCTTTAGTCCTGTTATCTTATATTCTTTCATCTTTTTCTTTTTTTTCAACTAGCCTGTCATTTTGTGCTAGCTCTATACGTCTACCATATCAGCTCATGTAATTAACTTTATGGAGAAAATTTGGTTGATAGTGAAAGAGAATAGCTCCTTCTTAGCGCAGAGGTCAACCGTTCACACCGTATTTTTCTTGTGATAAGATGTTGAAATGTCAAAAGCATTGCATCACAGGCAGTCAGGCCTGGGCAACCATTTTGCCAACTTCAACAAATGTGTTCCCACTTGATAACGATAAATTCACGCGTATTTGAAAACAGAGGCATCTTAGTCGGCAAAATATTAAGAGAATTTTACATCCTACTTTCTATTTTCCCCTTACCGAAAATTAATCCTACATGGAAAGTAGAGTCAAAGTAAACGTGTCCCAGTGCTCTCCACTGCTGCCCATCCCATACTTATGAAACAGTTGTGACCCTCACCTAGGTGCGGTCCCAGTCACGACCATTTGGATCAAAATTTTCATCCTATTTATCAACCGTCACCCTCGTAGCTATCTTCGCCCACTTGTTAAAATATTTGGTGCTGCCGTCGTGACCATCACCATCGTACTTCTCACCCCACCCACCGGCACTACAACAAAGCATACTACTGCCTACGATTTTTGTGGCAACGATCTATACATTCGTCTCCACAAGACGAAGGTTTGCCGCCGTTCTAAAATTATCGTACGGTTTGTATATTTCATCGCCAATGATCCCGCGTTTGACGACAATAGCTTAGCACATCGTAAAAAAACGTACCTTTTGCAATGAAATTGCAAATGCGTCGCCAAATGAGGACATTTTGTGATGAAATTAAAAAATCGTCCCCAAAAATAGGTATTAAAGAATTTAAAATTAATAATGTTAATTTGATAATTTTTAATAGTAAGTGTGCTTAATAATGTTAAGCTTAATTGTAATTGACATTTATAGATAATTTTTCATATCATTTCACTTGTCTTCTTTATAAATTTATTTAAATATTTAGTTAATGCATTCAAAATCCAAAAATAAACTTTTTGGATATAAATAGCCAAACATACCTAAAATTTTAATCTTAATAAGATTAAAATATAATAAATTTAAGTTAACTACTATTCTTAAGTCTAAAAATTGTAAAATATGTACAAAGTTTTAATAACATATTGTTGAAAACACAATGTGTATAAATTAGGGCGATGTGAGAGAGCGATAGCACTGAGACCCATAGCTTGCTCAACTGTTGGTGACTGTTCCCTTCTTCTCATCTTCCTATGGCCTCTTCTTCTTCCTCTTCTCCTCCTCGAAATCCTCTAGCCCCCATCTCCCCCTCTCACCCACACCTTCCCCTTTTGTCCCTTCCCACTAAACCGAATCTCCCCCAAAATGTAAATCGAAATCAGGTTTGATTCACCTATTACCTATTTTTCGTGGTCTTGCGGGTGAAGAACTGCATAAACACCTTAAAGGGTTTGATGTTGTTTGCTCTAGAACAAGATGAAGAGAATGTTTACGGAGAAGTTCTTTCTTGCATCAAGAGCAGTGAATATCAGAAAGGAGATATGTGGAATAAGACAAATTATAGGAAAAACATTAGATGAATATTGGGAAAGGTTTAAGGAGCTATGTGTCAGTTGTCCACATCATCAAATTCCCAATCAACTTCTAATTTAATACTTTTATAAAGGACTATTGCTAATGGATCGAAATATGGTTAATGCAGCTAATGAAGGAGCTCTGGGAAACAAAATACCTGAGACAGCTAGATAGTTGATATCAATTATGGTTGAAAATTTTCAACAGATTGGGACAAGGATTGATGGAGCTATTAAGTTTGTGAATGAGGTAAGTAACATGCACTGAGGATAAAATATCTTATTTAATCGCTTTAGTTCATCAAATGACTGTAGGTCAAATCAATCAACAAGAGTGTATAGAATATGCTCATTCTTTGGATATCCTACAGATATGTGCCCTACATTACAACAAGACCCTCTTCAAGAAGATAACACAATATGGGGCTTTCCTGGTCAACCTCAACGAAAGTATGACCTTTATTTCAATTACTACAATCCAGGATGGAGGGATCATCTAAAGTTGAGTTATGGAAATCAAGGAAGCCAATAGCGATAACAACCTTACAATTTTTAAACAACCTCAAGCTCCTACATATGCTCAACCTCAATCTCTAAATTTAGGTATGACTTTAGATGAAATTATTAAGTCCTTGCTAATAATACTTAACAATTTCATCAAGAAACAAAGGCAAGCCTTCAAAACTTAGGAAATTAAATCACTTAATTAGCCAACTCAATAAATAAATTGGAAGCGTAAACATCGGAGAAATTACCATTTCAAATGGTGGTGAACCCTGAGGAGAATATGGTGCAATGACTTTGAGAAATGGTAATTCAATATGAAACTTCTTTACCAATAGAGATAGAAAAGCACGATGACGGAGAAAAAAAGGAAGAACTTCCAACTAAAGAATCAACAAAGCCAAAAAAAATGATTCATCTTCATCAATATCAATTAAAGCATGTTTACCTCCTTTTCCTAATAGGTTGGCTAAACCAAATGATGATGGATATGAAAGAGAGATTTTAGAAACTTTCAAAAAGGTGACAATCAAAATACCACTTCTGGAAGCCATCAAGCAAGTTCTGAAATATGAAAAAAAATCTTAAAGGATTTGTGCACAAATAAAAGGAAGATGGAGGACAAGAAGAGAATAATTTTAGGTAAGAATGTATTAGTTGTCATAAATAGGAAATCACCAAAAAGTGAAAAGATCCAGGTATGTTTACACTTCTATATGTTATTGATAATAAAAAATTGAGCATGCCATGCTAGACTTAGTTGCATCTATTTATGTCATGCCATACTCAATTTATTGAGCTTTAAATTTGAATTCTTTGCAAGAAACTATTGTGATTATCCAACTAGTTGATCGTTTGTATGTGCATCCTATTGGAGTTATTGAAGATGTTTCAATCCAATTTATGGTTTGGTATTTTTAGTGGATTTTTACATCTTGAAAATGGATGGAGATAGTGTTGAAAATTCAACTTCGATTTTGTTGGGTAGGTCATTTATGAAGACAACTAAGATAATAATCAATGTGTATGATGGTACACTTTCCATAGAGTTTGATAGAGAAATAGTAAAGTTTAACATTTTTGAAGCAATAAAGTACCAGAATGATTTTTAATTCATTTATCGTATGGATATTATGGATTCATTTGTGCAAGATATGTTTAAAGAAGAGAGTGTTGAAGACAAGTTGGAGTGTAAGGCTAAATCAGAAGTGAACGGGCAAATTGATGAAGCTTGTGAAGATGTAGAATCATTGTCAACAATGCTAATAGATTGGAAAACTTTAACTAATGAATTTACTATAACTCACAAGAAAATCTTACCTTCTGTTTTGCAAGCTCCAAAGATATAATTAAAGGTGTTACTTGATCGCCTAAAGGATGTCTATTTAGGTGATGGAAAGTTATTACCCACAATCATTTCAAAAAGGTTGACTAAAGAGCAAGAGGAAGAGCTAGTAACACTACTTAAAGAGTACAAAACTGCAATTACATAGAAGTTTGGGAAGAACCGGCCACATCGAGCATAACAACGTTACACAATTGCACTTTTCAGGAGGCAACCCAAAATATGATATTTTTATTTGATTTTGTCTTAGTTCTTTCTTTGATGCATTTGCTTGTTTTTGAAACATAAATTTATTAACTTAAAAGGCAAAAAGGGGGTCTTAAAATTCTAGACTACTAAGCCTCATAAAGTGAGATCTCACCTTATGAAATTTAGTGTTCTGAAATGAAGATCTTAAAATTCCAGACTACTAAATCTCATAAGGCAAGATCTCAACTTCTGTGATTTAGTGTCCTAAAAAAAAGTTAGAATTTTTTAATCTCTCATTTAATTAATTGTGTTATTTACTTAAATATTTTTTAATTATTAAAAAACACTCAGCTACTTATTTCCTCTTTGTAGGAAATTACAACCAAAATGTAGCCCTCCACTAACCAAACGCTTCAGCCACCCCCTCCATAAACAAATTGGTCCAACCACGTAGACACCCAATCGTAGCACAGACTCCAGACAACAATGCCCATATAGACGTAAGCCGTCTAATGTGCCACTAACAGCTCTAACACCCTTGGAGTGTTTACACACAAGTAGCAATGTCAACACTCATACTCCAACAGTTAAACACGCAAATAATGCAGACACCAAGCACACGTCCAACCAGCCAAACGTAGCCCTCCATGCTACAACAACGACAACGCACAACTCGCCTAATAACCCTCTTCACACCCACTCATATTTTTATTTTTATTTTAAATACTTTTGCTTTCCTTTCAATTCCATTTCAATTATTATTATATTGTTGTAAGTATTTTTTAAAGTTGTCTATTATTTATATTATTCAAGATCATGGGACTTGTGTGGCTGCCGGTTCTTGCTAGTAGATGAATCACCCATAACTGTTGGCTTTGATATCAATTTGTTATTTTCTCATACCTCCAAAAATGGGCACGTCCTTTGTGGCGAACGAGTTGGTAAATGATTTCTACTGCTACCAGTGGATCAGATCTAGATCTATTTACTGCGAACAGGGGCGTTTCGCAATCTGTTTTGTCAGATCTACAGGCTTACGGAGTTTTCGTGACAAAGGTATGAACTTTTTGTGTGTTTTCTTTTGTTTACCTAAAAAGCTTTTTTCTTTCATCTGTTCTTCGCTGTGTTGGTGGTGTGAGCTTGTTTGGTTTTGAAAATCTTCGTCAAGGTGTCATCTTTACCGGACTCAGTCATGCCTGCTCTTGTTAACTATGGTGGTAAGTTTTCTGCTTTTTGGGTTGGTTTGCAGTTGGGTTGTTTTATCGTTAATTGATGTCCTTTGGGTCAAGCTTCATTTTTGGTATTACTGTCAAAACTGCACCTTTTGTGCTCTTCGCACGCACCTGGTATATCGGTATCTTTCTTCTTCTTCTTTTTTTTTTTCTGAGATTCATCTGGTTGATTGTGGTACAAGAAGCATACAAGAAGCCATGTTCTTGATTTGGTGCCTGTAATGTATTGGGTTGATAAGTATGGCAATTAGACTGGCACGAGGTGGGGCAAGTAAGATATTGTCCTCTTCCTATTTTCCTCTCTCAAGATTTTTCAGGTACTTCTTTTATTTCGTCTTTATATCCCTCTTGCGCTTGCTGGGGTGAGCATTGACTTTTCTAGCTATAGGTTTTGTGTTTGATGGTCGGGGAGGTCAAGATTCGCTGGATATTTTTTTTCGTGTGCATGATTAATAGTTTGTTTCTTGCATTGATTTATTAATAGCTGGGGGAGGTTCTGAGTGTAGAAATGCTTCTCAATAACATTGCTTTTTAACTCTTCTTTTAGTACTTTTATTTTATTGTCTTTTCGTCTTTTTCTTAGTTTCTATTATTCGTATTATTCCCACCTGTGAGTATTATTTGTTTTAATATTTATTTGCATATGTTCGATTTTGGTATTTTTATTCTTATTTCTATTAGTTTTGGTGTTACGTATAAGTTTTGGTTTTGTCCTTCTTATTATTATTATGGATTATTGATTATTACTATTATTATTAGTATTTATGTGTGATTAGTATTCTTATTGTTATTTGCATT
>JANIJH010000224.1:23126891-23138471 GCA_024520975.1 Erythroxylum areolatum
TCAAGAGTAGCACTCAGAGCAGAGACACTAGGTGGATCGGATTCCTGAGGATGGAGAATAGCATTGAAATCTCCCCCAAGCAGCCAAGGACTGTGGCCTACAGAATTAGATATAGAGGAAAGATCCCTCCACAGAGTCTTCCTATGGGACGGGTTATTGGCTCCATATACACACGACACTAGAAAACCTACTGAGCTATGGTGAGGGAGGAGTTCCACATGGATATACTGATCAGAAAAGCTTAGAAGGGAACACTGGAAAATGTCAGGGTTCCATGCAAGCAAAATCCTAGCATTGGAAGAGGACACCAGATTATTGAAGCATTCCCACCGAGGGAACAAAACATCACAGACCGAACTCAAATAGGCAGGAGAACGAATTCTAGTTTCTACCAAACAGACAAAAGAAGCTGAGATGTGCCTAAGCCATGCACGGACAGCGTGCTGTTTATTGGGTCGATTTAGACCTCTAACATTCCAAAAAACTAACTCCATAAACACCAAATCAACTATGCCACAAACCTACTTCTACTTCTGTTTCTTCCTCGCCTTTCTATTCTTTCTCACTGTACAGTCCCCCTCTGCCCCTCCCCCCGCAATCTCAGGGCTAGCAGGCCTCAATTCAGAAGAAGGGGATGGAGGAATACCTTGTATATGTTCTGGCTGAGCTTGACTGTCCCCTTGATCACCACTAAAGGCCTCTAGAGCTTTGATCTGGGGTGCATCCTAAAGAGAGTTCGGGTCTTCACGAACCTCTGTGGCATCATGGGCCTGTGTTGTGGCTGCGACTACCTGCTGGGAGGGAGCGGCCTGTTCTTTGTCCATCGAAGGCTTAGGACCTATGGGTTGCTTGGGCCGTTCCAGAGCTGGCTCTGTGATCTCGGGTGGCCCAGACACCGGATTTTGTGTCAACTCCTTGGACGGACCAGTTGCAAACATGCGCCCTGTTGGTGTCCACTTCCTCCGCTGCTCACTCACCGGTGGTTGCCATTCGTACTCAATTGAGAGTTCCCTGAAAGTAAGTTGGCCATCCTCCCCATAAGTGGCTAATTGGAATGTGTTCGGCCACTATGTATTCAGATCCATTTCCACGCAGAGTCGTGCATAATGGAGTCTGGACATCCTGGCAGTGGGTGTATCCATGAGTAAGGGCTTCCCTACAACATTGGCAATTCTTCCTAAGCCTTCAATAGTCCAGTATTCAACGGGAATAGAATAGAACCGAGCCCACATCGGAGCTTTTTGAATGTCAACCAAATCACCGCCATTCAAGCTCCACTGCCTGAGAAACAAGGGCTTGCCTTGAATGTGCCATGGGCCACGCTCCACCACGGACTTCATACCCTGATCTGAGTCAAACCGGAAGAGGAAATTATTAGAACTGGTGATCAAAACCTCCTATAGCCCAAATTCTGCCCAAGACTTCACCAGGGCTCGCTGCACTATGGGATAGGCCGGCCTCTTCCCCAGAAAGAAACCGAACAAAGCCGTACGGAATTTCAAATCGCCACTCTGCGCTAGCTCTCGAGGAGGAATCCCAAAGATTTGATTCTCCCTAACTTCAGGGGGGTAATAGGAAAGCTCCGAAGCCGCAGAAGGGGGTCCATTACCAGCCTCAATTACACTCTTCCAGGAGCGAACAGTGGCCGGGGGGAGAGGATTTTGGGGTGGCAACGGCGTGGAGGAGGAAGGGGGAGGGTCAGATCCCGTAGAAGGAGGAAGAGGAGGATGAATAGGAACCTGGGAAGCCAGATTCAGAGGGGAAGAAGGTGTCGGGGAGGGAATCGGCATGTTAGGGTGCGTGTTTTGATTAGGGCGGATTGGGGATTTCAGAAGAGGGGTTGGGGGGCTAAAAGAGAGGCTAAAGGGGATAAGGGAGAGCGGGAAGAAGAAGAAGAAGAAGGAGATGAAGCCATGTCGGGGGAAAAGGAATCTCCGCCGTTAGGAAGCCTCGCTCGCCGGATCGCTCACATCGCTCACATCGCTAATATAGTTAATAAAACCTTTGTGACTTAGCTATTATAATCCAATAGTAAAAGAACTTCAAACACACTTAAATCCATAAATTTAAGGTTCCTTTTACCTTAAAACATAAGCAAAAATCAATGAAACATATAAAAACAAATGCGAAAGAAACTTAGGGCTTTTACATTGCTTCTTTTTTGAATTACAACCAAGCTCCCTTTTTTACATTGCTTCTTTTATCCATTTTTTCGTTTTCCCTATACTTATTTCATTATATCTCATTTGTAAAAAATCAAAATACAAGTAAAAACAACAATCATTATGAATTAAAGAGTAAATACTTTTTTTTTCGGCTTAAGGTTATTTAGGATAGAATACAAAGAAAGAGCTTGACTTCTTAATTAGGCTAAAAAAGGATGCACTAATATATTAATCTATAAAAGGGCTAAATTTTGGCTTAAATTCAAATCCTAGGTGACTTTATCATTTTTAATGTTTGTATGCATCTTATCTGTAATCTTAAAAAGATGAAATTCAAGTTTTAGAAATTCATAATCAAAGAACGAATCCACAAAAGAAAAGAAATTTTCCATGAATGCTTCAATCCTTATGCACTCATGTCCTTTACTTGACAAATTTAGTTTCATATTATTCACAAAGTCAAGATTTTCATGACTTCTTTTTAATTATATTATGAATTTAATTTTTAACACTCAATATCAATAATCTTATCTCATCAACCTAAAGATACTAATGCAATCTTAAACTCACAACATAATAAAATCTAAAGACATATAAAAATGACAAAAAATCAATGCAATTAGATCTAACTCTAGTCCACCCCTACACCTAGAACAATATTATCCTTAAGATTGTGCATCAAGAGTAATAAAAGGATATAAAAAACTCCTTGAACACCTAGATAGTTGAATTGGAAACTTTTTGTTGTAAAATATTCTTTTATACTTGAAATCTATAAGATACTCAAATTGGTGCAAAGTTAAAAATAAAAAAAATTAAATTACAATTAGATTTTCAATAACTTCAATTTAATATAAATAACAAATTTCAAGTTAGTAAAACAATACACATTATAAATGATGTTAGAGATCTCTTACAGAACTTTCATCGAACACTTGGTACGCTATCGAAATTCATCCTTAGTATGTTTCAAAACTACTGCCTTTTTCCTTTATTCACTAACATAACCACATAACAACAAACAATGACCTCTTAACTACCTATATAAACCCTCACAACTTAATCCACAGTAACACCAAGACATCAAGCATCCAACAGTTCACATACAAAAATTGAAGAAAAAATAACCCAAAAGCAGTAAGTGGACAAAACCTCAAGACGAAAAACCCAAGACAATGGAAGTAGTTGCTAGCAGAACAAAGGAAGATGAGGAATGATGACTGCAAATGGAAGAAGACAATGCATAGAGGAGTAAAGAAGAAGAAAAAAATGAAGAGGAACAACAGAGGGGGCCTTCGAATGTCTAATTTAATTAACAATAAAATAATGCTGTTTTCCTTTAAAATTAACAGCAATACTGCTATCATTTGAATTTATCAGTGGAATGATAGTTTTGTAGGTAAATTACTGATGGAATGGAGTTTCCGTAGGTAATTTCCCTACGAAAATTTCTTCTGTTAGTAAACTTTTTCATTTATTTTTACCACAAACCAATGCCATCTATTTTTACGATGTCGTTCACTATTACATCACTAAATCCTGTCAACAAAGTTTCATGGATAAATTCTCTCCATCTTTTCTATTACAAAATACCATTTTCTACGACAAGTTAACCAACGAAAATGAATTTTCATCACTAATTTACTAAGAAATTTTTTCTATCAGGAATTTGTAATTTTCTTATAGTGAATGGCTAATTACTTTGTGTGAAGAAAAATGGACTAAATATTGATTTTTCTTGCTACTTCTATTCTTGATTTTTTAGTTTTCTACTTTTTTAATAAATATAAGAATAAACAAAATATTTTGAAATAGAGCACAAGGCAACAGTGATAGTGTAAGATTCACATCCCATACTTATTTAATTTCCTTATCCCATTTTTGACATGGTAAGATATTTTTGTTTAAATTCCCTATTAAAATTTATAGTTGGGCAAGGTTGTTTAAGTAGATAATTTGGCTTATAATATGGTTAAAACATAAAATAAAAAGATTATAGCTCAAAGAGGCTAATTAAGGATTTGAATTAGGGTGGGGTTTTAAGCTAAAGTTTATAAACAATGAAGGCTTTATTTCATTCTTATGCATGCATATATTGATGTAGTCTTGAAATAGTTCTAAGAAAGCTCTAAAGAAATATCCACATGGAAGATAACAACTTTAAAGGAAACATAGATTGATGTGTATGTTTCAATCTTTTGTGGTTTAAAATCTCTTAAATTATTTAAAATCACCTTAACTTTATATAGTGCCCTATTGTTTGATCATCGAAGTTTATAATAGTGCATAATCCTAGTTATTTTAACCATTCAATATGTTGCTACTCTTATTATTAAGTGAATGAATCCTTTTATCATATATGCAATCTATTCTATTCAAAATGAACTTCATGAAATGATATAATGGACTAGCTCAATACTAACTAGTTAATAATTAAGATAAAGTAAAGCAAAATCACACAATTAAACTATAAATAAACCAAAATAAGTAAAACATACTTCTAAGTAAAATGAAACAAATCTCCTAACTGTACCATTAAAAGTATAGAAAGTGATAATTGAAAGGACTTCCTTGAATAGAAAAGGGAGAGTGACTGATGCGAATCAAAAAGCATTACAACACTTGGAGCAATGGGATAAAACTGCACCTAGTGGTAGTTTCGTAATTATATGGCCAATTCGAGCCTTTAATTTGACAATTTTGCCATTTTTGGTAATTTTTATTTCGCAATTACTTTTTATAAGGAATTAATTTTGATGCCCTATTTTGGCATTCTCTTTGTCTTAGTCAGTATTTCCTAATTAGCTAGATTTGCCAAGTTTTCCATTCTTGGTAAATTTCGGGTTTTTAGGAATATTTCTGATTTTTGGGCATGATCAAGGTTTTCCTTGTGTCTTTGGGATTTTTGCCTATGTAAATGCATTGTAACTAAAAGTTAGGATATTTTTTATTAATGAAATAAGAATTCCCTTTCTTATAATTCTTGTCTTTTCGATACTTTTTTTGCGAATCAACGAAAGTAAAAAAAATCCTATATTCTTTGAAATTATGAACAATTCAATAGGTCTATAGAAGGCTTTTGCTACATCAATTGGTATTAAAGCCAGGTTCGTTCCTAAACTCATGGTGAGAGGAATAGCAATTCACCAACAATCTGTAGATGATGTATATGAGTGAGACAATAATCGGCAGATGGAGCAATGTCTAGCTAAGCATACTAACCAACGTATGGAGCAGATGATGGAGTATATTAGCTAGAGGTTTGTTGGATTTATGGGAGGCCAAAACCAATAAGAGAGAAGAGATCACTACTAGGAGGATGAAAATGAGAGCAATGAATTAGGTAGTAGTGAAGGGGAGTACGAAGAAGTTCCTTGTAGACACCACAAAAACAATGGAGAAGAGGATAATCAGTGTTAGACTAGTTGATAGTGACTGAGGAGATTTTGGAGTTTAAGAGGGTTCCATAGAATAAAAGGGTGTCCCTTCTAGTTACTAGGTTCAAAGTCAGAGCTACGGCATGGTGGAAGTAGTTAAAGATGAAAAGTTCAAGACAGTGCAAAAATAAGATTAGCATCTAAGAGAAGATGAGAAAAAAGATGTATGAAGAATATTTGCTTACAATTATCAAAGGTTGTTGTATCAAAGGTTCCAAAACCTAGACTAGGGCTACAAGGTGATGGATGAGTACACTATTAAATTTTATCAGTTGCTCATTTGCAATGAGATATAGGAGATGGAGGATCAACTCATTTCAAGGTACATTGGTAGGTTGCGAGAACAAATATAGGAAACGGTAAACATGTTCGATCCCGTGTTTGTGTCAACAGCTCACTAGTGATCTTTGATAGTTTAGAGACAAATTCGGTGGTCAGGAAGAATTTCTCTTATGGGTCCTAACCACTTAATCAATGCAAATCACGCATCAAGTAATAGAGCGAACAAGCCAACGAGTCAGAACGACGGACAGAATAAAGGTGCTACTAGTGTGAATCTAGCCAATAAGGAGACAGAGGAGGCCCACTTTGAAGGGGATACGAGTATTGCTTTAGTATTTAGATAAGCATTTTTAACCTATAAAGCTACTATCGACTATGAGTAGCTAGGGAACATTATAATCTAGTCCATATGCACCATCTATGGTAAGATCTGCCACTTTCTTATTGAAGCTGGTAGTAGTGAGAATATAATATTTGTAGAGGTTGTCTAAAAATTGATTTCAAAAACTAAAAAACATCATGCAATATATAAAATGGCTTAGTTAAAGAAGGGTAATGAGGTCATAGTGTCTCAACATGCGTTGGAGTTCTAAATATAGAGATTTTGTAAGGTGTGATGTAATTGTCATAGATGTTTGTAACTTGTTGTTAGGGAAACCCTAGCAGTATGATAGGCAGGCGGTAAATGATGTTAGGGTTAACACATTCAACTTTGTATTTAAAGGAACGAAGATAGTACTATTACCTAGTAAAGGGGTGGAAAAGAGTAAACCGATGGGGGATAGTATTAACCTATTATCCTTGGCTAGATTTGATGAAATATTATAGGAGCCAAAAGTGTTATATGTACTGATCAAGAAAGAGGAACTAGAAATGATTGCACCACAGTCGGTGGTCTAACTCCTTAATGAATTTAGTAATGTGCTCTCGAGCAAGTTACCTGATGGTTTGTCACTGTTACGTGATACTCAACACTAAATCAATGTTGAATCAGTACTTGTGTTACCAAACTACCCCTATTATAGAATGAGCTCGAAGGAGCATAAGGAGTTGTGTAGTTAAGTGGGGAGTTGCTAATTAAAGGGAATGTGCGCGAAAGTCTGATCCCTTGCACAGTGTCGACCTCATTGATGCATGAGAAAGATGGTTCATGGCGTATGTGTGTGGATAGTAGGGCTATCAATAAGATCACAGCGAGGAATAGATTTCCTATTCTTAATGATTTACTTGATCATATTAGTGGTGTTATTGTGTTTTCTAAGCTAGATTTAAACAGTAGTTACCATCAGATTCAGATTAGTCCTAATGATAAGTGGAAGACAGCATTCAAGACACAAGAAGGGTCATATGAATGGTCAGTAATGTCATTTGGTTTGTCTAACGCACCCAACACTTTTATACACATGATGAACTAAATTTTTAGACCTTTCATTAGCAAATATGTTAATGTGTACTTTGATTATATATTGATTTATAATCCTAACAAAGAGATACATATACAGAATTTGTGGGAGGTTTTGTTTGTCCTTTGTAGGGAGAAATTTTATGCAACAACAAAGAAATGTGTATTCATGATAAATATAGCCCTATTTTTGGGGTATGTGGTTTCCAAAGATGGACTACAGGTTGACGAGTCTAAAATTGAAGCAATGGCCACAACCACAAACCATCACAAAGGTCTATAGTTTTCATGGTTGGTCTCTTTTTATAGGCATTTCATTCCCCCACTTTATCAGTATCAGACTGTAAGAAGGGAGGCAAGCTTGCATAGACTGAAGAGACTGAGGGAGCATTCCAATTGGTAAAGCAACGCCTTACTACAACATCAATATTAGCATTGCTTAAATTTTCATAGCCATTTGAATTGCATAATGATGCCTCCAAGGTGGGCATTAGAGCAGTTTTGAGCCAGAACAATAGATCAGTGGCATATTACAACAAGAAGTTGTCCAAATCTTAGCTCAATTATAGTACCTATCATGTGAAGTTCTACGCTATCGTATAAGTTGTCAAACATTGGAAGCGCTACTTGTTCCACAGAGTGTTCATCCTCTATACTAATCATGGAGCCTTGAAGCACCTTTATAGATAGGATAAGGTGTCAACTAGACATGCCTCTTGATTCAGATATCTACAGCGGTTCACTTTTATGGTGAAGCATATGGCAGGAGTGACAAACCCTGTGGTAGATGCTTTGAGCCCATTGTTGACTAAAATGAATGTTGAGGTACCTAGTTTTGATACTTTTTACGATTTGCTTGCTACAAAACCATATTTTTTGGAATTTTTAGTGTTGTGCAAGCAGGAGAAAAGACAAACTTTGTATTATAAGATGGGTTTCTATTCAAAGGGAATCAACTATGTATTCCAGATTGCAGCCTGTAGTTGAAGATTATTCAGGAGTTGCACAAGGAGGGGCATGTTGGGCATGGTCGCACTTTATAGCTAGTCTAGGCCTACTACTTCTAACCCATAATTCAAAATGAGGTAGAGAAGTATGTCTACTGTTGTCGAGTGTGTCAAGTCTTGAAAGGGGTGGCAACCAATGCAAGGTTATGCAAACCATGACCCATTCCAACACAACTGTGGGTTGATATTAATATGGATTTTGTGCTAGGTTTACCTTGTACACAGTGGGGTAACAATTCTATCTTCATCGTGGTTGATTGGTTTTCCAAGATGGTTCATTTCATCGACTGTAAGAAGACAACTGATGTTACTAATGTCATGCAACTTTTTATTTGGGATGTCTATCATCTGCATGGGCTGCCAAAATCTATAGTCTCAAATAGGGACACCAGGGTCCTTATTCATTTTTGGTGCAGCTTATGGAAAATGGCCAATACACAGCTTAACTTTAATAGTGCCTATCACCCTTAAACAAATAGGTAGACTGAAATTGTCAATAGATCCTTAGGCAATTTGCTGCGATGTCTAGTGGGTGATCATGTGAAGAGTTGGGATCAGAAGTTATGATAAGTAGAGTTCTCTTATAACCATGTGATCAATAGGAGTATCGGTTTTAGCCTATTCCAACTGGTGTATTTTGTAGTGCCTCAGGGTCACCTAAACTTACTCCCTGTGCCACAATAGACTCAAATTCATGGTAGAGCAAAGGATTTTGTGGGTTCATGACAGGAGGTTCATAATAAAGTCATTAAGAATGTTCAACAGGCTACTTCTAAATACAAAAAAGTTGTTGATCAGAAAAGAAGACGTGGAATTTGATGTTGGTGTCTATGTTTGGGTTGTTTTTACTTATGATCAATTTTATGCAGGTGACTACAACAAGTTGTCAGCTAAGAAACTTAGGGTTTTAGAGATTGTGGAGAAAATGAACCCTGACGCATATTGTCTTAAGCTGCCTAGTCACATTCAAACTTTGGATGTATTCAATGTCGAACATCCAATGCCCTTTCATGGTGACCCTTCTAATGATGACCAAGTAGCCAATCCGAGGTGAATTTTCTTACTCCTGGGGAGAATGACACAAATCGGAAAGTATTACAATACTTGGAGCAATGGGATAAAAACTACACCTAGTGGCAATTTCGTAATTAAGCGGGAAATTCGAGTCTTCAATTTGACAATTTTGCTATTTTTGGTAATTTTTGATTTTACAATTACTTTTTATAGGTAATTAATTTTCACGCCCCATTTTGGCATTCTCTTTGTCTTGCTCAGTATTTCCTAATTAGTTAAATTTTCCAAGTTTTCCATTCTAGATAAATTTTAGGTTTTTAGGAATATTTCAAATTTTTGGGCATAATTAATGTTTTCTTTGTATCTTTAGGATTTTTGCCTATATAAAGGCATTGTAGCTAAAAATCAAGACAATTTTTTGATTAATGAAATAAGAAACCCCTTTTTCATAATGCTCTTTTCTTTTCGGTATTCTTTTATGAATCAACAAAATTGAAAGAGTCCTACATTCTTGGCAATTGTGAGCGAACGGCAAGTTTATAGAAGGCTTCCGCTACGTTAGGGATAAAATGCACTCATGGAGAGCTGGGTAAAAAAGTATGAAACCTTAGTGTACGAAGAAAGCCATGAAATTGTTTACCATAAAAAAATAATGCTTTTTCAATCATATCCAAGCAGGCTATAATTTCAAGGGTTTGCTTAGTAGAAAAAGAAGAAGGGATGTCTGCCTATTGGTTAATGGTTGGTCATTCTACAACTATTATCCTATTTTGTTAGAAGGTTTGAGAGGATGGAGTAGCTGGACTAGGTGGGACAAAGATAAAACTTTCATTGGATTATTGTGTAATGATACCCATTTTGCCTAAATAACTTAAATCCAAAGATTATATATCACAATGTATATAAAGGTGTTAGGTAACTTAAGTAAACTTAAATTAATGGCTTTTTGAGTAATGCAAGAACCTAAAATTAAAGGTTTATTTTTTGTAGACCATAAATTGGAATTATATAAGCAACTAATAACCTAGGTCCATTGTAATGTGTTGTGCCATACACCAAAAATTATATAATTCAACTTTAGCTAAAGTTCCTACACCATGCCTTTTTCCTAAAAAGTTATAAAGCAAAGAATTGTTGTAAATATTTAAAGATAAGTTTCTTTAAGTAAACAATTATTGAAGCTGTTGGGTTATAAGGAAAGAGATTAACAAATCACTTTTTGCATAGTTTAGCAAGTTAAAAATCAAAAGAACAATTCCATTTTGAACTTACGAATGGTTCCTTTTTAGCATCAAGTTTTTCATAAAACCCACTACAATATTAAATTTAGATATTGAAAAGGAAACCCTCATTCCTTTCATTTTGAATTCAATAGCCCCTTGGTACAAGTTAAGTTCAAGATAATAATTAACTAAAAATTAGTATAAAATTCACATGTCTATTCAACAAAAGCATGTAGTCTCATATTCACATAATTATGTCTTCTCATTCTATCTACCAAAGCATCATATTCTTCTTAAATATTCAATTCTTCCAAATTATGAACATGAACATATTTACAAGGATATTTTTTTTTTCACATAATTCCTCATACCTAGTTTTATAGTGCTCATCATTGAAAGTATTGAATTTTATAAATTTAAGCTTTAATTTGATGATCAACTACATTTTCTTTCCTTTTTATTTTCAGGAATGAAACTATGGACTTCTTTGCTATTGTTCTGGTTATGGTGAATAAGCTAGGAAATGAGATGGGGAAAGGGTTATAAGAGGCAACAAAAAATTAGGGTTAGTAGCTTGTTCTAATGGTGCGTGTGTTTTTAACGAGGTTGGTGCCCCAACTAGGTCTCTGTGGGTCACCAAAATTAGGCTCTTGGCTTGCAATCTTGGTCTTCCTATGGCTCCTCTAGTAAACTAAATTAAAGGTAGTCAAAAGATGCTTCAGTGGTAGGTTGTGATTACTTTTAGTGTTGGATGAAAATAGTGATACGAGGCTGTTGAGGTAGTAGCTCTTTGTTACTTGTTACATAGAATTGATAAGTTAGGTATTGTTGAGTAATTCTTTTCAGCAATTTATGATGGACATTGACAAGAGATATTGTGTGGAGAAGAGCCTGGCTGCTTGCTTGTGGTTGGATGGTGCTATGCGGCGTGGATGGATGACAAAAATTAAAGGGGATAGATAGCTTAAGACAATATTATTGTTATTATTATTATTATTATTATTATTATTATTATTATTATTATTATTATTATTATTATTATTATTATTA
>JANIJH010000224.1:23139457-23159914 GCA_024520975.1 Erythroxylum areolatum
TTGTAAAGGTAGCTTGAGCTGGAAATCAAGTGGTGTTGTAAGAGTTCACACTAAACTAAAAAGTGTGTAGTAAAGTGATTTGTCAAATCCTAAGTGAGAGCTTAGGTAGAGGACAGTGTTTGCTCTTCTTCCCTGCTCTTTATATTTAAATTTATTTAAATTGTTTTTGTGTGAATTAACTTCTGATTTTATTGTAGAATTTTACAAAAAGTTTTAAAGATCTATTCAACCCCCCTTCTAGATCGTTTGCAATATCTAATATTATCTGATCATGATCTAATGTTTCATTAGGACTCAAATTGAGTAAATTGATTCAGATACAATAGCTTAATCTTTATCCGTACCGTATCTAATATTATTTCGGATGTTCTACACGTGGAATCGTGCATGAAGCGATGTATCCTCTATCTTTTGAGAAGACTTCAACCTAAAAAGGATAAAAGTATATTGCGATCGAATAAAGGATAAATGCAATTAAATCAAAGACAGTTCTTACGATAAACACAAATTTTAAATTTGATGGTAACGGCCTCTCTTTAAGCAGTCTATTAATCGAGTTCTTCCTTGGTGTCAGATTTCTATAACAATTCATCTTGATTTCGATAGGGGTGTCTTGTCTTTTACTTGTCATATGATTGTTAAGATGAGGTGATCAGTTACATTTTAATTATTCACTTAAAATAAAAGAGCACAGTCTATGATACTTAGCGTGTGCTTAACTGTGTTAATTAAAATCATTAATAAGTTTGCCTTGAATTTGTAATATATGGACTTCCAAGTCAAATAATTAAGGAACTGTTGCTTTCGATCAACCGATTGGCAGGTTCTCTCTTTCATTTTTTTTCTTTCTGTTCTTTTTGCATAAGGATGAGAGGTGAGCTTAAATTAATAAATACAATCTTATGCACTAACATTTTCATTATTGTTTCTGACAATTACGTTACCTCTAAGAAATGATAATAAGTATGGCATAGATATAACCATAAGCTACCATATTGCACAAGCACTTTCGAGATTTTGACGAAATCGCTACAAGAAATATAGAGCAATGGCAAATTAAATTTTAATATTGTTGTTCATGTAATAACTTTGTCTATGTATATACATATAAACAAGATAACAATATTAATAAAGAATTATAATTAGATATGAAAAATATTAATTTGACTAGACTAACTGGAAAGTAGACGGGCAAGGTACAACTAGTAAGTAGGAAACAGTGTGAATACATTCCCTCAAAAGGTATGCCTCCGTCAGACTACTTTTTGTTGAGCAAATAACGTATACATAGAAGAACTCAACTTAGCGTTAATCCATCGAAAACCATAATATTTGTGACATATCCATCTATTGAAGACGCATACTAAATCACAAATACTATTAAAATTGAGAATTAGATATTAATTTTAAGATTAGTTTAATTAGATATACTATGTTATGATTTATGTATGCTAATTAGGTAGTGTGTAGCGTAATGTACGAATAAATAGTACCGTTTGTAAACGTTCACGTGCAAAAATTCAAGGGATTATAATTTAGTAACAACCTTTCGTGTTATCTTACTTATAAAATCTTCTTTGATTTCGATAATGAATCAATAACTATAAGGATAGATATTTATGGAGATTCGATTTGACTAACAGATATCAACTCACGATATTTGCTCCGGAAGTACATATAAATACGTAGGCTCTTCAGCCAGAAACATCAGCTCATTACTCTTCACCTTTTCTTCTAGTCAATAGTCATGACTTCTTCTAAGGTTATTGTTTACTTATGCTTTGCATTGTTAGTAGCTGTTGCTACTTGCGTCAATGCGCTGGAAGTTTTACACGATGGAAGAGCCCTCACCCTTAATGGGAAGCGTAGGATTTTACTCTCTGGAGCAATTCACTACCCCAGAAGTACAGCTGAGGTATATATATGGATTATGGAGTACAAACATCCTCTTTTCTTATATCCTTAGTAGCTGTGGTTTTACTAATGAAAATACTTTGAATGTGACAGATGTGGCCAGACCTGATTAAGAAGTCCAAGGAAGGAGGGTTGGACGCAATAGAGACATATGTGTTTTGGAATGCACATGAACCTGCTCGTCGCCAATATAATTTTGAAGGAAATCTTGATCTTATCAGATTCCTGAAAACCATTCAGAAAGAGGGTCTTTACGCTATTCTTCGCATTGGACCTTATGTCTGTGCTGAATGGAACTACGGGTATCTATCTATCGGATAGTCTTAATTAAGCATGCTGTTATTTGATGAATCTAATTAGTCTTTTTTCTTTTAATGAAATAATAGAGGATTCCCTGTGTGGCTCCACAATCTTCCCGGTGTTGAGCTCCGCACTGCAAACAGTGTTTACATGGTACGTAAATGGAACTTTTCTTGCAATCTGTGGTTAATGTTTTTGCAAACTAATCAAGTTATTGAGTTTTGCAGAATGAGATGCAAAACTTTACAACTTTGATAGTGGACATGGTAAAGAAAGAGAAGCTTCTTGCCAGCCAAGGAGGTCCCATCATTATTGCGCAGGTGACACTTCTTCTGTTAAACATTAATTAGTGTTCCTTATAAATGACTAAAACGTGTAATGAACTATATAACTTTTCTGAATATTTATATAGATCGAGAACGAATATGGCAATGTCGAGTCAGCTTATGGAGCTCCTGGAAAGGCATACGTAGAATGGTGCGCAAGTATGGCTGACTCTCAGAACATTGGAGTTCCATGGATTATGTGCCAACAGAACGATGCTCCTGAGCCTATGGTAACCTATAAATTCAAATGGTCGATGAACATCCAATTTTAAATTTTACTGTTCTTATTTAATTGAACACAAGAAACTATTTTCTGCAGCTCAACACCTGCAATGGTTGGTATTGTGATTCTTTCTCACCCAATAGCCCCAATAGCCCTAAAATGTGGACCGAGAACTGGACCGGCTGGTAAGTGGATAATTTAATTTATTTCTTAATTCGAATCACAATTTAATTTAAAAGTGTGATCAAATCGGCTTTGCCTAATATAGGTTCAAGAGTTGGGGCGGTCCTGATCCACACAGGACTGCTGAGGATGTTGCTTTCTCAGTTGCAAGATTTTTCCAAAGGGGAGGCACTTTCCAAAACTATTATATGGTGAGTTTTTTTTTTCTTTTTTTGTACTATTTATTATAGTTTATTTCTGTGTTTATCATTTAATTACTTATATTGTTTGGTGTTATTGCAGTATCACGGAGGCACCAACTTTGGAAGGACTTCCGGAGGTCCTTACCTTACAACTTCTTATGACTATGATGCTCCGCTTGACGAATACGGTAGTAATCAATACTATGTTTTGCATTTATTTGAATACTACCTAGTTTTCTTATTTAAATTACTATCTGACCAAACTTTTTTCTTATAAAAACAGGAAATATTCATCAACCAAAGTACGGTCATTTGAAGCAGCTGCATGATGCTTTACATAGCATTGAGGAAAAACTCACCGAAGGCAACGTTACTACCATAGACTATGGCAACTCTGTTATGGTAGGTGAAGTTTCAGTTCAACACTAGCAACTTACCAAATTAAGATATTGGGCTAATGATTTCTTATGCCTAATGACTATATAGGCAACTATTTATACAACTGAGTGTGGCTCAAGCTGCTTCTTGGGGAATGCAAATGCTACTTCAGATGCCACAGTGACCTTGAATGGCATCGAACACACAGTTCCTGCATGGTCCGTCTCCATCCTTCCTGATTGCCAGACCGAAGTGTACAATACCGCCAAGGTAGTAAAAAATAGATATATATATATTGCTTTCAGATTTTAGTTAATCTACAAATGGAATATTAATGCTAATTGGCTCAACTATGTGATTACAGGTGAACACTCAAACTTCAGTGATGGGTAGACTACCAAATGAGGCCGAGTGTCAACCTGATTCTCTCAAATGGTCATGGAGACCTGAGAACTTGAATAATGCCATACAATTGGGTAAGGGACAGTTCTCTGCAAATCGACTCATTGATCAAAAGAACGCTGCTAATGATGCCAGTGACTACATGTGGTACATTACAAAGTAAGTTCTTTGAGTTATATCTTTTTTCTTTAATTAATGGTTTGGTTGTTAGATAAATTGTTACGATAACTGGTTTTCTTAACCGATACCAACAGTATAAACTTGGAAAAGGACGATCCTGTCTGGTGTGATGATATGACCCTCCGAATTAACGCGACCGGTCATGTTCTTCATATATACCTCAACGGAGAATATATTGGTATGTGACAAAAGAGTTCAATAATTTGGCCTTTTATGCAGTTAATAAGATAATAAAATATGATAACCTTAATTTATTCGATTTTTAGATTCTGAATGGGCTACATATGGCGTTTACAATTTTGTCTGGGAGAAGAAGATCAAGCTGAATCCAGGAAAGAATTCGCTCGCCTTGCTCAGTGTGACTGTTGGGTTCCAGGTAATAATGGTCACATGCCTGTACGTACTTCAACTAATAAATTTAAATCAGATCTCTAATTAATCTCGTTTTGAATTGCAGAACTATGGTCCAATGTTTGATCTGTACGACAGCGGAATTAAAGGTCCAGTTCAGATAATTGGACGCAAGGGTGATGAGACAATAATTAAGGATTTATCTGGACACAAGTGGAATTACATTGTTGGATTGCAAGGCTTGGATGAACAACGGCTGTACAGTTCAAATTCATCCAAATGGAATGAAGATAACCTTCCCAATAAAAGGATGATGACCTGGTTTAAGGTAAAATAAATAACTACTAGTCGTAATAATTGACAGCATTCTTAATCATTAATAACTTAATTGGCATGGTTTATGTGTAGACCACCTTCAAGGCTCCATTAGGGTCAGCGCCAGTTGTGGTTGATTTGGAAGGATTAGGCAAAGGGCTTGCTTGGGTTAATGGCAACCTGATTGGTCGCTACTGGCCAAGCTATCTCGCCAAAGAACATGGTTGTGACCTACATGCATGCGACTATCGTGGACCCTATAACAACAACAAGTGTGTTACTGGTTGCGGTGAGCCTAGCCAGAGATGGTAAGTCGTAATGTGTTCTTGGTTGAGTACTGGCTAGGTTAGACGAATAAAAAAAAGTACTAAAATGGGTGACTGCAGGTACCATGTGCCACGTTCATGGCTCAAGGACGATGGCAATTCCTTGGTATTGTTTGAAGAGTTTGGAGGACACCCATCGTTAGTCAACTTCCGAACAGTTGAAATTGAAGAAGCATGTCTTGATGCTTATATGGGTAACACTGTTGAGTTGTCCTGCCAGGGCAAAACCATTTCGAACATCACAACAGCCATCTTCGGCAATCCACTTGGCACCTGTGCTTCTTTCGAAGCGGGTACTGGGTCTATTGACGTCTCAGACATTATTGCTAAGGTAATTAGCTTCTAGTTTTCTAAAAGAATGTTAACTAAATTTATGCTACATTGTTAAATCACACATGTTTAAATATTTTCAGGCCTGTGTTGGCAAAGAGAGGTGCACTATCGAAATTTCTGAGGAGAAATTGGGACACCCTCAATGTGGCACCAACATTGTAAAGAAGCTGGCTGTGGACGCCACTTGCAGTTTCTAGATTTTAGTTTTTTATGTCTAGTTTTGTAGGGAGGGTGTAGAAATTCCTGAATAAGCATGATTTATAAATAAAAAGAGAGTTCAATCTTATTTTTACTTGCATGTTTCTATTATTATATCAAGTATCAACCAAACACAGCAGGAATGCATTTCCAAAAATCTGAACCAAAATTCCCTTAATATAAATATTAACTATAGTTTAAATTATTTAGCAGGCTATTCTTTTAATACCATCTTTGACTAGATTGCCAAATACAACAACGTTTAAGTAAATTAGCTGTCCAACTTTAGTACAGAAAGAAACTGGCTAATCAAGTTGTTATAATCATGTTTCTGTCAATAAAACTTTAAAAAATGACCAGTACAAGGAATTGAACCCAATTACTGAATTATTTTCTAACTGGAGTGATGTATAATTCCTAGTTATTTTAGTACATATCTAACATTCAATGCACTATTTATCAGTAAGGGGGAAAAAAAAAAAAAAGGGAACTCCATTCATTCATCTTACATGAACTTACTAGTAGCCTGTTAGCATTTGTGTGCAATTGCAACATATTCTCTGATTTTTCAGGAAAATTTGACATTATATGCGTGCATCAATTAATTTCGAGAAGCTAACTACTCTCCACAACCTATCACCAGTCAATGGAAAGATGTTGCTCCTCAAAAGCACCATCTTTTATTCCCCAGGCTCATAATTGCTGCCCAAACAGAGCCAAAGGTGATTCTGTCAGCAAGTGGCCTGAACAGCAAGCCTGTTTGTGTTCCCACAACTGGTTGATCCAAAAGTTTCTTTTGTCACTGTAAACGAACACATCTCCTCCCCAACACAAGCCTGCGAATTAGTACAACAAAAACAATCTCAACTCAGCTCATTTTCAAAAGGTGGTAGGTTTTGTGAGCTCCATACCTGTTGGATTACGGACAAGGCAATGTCAAAATCACAAGAACCTTTCTGAAATGAATTGCATTGCCCACTGGGATTTCCAAAGCTAGCGAACTTGACTCCTGAGATCTTATTACCTCCTTGGCATGAAATTTCCAATTTACTTCCCTCGTATGCGTTAACACATGCAGTACCTACTGTTACTGTCTGAACACTCACATTTGAAGGATTTCCGCCCAGTTCTTCGAATAAAACCAACGAGTTCTTATTGGAGTTGTTCAAGAATGACCTTGGAACATGGTACCTGTCACAATAACAGAATATGGAGGGACATTTTTGTATGCGTCGTTTTCAAAAGTGACTCGATTAGCGATTATTACCATCTTTGGGTTGGATTTCCACAATTGGTTACGCATTTGCTTGCACCGTATGCACCGCGATAGTCACACGAGTTGCTGCATCCGTCGCCGCCAGCCATGAAAGAAGGCCAGAAACGTCCAATGCTTTGGCCGTTGACCCAAGCCATGCCTTTGCCCATTCCTTGCAAGTCCAACACCACAGGGTCTGTTCCTGGAGGAGTTTGGAAAGTGGTCTAAGGCCAACAAGAATATTAGTTAGTTTAATCCATTTTTCATTTGTTTCTGGAACATAAAAAAAAACAAAAGCATTCCATAAGTGGAGAGTTTAATTTTATAAAACGCAATAGAATGCAATTGTACCTTATACCAGGTAAAGGCCTTCCTCGTTTGAAGATCACTCGATGACCATTTGACTCCATTGCTTGACTGATCATTGAAGAATTGTTTGTCGATGCCATTCAATCCAATCTTCTCCGACAAAACGTCAAAGGTTTAGTCATATCAACTTATCCTGTAACATCTTTTAAGCTAATTAGAATTGGATACCTTATAAGCCCAACTGTATGTCGATACATCAATTTCAGCATTTCCACTTCCAATGACCTTAACAGGGCCTCCGTTAATGCCAGCAGGTTGCTTATCGAAAAACGAACCGTAATTCTGCCAAGTATAAATATAAGATTAAGAACTACCAAAACTTTGACAGAATTTTCATTAAAAATTTAATGGGTTCTGATTTTCTTACAAATCAGTGGCTCCATGTTATCGAACTAAGAGGAACAAACCTTAAATCCAACAGTGGCGCTGAGTAAAGATAAAATGTTATTCCCAGGGTTGAGTGCGACTGGCTTTACAAACGTGAAACTGTCATCGCCTTTAGCACCCCACTGACTTCCTGTTTGTCCCATCCGGTTAAGAATATGTTCTTCTCAAAACCTAAATAGTTTTGTGATGGAATACAAGCTGAACATACCTACAAATTTCCCGTTAACAAAAACGTGAAGAACTTGTCCTGATGTTGTTACACTCAGATTTGCGTTGCTCCAGTCCGAGCCATTTATAGGAACACTGCATGGTTGGTTCAATAGATGACAATGAACAAGTAGTAGAGAAATATAATCATGTCAAGTATGGCACAACAGGGATATCTATACACTTACTTTGTCATGTACCACAAATAGTCACTAGCATCAACTGCAGCTGCCTTTTGTTCTAAAAGCTGTGCTTGAGTAAAAGTACCCTTTCCTCCAAGGGTGTCATCCATGGGTTCTGCTACCCATGTCCACGAAAGCTGGGTACCAGAAATGCTTGGTTTCTTTACCATCACAGAGGTTTGTGTATTAACCTATGGAATTATCCATCTTAGCCAGTAGTAATTAGGAGCAAAGGAATCGTTTAATATGAAGATCGGAATCACTTTGTGCTTCTCACCTTTGCTGTATTGAAAATTTCCTTGCTGCAGTTTTGAAGGATACTAACAGACCAAGCAGGCACAAAGAACTGACCATCCTGTTTCAAGTCGACCGTGTTATCTACTGATGGACTTTCGTTGGACAAGAAACAGAACTTTTCTCCGGTGGCATTATTGGTGTACATCGTCAGCTGGAAACAAAATGCAATGTCAGATCATAGGTCAAACACTTCAATTAGCATATGACCTATCAAAGTTTTGATGCCGATGCTTACATTGCCATTACCAAGATTTGTGGTTTTAGGGTTGCCCATGGTGAGCATTTTTTCCCCCGACTTGATAGCATCATGAAGTTGCTTAAGATGTCCCCACTTGGGTTGATTCAGATTCCCTGAGAAATTTGAGAAATTGCAAGATTACCTTGGCCCTCGAAGCAATGACAACTGAACTACAGGAATGACTTTCCGAACTTGCAATAAAGCATAATGTGGAGGAATTATCTTCTTCATTACCATATTCATCAAGTGGCGCATCATAATCATAAGACGTTGTTATATATGGTCCTCCTGATGTGCGTCCAAAGTTGGTGCCACCATGGTACTGACGATAATCAAAAGGGCAGTCCCATGTCAACAGAAAATTTCCCATTTTGGTATTTTAGTGCTACTTTTACCGGTTAATCTCAAATTAGTTTAAGTGTCGCTAACCATGTAATAATTTTGCATGACCCCACTGATTTGGAAGAACCTTGCAACAGCAAATGCGCAATCTTCAGCAGTTCTATGTGGGTCTTGACCACCCCAATTCTTGAACCTGCAACACAAGTCTGTCTTATAATCTTCTAAAAATCTGAAATAGAATTTTCCCATAAAAGAATTAAAAGACCGTACACTTACCAACCAATCCAATTCTCTGTCCAAATCTTGGGACTACTTGCACTGTTTGGTGTGAATTGATCACAATAATATCCATTACATGTGTTTATCTACAAGAGAAGACAGACAAATTGTCACAAATTAAGAGAACTTGCGCCTTACTCCCGTCCTGATGCGTTTGTCTCTAAGAGAGACAATTACCATAGGTGGGGGGGCATTGTCTTGCTGACACATAACCCAAGGAATGCCAATATTAAAGGATTGGGCCATTTGAGCGCACCATTTAAGGTACTGTTGTCCTGCATCTCCATAAGGTCCCATGATATTTCCGTACTCATTCTCAATCTGTTGGTTAGTGATGCATACCAAAATTTTCAGTTTATTCCTTCAATCAGTTGCTATAGGTATAAGAAGTATAAATAATATACCTGCGCTAAAATGATCGGACCACCCTGTGAAGCAAAGAGTTTTGCTTGTTTACATACATCAATGACTTTTGCAACAAAGGTTTGCATCTCATTCTGCAAAATCAATAATTTTGAGGGAAAAAAAAGTAGAACACGAAGTCAAGAAAACAAACAATGAAAAGAGACATAGATTGAGACCTTAAAGATGTCATTGTTTGTTCTCAGCTCAATACCATTGGTGCTGTGTAGCCAGACAGGAAAACCTCTGATATTGAGGAGAGAGTTCTCAAGATTCTTTCAACAGGGACACAGACAAAGCCATTTCACAGAATTCATAAAAATTTACCCATAGGTCCATTCAGCGCATGCGTAAGGTCCAATTCGAAGGAAGCCGTACAGTCCACTTTGTTGAACTAGCTTGAAGAACGTTACAATGTCCAGATTCCCAGAGAAATCATACTGAGCCATAACGAAAACAGAAGATTTGAATTTCTTCATTTCACCTCACATGAATGAAAATTCAGCACTAACCTGTCTGCGACGAGGTTCGTGTCGATCCCAAAAAATGTACGTTTCAATAACGTCAACAGAACCTTCTTTCGCTTTCTTGATCAAATCCGGCCACATCTGTGAGCACATTGTTATTGTAAAAACAAGTTGTGCTGTACTAAAAATAGTTTCTATGAGAATTCTGTGCTACCTGTGGTGTGCTACGAGGATAATGAATTGAACCAGAGATGAGAATCCGTCGTTGCCCATCAATAATAATGGCACTTGAATCATAAGAAACATTAGTTCCTAGTACTGAGGACAACGAACACAGCAAGGCTAGACTAATGAGATGCAGCATTTTCAGACAAGAACTCGACATTCCAATAAACAAAAACAGATTCAGAATGAACCCCACTAGTCTTTTGTATGCGACCACTATCTCAAAATTAGACAAGGCAGAGATGATATCCCGACGTACAGAAATCAAAGGTACGACAGGGATCGGTCAGAAAAGTTGATGGATGATGACCATTCTGTGGATGTACGAGGTGTTCTCCATTTCTGTAATGCACCGACACTTTCGGTTGAGACTGAAGTCTATTGCTTAATTAGCACAGTTGAGCTTTAAAGACGTGATAATCCAGCCAAAGGAAGGTTCCTCACGGAACAAGTGTGGTCCTGTACTTGCACTTTGAATTCTTGGGAACTGCTTCATTTATCATGTTCAGGTGCCGAGAGTGCATGAGGAAAGCGGCCAGAAATAGAATTAAACCTCAATATTCCAAACTTAGAGCATGCTGTTATTCCATTATCGTAATTTTCTTACCTTCTGAACTGTAGAATTTGATTCTCGAATTCAGCTAATTTCAGATCACTTTTAACGTAAATCAGATTCACATAATGAAGGGGTGGAGTTGCTAGAAATGTTATCTGTACAAATTGCGGACTTTTAGTCATAGATGCTATCGTTGCCAACTTTATGATTCAGTAATGACAGTTATACGAGCCAAAAATGATACAGAATTTTGTGAAAAAATATATATTTTTATTTAAAGAAATGCAATTAAAGTTGCAAAATAGTGAACTTTTACTATAAGTGCAAAATATTACACGTTTTTTAAGAAGTGCAATTAATTTCAAATTTTTTTATACATGTATTCTAAAGATTCACTACACTGCAATTTTTTTAAGTACGTATCTTAAATTTAGATAAGACTTATTTGTGTATAAATTATACATAGTATATATGTAATTTGGTGTCATTTTCAAATTTTTTTCCTTCCACCTATAAATATTATTTGTATCTTTATGCTGAAAAAATGAGGAAATATTTTTTATATTTCCATATAAAAGAATGAAAATTTTAGATTAGTCTTATAATATTTTTATTTATATCATATTTATTATTAGATGATTACTAATAATTTTATTTTTATTAATTACATTAATTAAAAATTAATGAATTAATTTTAATTTATTATAACTTTTCTAAAGGGTATTACAGGAGAAATTGATGAGAAGTTTTCATAAAAGTGTTACAAGAGAAGTGATGAGAAAATTTGAAAAAATATCAATGATTAAAAAATTCAATCGATTTGGCCGATTTAACTTTAAAAATCTTGAATGTCTAACTTTTCTATTCAATTTTTAACTTTTATGTTCGATTTACTTAAATAACTCTTGTTGTTAAAAACTGATCAATTTATTAATTAATTGGTCAATTCTTTCAAATTCTTCGATAGGTAAAAACTATCTCTTTCAATTATATTTCAAATTCTTTAATTTTATTTAATCTTTAACTAGTTTTATGATGGTCTGATTCTGGTTAAACTTTTTAAATCTTAAAACTCTTGTCTTACCAGTTTAACTTCTGGTTTGGTTTTTAAAACATTGAATATTATCGTTACAATTTATCAAATATACTATTTTTAGTTACAATTTATAGATATTTTATGCTAGTCTTGACCCTTTTGTTACAATTATTATATATGTACTTCATTAATATTGTGTTCATAGATCTTATATAAAAATAACAATCTACATGTAAAGTACCCAAAAAAAATAGGTTCTTCTTTAAATTCTAGTACATATCAATCATTGTTCAACATCCTTGAAAAACTATCGAACATTTTAATCCTGACTTGTTTTCCTTTGATAATTTTGTAATTTTTATTATTTCCTAATTGGATAGTGCCAACGTTGTGTGAATAACACAAATTAATCCTTGTTTGGTATTATAAAATGTGAGGATCATCTTTGAGTCCTGAAGTTGATTGGTTGAAATGTAGAGTGTGTCTTTATCATTGCAAGTTGAGTCGCTTCTCTACACTACATTATAAAACTTTGATGAATCATTAGTTTTTTGTTTACCACTCTGCTTCTTCTAGTTTATATAGTCGATCCTATCATTTTTATTTTGTTTGTATTTGTAGTACCAAATTATCCTTTTACCTTTAGATTTTGACCTAGAACTCTATTTAGACAAGTCATCTTTCCCCTTATTACTCCCATGATCTTTATTTCAGCTTATATACAACACTTCTTCTTAAGATATTTTACCAGTACTTAGTCTCTATTGGTTGTTAGTTAATAGCATAATGGTGACTGTCTCTTTACCCGATGTGAACATAGCTACCAAATGTTTATAAGAAAGAGGTAAAGAATAAAGCATAATCATTGCCTTATTCTCATCCGCAATAGTTACCTCAAGTCTTAGTAGGTCATTGATTATTTGTTTAAATGTAAAATATGTTGTTCCGTATATGTTCCCTTCTCAAACTTCAATACATATAGTCTCTACTTTAGATATAACTGTTTTGTGAAAGATTTCAATATGTATAAAATCTCTAACTTCTTTCATTCTATAGGGGATGAAATTTTCATGACGTGGTATATGACCATATTGTCCAGACAATAGCTAAGTAACTTTGGTTGGTTGTGCTTGTAACTCTCCCTAGTCGAGCCCATCAATATCTTCTAGCTTATTCTCATATAACCTCTTCATTATACCTTATATGCCAGTAAATCCTTCGCTCTTTGTTGTCACAGTCCAAAATTTATAATTCTATTACTAAATTTTCCAACCTTATAATTAAAGTCATTGTTGCCTCGACACTGGTCTAATACTACTTGTTGAGAAGTAATATGCGACAAGAATGGAGAAGAATGAAATAAGCAAACAAGAATACAATAAGATTTTATTGAGGTTTGACTAATTTGGTGAGTCTATGTCCTTCAAGAACTAAAATTAGTTGATTTTACTATACAAATGAATCATATTTTAAAGATTACAATTTTTTTCTCTTTCATAAAACTACATTTCTGATAAGTAATATATATAAATTTTAGATGGTATAATTCTATATAACTTACACCTTACCAAACCTAATTTAACTTAAAATTCACTATAATAAGTCTTAAAATTTCTTTAGAGTTTGAATTTCAAGAAAAATATGTTTCTAAATAAGACAACTTATCACAAGAATAGTTTGGAACACAACTACTGGCTTTGACACACCCATATCTCAAATTGTATAACTTACAACCTTTTATTGCACATGAACATACAAACTAACATACTCGTATTACATGTTGTGTCCTTCTTTAAAATATCATTCACCATATTAACATGTTCATTTTATATTCACTTTTATATTCTAGAAAAGAACATTCCCTAACACACGATAGTTTATCAGGCCATGTTCACCCAAGGACTTTTAAGAAACGTTTATTTTCTTCATGCAACATCTAAAATTACACACTCATGTATATAATGTATATGAGTTATACACATCATATATTATAAACACTTATTTTATTAGTTGAAGCTATCTGATCCTTATTTATTACCATATAAAGTAAACAAGTTTATCTTTAAAAAATTAACACTTCACATAAATATTTTTAAAGTATTATTTAATTAATTTAGCAAACATGGCTTTAGGAGCTTTTTTCAATCCATATAAGGCTTTACAAAGGTGACATACTTTATTAGGTTGATGGTCATATCTAGGTAGAAGTTGCATATACACTTCTTCAATGACATCACCATTAAGAAATGCATTCTTGACTTCTACTTTGAAAGTTCCCGACGCTTACTAGTAGAAACTATAATCAAACTGTAAACTAAATTCAAACAAACTATATGAGCAATTATTTCCTCATAATTAATCCCATATTTCTGAGTAAACCCTCTAGAAACTAATTAGGCTTTGTATCTTTCAACAAATCCATTAGCTCCAATCTTAATTTTATAAATTCATTTGTAGCCAATAATAGACTTTTCTATAGGTAAATCAATTAAGTCTCAAGTACTGGTATTGAAAAGAGCATATAGTTCATTCACCATTTTTTTCTACCATAACAGATCAGAGCTAGCCTTACAATAAGTGTGAAGTTCATATAGAGAGATAATAGTGTAATACATATAAAAATCTTTAAGACAAACATATGAGTGACTTACTCGAGTAGAACAATAGAGAAGTTACTGAGAGTCAATAAATTATGATGAAGAAGCAAATGGGAGAAGAGTTATATAGTGAAGATACAATGGGTCAATTGTAAGTTATGTTAAACTATTAGGGCTATAAGACAAGCCTGTAGGAAAAATGTCAGGAAATAAAAAGAAGGTAGGATCATAGAAAAAATCTATGACCTAAAATTTTGAAAGTGTGAGAAATATTTTATGTTCCCAAAAGGTTACATGTGGAGAGATACAAAGTCTTTAGAAGAGGAGATACTAACTTTTTGACCTTTTGTGTTTTATGCCATATCTAAGGAAACAATATAAGCACGCTTTTAGTTATAGAAGAATAAAGTAAGCACAATTGAAAACCTTAAGAGATTGATAATCAGGAGCACGATTGAATAAGCACTCGTAGGGAAAGATATTACATATGATAGGAGAGGGAATACAATTAATAGTGTAAATAGTTATAAATGTTGCTTCTCCCTATAAAGTTTCGTAATAAGAAAAGGATATAAGGAGGGCTCAAACAATATCAAGAATATGTTTATGTTTGCATTCTACCCAATCATTTTGTTGAGATGTATTTAAATAACTTTGAATAATAGTCCTTTATTGAGAAAAGAAGTGGTTAAAGTTTGTACCTTTGTACTCTATGGCATTATCAGTAGAAAGCCCTAAATGTCACAGTAAATCAAATCAAAAGGTGCTAAAGAAATAGAATCAGTAATAGTTAAGGGAAAAAAATAACCGTTGAAAAGTTGATAAGAGACAAAATCAAAGTTTTGAATCATAACATAGCATAAAGTAATGATTAATTTTCAACAACAAAAGTAAAAAACTATATTCTTGGATTAAGATTGTCTCTTTGACAAATAGCAATAGGCATCCCAAAATTACTAGAAGCATCCTTATAAATATCCATTTGTGAGCTTAAGAGTTTTTACATCATCTCATAGGCAATAATAGTTGTAATAGTTAATAACATTCTCCTATTAACTTTATCTTTCTTTATAAAACTTGGTCTAAAATAGACACTATGATTCAAAAATGCCTCACTTGCAAACAATTATAGATGGCAATAGGTCGGGCCCACCCTGGACTGTTCGACACATGGCCTGACTCGATTGAATTTTTTAAAAATAATTTCAAAAAATGAAATTGTTTATGGAAAAATGATTTGTCTCACTTAGTCGACCAATCAGGCCAAGAAATTCATCCCTTGGCCTGGTCAACTCGGGTTTAGCTCGTTGACTTTGAGTTGGGCCAGGTCTAGGCTAGATTGTCATGCCTACAAACATTGAAGAGTAAAGTTGTGTCATGCCTACAAACAACGAAGAGTAAAGTTGCTTTTCTCATCTCTTATTGGTAACTGCAAGACAAGGTGTGTACAAAGAAGACATATGTTTAATATTGGCCTTGATTGCTTCCTTTGTCCTTTCCGCAACATCATAAAAATAACCCATCGTTGCCTTCTTATCACTATCAGTGAGACATAGTACCTTCATTAAAGGCTCATAAACTTGAATGACAAATTGATATTAGGACCAAAAAATTTTATCTTCAAATATAATTCTAAAAACTTTCAATCCAATATTAGACCTAACATTTTAATATGCAACTTACTTATCACTTGCAAACATTTATCTCAACTCTTTATTCATCAGAATAAAACACTAAAGTGATAAGAAAATTAGTTGCAAATCTTGTAATAGCAAGACGACATAAATTCCCAATATTGGTGAAATTCTTTCTTATTAAATTCAAGACCTATGCACGATTGTAGATGAACTTGGTCACCTTTTTCCTTTCTGCACAGTTGCATCAATAATAGAAAAATACCTATCATCTCCTATATTTTCAAACCTCTTGTCATGTAATATGTAGTACAAGGAGTCTAATAAAAAGAATTATACTTTCTTTGCAATCTTCTTCTAGATGCTTTATAAGTGGAATCATTTTTGGTAATGAACTAAACAATATTTTCTATCCCAACTTCCTTTACAACCTCAACAAATATTTGAAATAGAATATTATCATTCCTAACAAAGCCAGAGGCCAGGTGCATTAATAGACTTCAAAAATATTGTCCTCTTTATAGAATAAACTAAAATTAATAATAGGCTCTTATCTTCTATTTATCTAACCATTACATATGATTAAATAACCATAAGTAGCCTAAGTCATTCTTCTTTCATCCAAATAAATTTTTATTTCATAAATAGAGCTACTTAAATATTTACCGATGTAGTCATCGTAAGAGGTAATAGCATCCACCATAGGTTGATAATAATAAGATTAAGCGACATTAAATGATATACTTGAATTATACAACTATCTAGTAATTGTCATGTCCATATTATGAGTCGCTTCTTTAGATTGTAAGGCATCATATATTAAAGGCTGAGCATTAAGAGATGTTCATGGTGTAAAAAATTAGACACTTGTCTTTTTATTTTCCTAACATCAGGTGCAATATTTCCTTCTTGTTGGGTAGGAATACTACCATCTTCAACATCCCCGTTATCATCCTGAAAACCAATAAAAGAACTTCCACTATCAAGTTGTGTATAATAATATAAAGAAATAGAGCAACAACAGTTTCTTAATAAGCATATAATATATACATTAAAAGTGAATTTCATAAACTTATATAAATGATTCCTTAAAAAATGATTAAGCACATTATATCTAAGAATTTATCATGTTTCTTAACCCAAATTTCAAATATATACATTGATTACTACACTTTCATAACTATAATCCATTTTGAGTGATTATATAATTTAAACATAAAGTCACAACTCATAATTATAACTCATTTTGTATAATTACATGATTCTACTATAAAATCACCATTATAACCGTTTTGTACGATTACATAATTTAACCAGAACTCACAACTATAACTTATTTTGTGTTATTATATAATTTAAACATAAACTCATAAATCATATGTATAACTCAATTTGTGTAATCATATAATTCAAATATAAAGTCATAAATATAACTGATTTTGTGTGATTATATGATTCAAACATAAACTCTAATCTTTAACTTAATTTGTGTAATCACATAGTTGAACCTAAATTAACTAACCCATTTTGTATAATAAGAAATCAATTTATAATATACAACATAATTTATAATAAAGATCAACAATTAATTCAATATTTCTCAAATTTCAAACAATAACACAAACTTTAATTTTGTATTGAATGACTGAATCCCCAATTTCCAGAATCCAAACAACACAAATGACAAAACATATCTAAAAGTTCAAATTCCAAATATTGTAATTCTATATAAAATCCTTAGTCTCATTCCTTAATTTTCAAAATTCAGATAAAACATACACATTTATCTGCCATTCTTAATTTCCAAAATGTAATTTTCAAACTCACAAGTCACAATTTACAACTATAAGTCATTCACACTGTTAGACACACAATAACTACTCAATTATGAATTAACTCAACACCTAACATTTAAGCAACACATCACAACACAAACCAACAATTAGCGCACTACACTAAACATATTTCAAATTTTCAATTGTTTAAGGTTAAATTAGAATAGCTAATTTGCATTTTACAACTACAAACCTAAAGTTTGAACAGGTGACAGTGGCAGAGGCAAGACCATGAGATAACTAGAGGCAAGGTGAGGAAAGGCTACTGGCAAGGCAGAGGGGGTTGGGGGGGACAAGTTAGGCCACTGGACGAGTAGGCAACTGTAGTGCACAAGCGAGGTGAGGCACAAGCAAGGCACAAGCCGGACAAGACAAGGCAACACAATAGGCGGATAGGGTAGGTGGTGGAGTGAGCAAAAGAAGACCAGAGTTGGCTGGATGTGTGGTAGGGGGTCAAGTTATGGGTAGGTTAAAATGTTTAGGGATATTTTTAAAAAAATTACACTTTACTCACGTTTATGATGTTATGCAAGGGTTCCTTATAATCTAAACTATAAACCCAACTGAGAACTTTCTATTTATGAGAAACTATAAAAGGACCTAATTGAAGGCGTAAGGACTTACCATCTAATATTAGCTATTGGTTATCACCAGTTTATAATACAAGCTCTCTATATACCTTCAATGTTTGGAAACTTAAACTTTTTTTCTAAACTTAATGAAAATGGGTTTACTTTTAAGTTTGGTGATGGTTATTTTAATTTATTTAAACATGATTCCATTATGGGTTATGGAATTCTTATAGATGGTTTATGTAAATCAAAACTTGATGTTAATTTTTCTGAATTCCTATTTTCTGTTTACCATACCATGGGAATTAAGTGAAGCATAATGAATGATAATTCAGCTTACTTGTGGCATAAATGTTTAGATCATATATCTAAAGAAAGATTAGAAAGAGAGGTAAAGAATGAAATTCTTTACAATTAATATTTTACGAATCTCGATATATTTGTGGATTGTATTAAAGGAAAACAAATCAACATAAAAAGAAATAAGTCATAAGCACTCAACTTCTTGGAATTATAGACACCAATATATATAGACCTTTTGACCCTCCATATTTGGTAGAGAAAAGTATTTATCACCTTTATAAATGATTTTTCATATTATGGATATGTCTATTTTCTTTATAAAAAATGTCAAGTTATAGATGCCCTTGAGATGTTTGTAGATAAGATTGAAAGGTAATTAGATATAAAAAAAGTGAAAATTGTAAGATCTGATAGAGGTAGTAAATATTATGAAAAATATGATGAATTAGGACAATGTCTAAGTCTATTCGTAAAGTTTCTTTAGAATGATGAAATATGTGCACAATATACCATATCAAACACACTTCATCAATATGGTGTGTAAGAAAGGTGTAATAGAACATTAATAGATATGGTTAGGAGTATGATGAGTAGTTTCTCATCACCTAAAACCTTGTGGATGCATGCACTTAAAACTGTTGTGTATTTATTGAATATGATTCCTAGTAAGGCAATCCTTAAAACTACTTTTGGGTTATAGACTAGTAGGAAACCTAGTATGAAGCATCTGTATATTTTGGGTTGTCTAATAGAAGCAAGAGTTTATAATCTACACGAAAGGAAATTAGATTCTAGAACAACTATTGGTTACTTTATTAGTTACCCAAAGAAATCTAATGGCTATATGTTTTATTGTCTAAAATATAGTCCAATAATTATTTAAACAACTAATGCCAAGTTCATTTTAAATGATGAAGTTAGTGGGAATGCAGAAAAATAAGTTGTGGATATTAGTAAAATAAGGGTTAATGCTCCATTACCCATAAATGTCCTAGTATCCATAACTTTACCAAATATTGTTCAAGTATTGGAAGAACAAAATGATCCTGGATAACATTTAGATGAAATAACACCTTATGAAGGAACTAATTACAACTGATTCATAAAAATGAACTATTTGGAATAGCTTTAAATAAACTTGTAAGAATAAGGAGCAATTATTCCAAATGACTATTTGGTTTATTTGTAAGAGTCAGATTTGATTATGGTATTAATAAGGATCCTATTTCGTTTTCACAAGTTATAGAAAGTGACAAGTTTGATAAATAGATTGATGGTATAAAAGATGAGTTAAATTCAATGGCACAAACAATGTTTAAGATCTCATTGATTTGCCTGAAAGATCTAACGATTGAGATGCAAATGAGTTTTTAAGACCAAACATGACTCGAATGCTAATATTGAATGAGATGAAGCTATACTTGTTGCAGAAGATTAATCAAAAGGATGACTTTGATTATAAAGACCTTTTCACTTATCTCAAAGGATGGCTTATTGAGAATAATTATGGCATTAGTGGCACAATTCAACTTAGACCTGCATCAAATAGATCAAGGAGGAAATTGTTTTTTTTTAAATTGTGATATTGATACGGCAACAACCTAGAATCAATGTCTAGATCACCTCCGTTTCAATGATTGTTCCCAAACCTAAATTCAATCAA
>JANIJH010000224.1:23160014-23190643 GCA_024520975.1 Erythroxylum areolatum
TAGCCCTCTTGGTTTGATGCCTCCAATGTGCACACACACTTAGGTGTCTTCCTAAGCTCTTCCCCAAGCTTAATCAACAAAACTTCTTGAAGTTCTTGTGAAACAAAAGCTTATACATAAATCTGAAATTGTGTTTTGAGCTTGTTAGAGCGTGACCTTGTAATTGGACCCATTGGCATCCTCAAGCCTCCATTGCCTTGGTGAGTTGTATCAGATATCAAGGAGGAAGTTTATATGGATCAATCTGAAAGTTTTTTCATTGAAGGAAAAGATACATAAACTTAAAAAAGATAAATATATAGACTTAAACAAGTTTCTTAACAATGATATAATAAGTTTAGTGATATCGTAACACATTTTGGTTTTCAAAAAATAAGAATTATTGATCAATGAATCTATCAAAAGATCAATAAGAGTAAGTTTATATTCCTAGTTTTATATACTGATGATATTTTACTTATTGGTAATGGTTTTCACCTAAAGATTTCCTCTATAAGAATTTTTTAAATAAAAGATATAGGATAAGCACCCTATGTGATAAGAATTTTAATATTCTGAAATATATCATAAGAACTATTAAGATTGTCTCAAAAAGATCATATCGAAAGAATTCTTAAGAGATTTAATATGAACAAATATTCAGTGGGAATTGTCCTAATACAAAAAGGGGATAAATTTAGTCTCATACAACATCCAAAGAAATGATGAAACGTAAACAAATGGATTATATTCCATGTGCTTTTGTTATTGGCAGTTTGATGTATTTGTAAACATGCACGAGACTTGAGATTAGCTTCTGTGGTTGGAATGCTAGACATATATCGATGTAATCCTACTATAGACCATTTGAAAGCTTCAAAGAAAGTCTTAAGGTATCATTAAGGAACAAAGGACTATATACTCATGTATAGAATATCTGATTCATTAGAAATGATTAGATATTCATATTCAAATTTTGTTGGATGCATTGATACTAGAAAATCAACGTATGATTACTTGTTTCTACTAGCAAAAGGAGCAATTTAATGAAAAAGTTCTAAATATTATATCATTGCTTCATCCATTATAGAAGCAAAATTTGTAGCTTATTTTAAGGATATAATACGTGCCTTATAACTGCAAAATTTTATTGCAGGGATTTGAGTTATCGACATCATTACTAATTTGTTGAAAATTTATTGTCTACAACAATTTTATTCTCGAAAAGTGATATATACTCTATAGTTGATAAACATATGAAGTTGAAGTATTTTATTACAAAGGAGAAAGTTCAAAAATTAGGAACATATTAAGACTAATATTATAATTGTAGACCCTTTAATTAAAGGCTTACAACTAAAGACATTTAAGGAACTTGTTCATATAATGATTGTTTTTAATAACGTTTTAACATTCTTCCTAATAAAAGTTTCTGAATAGTAATTTTCTTATTTATTATAATTGTGTACGTGTAACTTTTATTAAATAAGAAATAAAAAATGCCTATGACATTAATTTTAACCTTTATAATATTTATATAACTTATGTTACCTGATAGATTATTAGCGTTGTGGTATATGAAAGGAAGTATGTCATCTTGATATATGATCATCAGCCGCATTATGCAATTTATTATGGGGGGGAGGGGTAAATTATGAAGATATTAAGAGATTTCTTTATGCGCATTTAATGTCTACTCTACTAAAATAAAGTTTGTATTAGGCCAAGTGGAGAATGTTAGAGTCCTATTTGGTTTATATTTCTCATTTGATAGTGAAATAAATCTTAACCATTTTTTCTAGTTACGTGATGAAGATATCAGATTAAAAGTTATAGATATATAAATTGGTCATTGTTCTACTAATTACGGTTATAAAAAAACTTTTGTCAAATTTTGCTATAGCAATAAAAGATTGAAGAGAGAGAAGTCAATTTTAACTAAGAATAAGGTGAAGTTTCTTGATCTCTCTATGATAATGATGCCTTTTACATCAAGTTCACAATATTATACCTTAATTTTTTTGTGACAATTGTTTATGTAACATCCTAAATGAACGCTATTTTTAACTTTTTGTCATAAAGATTATGTTTATTGGAAAATATGAAGTAAATATCAATAATTAAAATTTTGAACTTGTTCAACCTATTCAACCACAAAAATCTTAAACAATTCAATTTTTCAATTTGATTTATTTTAATAATCCTTATTATTAAAATTCGGTCAATTTATTAATTAATTGACTAATTTTTATAAATTAATTTACTTTTATAAACGAAATTAATTGACTAATTTTTGTAAATTAATTTACTTTTATAAATCAGTTAATTTTCGTTTGACAATCTCTCACTTTAATAAAACTCTAATCTCTTTAATAGGTAAAAATAGTATCGTTATGTTAGCTCCTTCTTTAATCAAATTATGATGTCTTCAAAAGGTTAGATGATATTCTTGTTTAATATTATTTTGAGTTCTTCGATTTTGTTCAGTTTTTAATTGGTTTAATATACGTTGAGCTTTTAAGTATTTAAATCTTTTATGTTGCCTTTTAATTTTCACTATAATTTATTTTAAAAAATGATAAATTTATCATACAACTTTTGAGATGTGGAGTTGATGGAGAGTGCCGCGTAGAGGCTCCAGGGGATGTTGCTTGCGTGGTTTTGAAAAATTCTTCGATATGTGCACTTGGTGACTCAAATGGTTATACGAAACTTTTTAATTGATTTTAATTTGAGCCAAAGGGCCACTGTTTTAACAAGGAAATAAGAGTATATCAAAGTTCCTTTGATGATATTTTCAGTGATCCAGCCAATGTTATACATTTTTCCTACTAACAAAGAATGAGCGTACCCGTTCTAAAATTGTCGGGTAGAAGAAAGGAGAGCAGTAACCCGGGAATTAAAAAAAGGACCGGAATGCTGCCTCACAAGGTCAAATCACAGGGTTAGAAGTTCCAAAGAAATGAATCTTCAACTAAAACGCTATCAAAGTTCTCCGCTTCATAGTTAACAATTGGTGGCGGAAAAAAATCATCAAATCCTGAAAATATCCCATACTCAGCTGAGTGAACACCCGACCCAACATTCGAATCCATAAGTAGATCCAAGAACGACCCGTGCGGCGTCAGTTCATTACTATCCAACTGTGCTGTTCCATCAGACACCACTGAGGGACACGGGGACGCCAACTGCGATTCCCACGCAGACTGGTCCGTCAAAGCATGTTCCGACTCGGCCTTCGGAGGCTCCGAATTGGCGTGCCTCGCTGCAGCCACTTGAATTTCGGGTGGAGAAAGAGAGCGCCCGCCATCAATCTCCGGTGGGTTGTCGGGGAAATTGAATTTAGCAGTGCGGCCACGTAAGCAAAAAAGTGCGGCGTCGAAAGCACGCGCTGCTTTTTCTGCTGAATCATATGATCCTAACCAGATTCGCTCCCTACAATTTGGTAGACGGATCTCCGACACCCACTTGCCCCATTTCCGCTTTCTTACACCTTTGTACTTAGAATCAGTCCTGTCCGAGGGTTTTGAGGCCAAGGTCGTCTGTTTCACCATCTCAGGTAACGGAAGGTTATTGTTTTCGAAATTTGTTCTCTTTGCTGACGAGTATTCAAGTAAGTCCGAAAACTTGACTTTTTGCTGGATCTGTACCTTGGTTGTTAGCTAATTTCTGAGGAGGAGAATTTGCGGCTCCGTGTTTATATATATGTGGGGAGTGACAGAGTGAAGAACTCCAGGTGAGATGGTCAACACCAAACAGGCGCGTTGAATTGCATAGTCTAGAAGAAGAGTTAAGGATGAGGATACGTGGTTGACTCGTAAAGCATCGCCACTTGGTTACGCGGCGCTTTCGCCTGTCACAGTGCTGCTATAGAGCACGTGTGCCTTTTATTCCTCGTGGTCCAACCGCTCAATTACAATTTTGGGGTAAATTATAAAATGTACAATACAAAATTTTCAAATCTCAATAATTTAGTATATCAAAAGTATGGTACAATTAGAATTGGATCTGTAACATTACAAAAGTTTTATTCAAATTCCTGTGACATAATAATATATTTGATAAGCTGTTAATTTTCTATTTTGTCGGCCAAATGAGCCTATTCCAATTTAATTGAAATTGTTGAACTCATTTTAATAATCTAAGTAAAAGATATATATAAATGCGGATTTCAAGTTAAATTTAAAATTTTAAAATATTGAGATATAAATCTTTTATAAAAAAAATTGTTTTCACTTTATGTGATCAAATATTATAATGAAATTGTGTATACTTAGGATATATTTTTGTGGGGTCGCAAGAATCAAATTGAATTAATAAATTTTACGAAAGGCCACAAAAAAAGAAGAATTTATAAATTTAGAATACTATTTATATAAGAGTAAGACCCATATAAATATAAATATATAAAGAAAATTAACTAAAGTAAAATTAGAATACTTTTTTTTTGTTAAGAATAGGGGCTAACGCCCAAAATAAGAACTACAGTATTGCGACACGGGATAAAGTAATCCCAACGACATCAGCAAATAAAAGTGAGGTGAGACCCTCAACAACATCACAAAACCAATGGACACCCATAGATAGCCGGTAGCTATAAGTTGTTAACCAATCCGCACACCAATTGCCCTCCCGAAAAATATGACTAACGCGTACTACCTAATGCCTAGACAACAATTCCTTGATGGCCTGAACCAAGGGAAGCACCACCAGCTACTGATCACTAGTGAGAGTGGCCACTACTAAGGCAGAATCAATAGTCAGTTCGACCTAAAAATACCCAAGAAGCCACGCAAGAGTTAAGCCATGAGATATTGCCCATAACTCCGCCTGCCATGACGAGCATAAACCCAAAGTTGCTCCAAACCTAAACATCCAGTGGCCGCCAGCATTTCGGATCAGTCCACCCGCAGTGGCCTGTCCAGAATTGCCATTCGAGGAGCCATCTGTACTCAGATTTACCCATCCTTCGCATGGTTTCCGCCAACAAACAATTAGAATACTATTTTTAAAACAAAGGATTTCGTGTGATGCGCAAAGAGCGAGGGCGTCACCCTCTTGACGTCAGACCGCGTTTGAATGCCAGTTTTTTCAGTTGTTAAAATCCTTTTTTGCTTTTAATGTTTTGGCCTTGACTAAACGACACGTACATTATTTGGACCTCGTTGATTTTGACTATCTAAAGACTTTTAAGGCAATGCTTGCATCATCTAGTTTTAGTAACAAGCTAAATGCAACTGAAATCCAATGTCAAACACATGAATCTTCTTGTCTCAGGCTTTTGCCACATATTAAACGATCAATCAATCAGTATATGTGGGACTTAGCAACAAATCTTAGAACTGTTTGATGCTCTTAACGCGGTTCCATCTCCAATGCGTCAGGGATGTCGTCCGATGAATGGGCTATGGAAGGCTTCAGCCAATTTCCGAGCCAGCCCTGCCCTTTTTTATTACTCGCGCCTTACCAGCTTTGAAAAGACAAGCGTTTGACTTAAGAGCAGCATGTTTTTATTTTCATTTTTAAATTCAGTAAAAAAAATTTGTTAGTTTAAATTTTTAATTTCTGTTTTTTCTTCCAATTTGTAAAAATTATTAAAACCATAAAAAATAATTTTGGTTTCCTGTTTTTATTTTTTCATAATATAATTTACTATCATCATCATTAGCATCATTACATTCAATCCGAAGTCCGACTATAAAACGGGTCTGGAGAGGCTTGATAGTAGGCAACCTTGAATCTACATAGTAAACCTATATAATAGAGATGTCGTTTCCGATAGATCCGCATACAAATGCGACAATAAAAGAGTGATGCAAGTTAAAAAGTAAAATTAACATGCTAAATTATAAATAAAATTACAATAAAAACATAAATAAATAAAAATAAAATATAACCAAATGATATACTTGAAAACAAAATATAATATGGAGATAATAAAAAGTACCCACAAAATTAATAATAATAATACTTGAAAACAAAATATAACAAGGAGATAATAAAAAGTAACAAAAAACATAATAATAATAATAATAATACTAATAATAATAATAATAATAATAATAAAGTATATACCAAGTTAAAAAAAGTTATTAAAAATAATTTAACAAATATACTTGATAAGCTGTAAAATTCTGCTTATACCTGGTATGCTACAAACGTTTGCTCACTATTTCTAAAGTTGTGCCTGTCAACTTTACAATTCTACATTATTCTAATTTTATCAGTTGTCCTCGAAGGGACTACTAGCAATTTAACAATAATAAATGAGTGAATTAGCTGGATAGCCTCTGAATTACCTCGCTATAATTAACTTATGAGTCAACACTAACTCTCTGATTTTCTAAACACTAATAACCCCAAAATACTAAAAAAAAAAAGCCAAAAAGTTGAAGCACCCAATACTTCGAACTAATCTCTGAAACCATATGCTAAAAACCCATGTAATTACCATATATATATATAATTACAACCAATTGGTTGGTTGTAGGGTAAAAACCAATAATCTCCTATTTGCACTAGTTAATTATTTAAGTATCTTATACCATATCATGGCATGACAATCATGTTACTATTAGGAGAGTAGTTTAATGAGAGAATTCTACAAGATTCAATTACTTAATTTTTAATAAAAATTATGAATAATTTAATTCAACATTATATTTATATGTTTAATACATTAAAATTAATTATCAATAAAATTATGTATTATTTAATTTTTATTATTTAATTTTATTTAATTTTTAGTATATATAAATATTCAAATAAAATTTGATTTAATAACTAAAATATATTTCAAATAAATATTAATTTATAAATAAAATTTTAATTTTTAAATTATTTATTTTATTAAAATAACATAATTTTATTAATAATATGTTAATAAATATTAAATAAGAGATTAAATAAATTTATTTAATTAAAAATAATTTATCTTTAAATTTTATCTAAAATGTAATTATTATCAATGATAAAAATACAACTACATTAACATTAACAACTAAACAGGCTTTTGTTTTTATTTGAAAGAAAAACAGTAACAAAAAACTGAAAATAAAAAATGAAAACTACAACAGAAAAACAGAAGTAAAACCAAACGACCCCTTAAATTCTTATTTATTTTATCTGATCTTGTGAGATCAGATTACTTGTTTTACTTTTGCTGTTCCAATTCTGTTCTAAGTTATCTTATTCACATATTTATATGGGACCCATATAATATGTGAATAAGATAAGTTGAAACAGTATTAGAATAGCAAAATGGGAACATCATACACCTCCCCTGATCTTGCACCCTACTGATCAGTAGGCACTGTACTTACTAAAAAATGGTACAAAATTTAGTAGTATTGTACTAGTTGTTGGTACTAGCCTAATCGGTTAATTTTGCAAATTTTAAAAATTTTGAGGACTAAAATGCAAAAAAAAACCCTAAAAACTCTAAAACCTTAGTATTCTTCCACTTCCCCGCCTTAGTGTCAGTCTCCCTCTCCCTAATCAGCCTTAGCCTCCTCCAATCGTCTCAATTTAGTCTGCATCACCTCGTCGTCACTTCGCCTTGTTGTCACCATTGCCAATTTCCATTGTCATCGCTAATCTCTCACAACCCGTCATAGCTTCGAGTCTTGCAACCCATCATAGATCATCCTCCAAGCTCCGCCTGCGCTACTCCACCATCGCAACACATCATCCTCCAATGTCGTCTTATGTTATATTGTAAAATTCTAGTGTTATGAGCTTGTGCCTATGATAAAGATAAAGTCAAGGGCAACCGTGTTTAGTAATTGATAAAGTGATAATGTGATTACTTATGTTGTGGTCTTATGGAATTGTGAATGTAAAAGTTTGAATTTGTGCCATTCATAAAAATTAACAGAGTATTGTTTGGAAATTTGAATTGGTTGTGTTTCATGAAATGATTAGAAACTAGAATTTTGAATTGAATTATGAATATGAGGTTATTCATGTGTTGTCTGAAATTTGGAATTGGATTATAAATTTGAGGTTGTTCTTATTTCAAATTTGAGATTAAGATACGTTAAGATTTGAAAGAATTGTTAGTCTTTATTATAATCTATTATATATTATAAATTAAATTTTGTATCATCAAACTGGATTAGTTAATTTATGGTTGAATTATATGATTAGTAATTATACAAATTGAGTTATAGTTTTGAGTTTATATCTATGATTGGATTATTTAATCAACTAATCAATATTCATATAAAGTAAGTTATAGTTAAGAGTTTATGGTAGAATCACATAATTATACAAAGCAGGTTATAGTTGTGGCTTTGTGTTAAATTATGTAACCACACAAAAATGAGTTATATTTGTAACTTTATGGTTTAATTATGTGATTACACTAATTGAATTATAGATGTGAGTTTATAGTTGAATTACGTAATAACACAAAATGAGTTATAGCTATGACTTGTGAGTTTATGATTGAATTATATAATTATACAAAATAGGTTATAGTTGTGAGTTTATTTTTGAATTATATAATTACACAAAATAGTTTATAATTATGACCTTATTTTTTAATTTTATGATAACATAAAATGCGTTATAGTTGTGAAAATGCAACAATCGAAGTATATATTTGATATTTGAGTTTAAAAAGAAACATGAGTTATTGAGAAATTATTATTAATCTATTTCTTCATTTTTTATATAACTTTATTTTGATATGAAGTTATTAAGTTAGTTTTAATATATATCTTCATTTATTTTTATAAATAAATGAAAGAAAATTCAGGTGGTCTTGATAAATTCAACCACGACAGGAAGATTCAATGATCCAACTTGAGCTCATACTGGATTGGTTCCTGGAATAAAGAATTATACCATTTGTTTGTATTGTAACAATCATTTAAAAGGTAGAGGAATCGCCATATTAAAGAAGCATTTAATTGGGGTTAAAAGTGATGTAGAATCTTGTGAAAAGTGAGTCATGATGTGAAATAAAAAATGAAAACTTTGCTTGAAGAGTATCAACATGAAAAAGATATAAAGAAAAGATTAAATTATGAAATTAGTAGTGGAAGTTTTTTTATTCGTGATTGGAATGTTAGTGGGGATATTGAAGGTAGTAGTATTCTTACTCAACAACAAGGAATGTTGCACTTAATGTTAGGAAAAGAAAAGATAAGTGTCTAATATTTTTACATCATAAATAGCTCCTGAAGCTCAACCTTCAATTCGTAGTGCTTTAAAATGTAGAAAAGTGGCTTATAATGTAGAAATGACAATGGCTAAATAGTGGTATGATTTACATATGACATTCAACAGTGTTCAGTCTTATTATTATTAACTTATGGTAGATTTTATTGCCTCTTACGATCTATGATACAAATCTTCTTCAATTGATGATTATACAGGTAAACTTTTGAGTAACTCTGTTTATGAAATAAAAAATTATTTGGGAAAAGGAAGGACTTGGGCTATTTATAAGTGTTCAATCATGTGTGTTAGTTGGACAAATAAAAGACATGAACCTATTATTAATTTTTTAGTTTATTGTGCAAAAGAGACAATGTTTTTGAAGTCCACTGATGTATTTGGCTTTATTAGGAATGTTGATATTCTATTTCATATATTTGATGAAGCTGTGAATGAATTTTGGCTAGAAAATATTGTTTAGTTAATTACTAACAATGATTATGAGTATAAAGCAGCTGGAAGAAGATTGCAAAGTAGGTATAACTCTTTCTATCGGATTCCTTATACCGTATTGACATAATATTGAAAAATATAAGAGATGATATATATTTTTCTATTATTGATGAGACCATAAAAGCTAAAAAGATGACCAAGTTCATCTACAATCATGCATGAGTCCTAAATTTAATGAAAAAGGATTTCACAAATGGTAGGAGCTTGTGTCGTCCTATTATTACAAGATTTGCAACTAATTTCTTATGACTTTACTATTTTATTTTGATGAAGGAGTTGAGACAAATATTTACAAATGATAAGTGAGTTGCATCTTAGTATGTTAAGTCTAACGTCCAATTGGGAGTTTACAAGTGATAAGTGAGTTGCATTTTAGTATGTTAAGTCTAACGTCAAATTAGGGGTTTCTAGAATTAAACTTGAAGATAATGAATTTTAGTCTTAATGTAAATTTGTCATCCGAGTTTGTGAACCTTTGATAAGGGTACTTCGTCTAACTGATAATGATGAGAAAGAAATAATAAGCTATTTTTATGATGTTATGAAGAGAGCGATGGAATCAATCAAGGCCAATTTGAAAAAGAGGTATTCTTTGTACATAACTTATCGTACAATTATCAATGAGAGATGCGAAATGCAACTTTACTCTCTGTTGTTTGCAACTGAGTCATTTTTGAATCCTGGTTTCTATTTCAGACTAAGTTTTACAAAGAAAATTGAAGTTAATATGAGAATATTATTAACTATTACAACCATTGTTGCATATAAAATTATGCAAAATCTCTTAAGCTCACAAATTGAGATTCATAAGGATGCTTTTGATGATTTTGGAATGCCTATTACTATTTTTCAAAGAGACAAACCTAACTCTAGGTTTTTTTTCCACTTTTGTTACTTGTTGAAAATTAATCATTACTTAATTTTATTTATAATGTTACTTTTGTTTGTTACATTTACTTGGTGGGATCAATTCTAAAGTGATGTTTCAAAATAGCAAAAGTTTACAATTTGAATTATAAGTCAATGTAAGAATGCAACAAGATGTGAAAGGAATTTGAGTACATTTTGAGTTCACTCATTCCAAGAAAAGGAATAGATTGGAACATAAAAGATTGAACGGCTTGGTATTTGTTCAATACAATTTAATACTTCAGGAAAGGTATGATATTATCATTTTTAAATTTAATATAATTTATTGTAATTTTTTAATAATTTAATTGTATTTGTTTACTAGGACTTTTAATAGGACAAGTAGGTTTGTAGATCTAATTTGCCTTGATTTTTGATGGATTGAATTTATGAGGAACCAAGTTCAATAGATGAGAATGACTTGGAAAATAATGTTGGATAGGAAAGTTACTGTCATATCATTTGATGCAATGAATTTGAAAGATGGTGATGATGAAGCTCTTCTCAATCATTAGAATTTTGTACTAAATGAGAGTTGAGATCAATGTAATTGAACGAATGCTCGATTGAATGAAGTTCCTGATTTTCATTTTTAACTTCACTTATATTCGATGTAAATGTTAATTCTAAATAAATAAAATAAATATAACTGTAAATATTTTTGTTCCAAATTTGACTTCTACTTGGTTGTTTCCTCAATACAAACTTTTGTTGTAATATTTAGAGAGTTATGGATATTTATTGTTCTTTTTATTTGATGTTTTGATGATGATAAAATTGTAATATTTTAAGTATTTTGTGTTCTCTTTAATTTTATATTTGTATGATGATTAAATGTTCTTTTTTCATATTAATTATGGATATTGTTTATATATGAAAACTAATATTAATATAAATAAATAGATTATTGTTATTTGAATCTTCTGTTTTTAATAGAGATTTGATATAAAATTATAAGTTATATAATTCAATATATTAAGAGACTATTTTGTAAATTGAAAAAATTAAAAGATTATTTTATAATTTTTAAAAATTATTTAAAATAATACTCGATATTGATACATTATTATTCTAGAATCAAATTCGGAACACGTACTAGTATTATATGAATATTGTATTATGGAAGGCAGTTGTGAATGGCATTGTTATTAATATTTTTAAGTTTTGTATCTTATTTTACTAATGAAAGCTATGATATTAGGGAAGGGATCCTCAAACCTAGACGATAAAATAATCCTATAGAAAAGGCAATTTGCATATTGAATCTCCTAGCTAGCCAATTTCGGGACAAACACAAACACACGGTTCAAACTTCAAATGGACAGTCTTTAATAAGCTTATAATTCTCGAAGAGCATCTCAAGATGCTGCCATTACTGGGCTTAACATTTTTTTCTTTTCCTTCCGGAAATAGTTGCCCTGTGGCATATGGTAAGAAATGCAAATTGGTCAGGTGGGAATCATGTGCAAATGAAAAAGAAGTAGGGGATGAGATCCTCTGTTTTATTGAAATCGAAAAGCCCGTAATACGTATCTTTTCATAAACTTCAGTTTGGTACTATTGGACAATTGCAAATTGAATAAGGACTTAAATTGAAATTTTGTAAAGATTTGGGGTGACGACTGACGACGCTCTCGCAAGTCGCAACAGACAGCCGAAACGGAAACAGGAGCAGCAGCGCGTAACTTTCAGTCGCACACAAAATTCTAGAAGTGTCTCTTATCACTTGATAAAACCCGCTTGCTCAATTAGGGTTTTCTATCTTCTAGACTTCTCCTCTCTTCCATTTCCAAGGTAACACACAACTCGTATAGCTTGCGTCGTTTGAAGGTAACGATTAGTGTGCGATTGGCTGATATTTTTCTTGGTTCTTCATTCCTTGTCGATGTGATATCTCTTGTTTTTGTTTGAAGAGAAATGGCGGCTTCGCAGCTATCGGCATCGTCAGTCTCGGGAGCCGCTAGAAATCTGGCGTCATTCCAAGGGTTAAGACACGCAAACGTGAAATTCGCGTCTTTTGGGAGCTTCAAATCTGCCGGAGGTTTATATCAGAGGCCATTCCGGGGCTTGGTCGTCAATGCTGCTACTCTTGTCACCCCTAAGGTAGTGTCTTTGTTGGGTTTGTTCGCGGTTTTTGGTTTTTGAGAGTCGGAGAATCTGATCAAACTTTAATTTGTACGTTCCAATTTCTGTATGTAGTACACTTCTATTAAGCCATTGGGTGATAGAATACTGGTCAAGATCAAGACAGCTGAGGAGAAGACGGAAGGTGGAATCTTACTCCCAAACGCTGCTCAAACGAAGCCTCAAGGAGGTGAGGTGGTTGCTATTGGAGAGGGAAGAACTATTGGGAATACTAAAGTGGACATTAGCCTAAAGGTGGTTGTTTTGATGGTGGTGGTGTTAAATTTTGGTATATGGTTTTCATTCTGGCATCACTAAGACATGTTTTGTGCCACAGACTGGCACCCAGGTTGTGTATTCCAAATATGCGGGAACTGAAATTGAGTTTAATGGATCAAATCATCTTATTCTGAAGGAAGATGATGTTGTCGGTGTACTTGAGACAGATGATATCAAGGACCTTAAACCTTTGAATGATAGAGTATTTATAAAGGTAATTATCTGGTTCTGTTTAGTGTGCTACTGTTTTGAGATCAGTGATTTTTACTGATGGTTGTGGAAGAAGTAATTGGTTATCTAAAAGTATATATATATATATTGTTTTGCAAACACCTGAGGTTATGAAAATTTGGCTTTGGTGAATGATTGCAGATTGCTGAGGCTGAGGAGAAGACTGCTGGTGGTCTCTTGCTCACTGAGGCCACTAAGGAAAAACCATCCATCGGAACTGTAATACAAAGATGTTGTTTGTCTATTTTATTGTTTGTGTTTGATGCTGATGGGTAGTACTGCATAAACAGGTGATAGCGGTTGGGCCTGGAACTCTAGACGAGGAAGGCAAGAGAAAGCCGTTGTCTGTCACCCCAGGAAGCACAGTCTTGTACTCCAAGTATGCTGGGAATGACTTCAAAGGAAGTGATGACAGTAATTACATTGCTTTAAGGGCATCCGACGTGATGGCTGTGCTCTCATAGTCAAAATTGATATGCATAATGTGTATCAGTGAATTTTGTGATTCAAGGCTTATGAATTATCAAAAATGTCTTTGGATATGAGCTTGTGTAGTGTTGTTTCAAGTTGAATTGTATCACATTCTTTGCCAGGTGCTCAAACTTTTCCATTATATGATGACATTGTTTAGCATTGGTCTTCAATCTTTGATTTGTTTGCTTTTGATATTAGAGAGGAAATTCGTACTGTGGCATTGGCTAAGCTGGGAAGGGAGCTGCGAATGGTCTTGTGGATATAACTATTAATATTTCGGAATTAAAAAAAACCTTAGTATTTCGGAAACTATTTAAAATTTTTTAAAAAAATTTCAACGAAATTAAGAGTTTATTTTTTATATGAAATTTATAAAGACTCTTCTCCGACAGTAGAAGCGCAGTTGCTAGTTGTAGGCTTTATGCACTTCCAAGGAGCCTTATTTAGCCTCTCACTTGTGCGTAGGATTAATCTTGTAAAAGATCAAACTTTGTATGAGGATTCTGTGTCTTAGATTCTAGAGTAAATAGTTGCGAGTTAACTATGTGGCAACCTGTCTTCAACTATTTGCAAGATTTGAAAGAATTGGATGGCAATGGAGGGATTGATAAGAATAAGATGATGCAGGCTAGCTTAATGGGATTTGCTGAGACAGCCGTTGAAAATGTTGCACTTTCTTCCACGTTGACAGCTACAGATCGTATACAAAAGGACTTTCGTTAGCTATATCAGCAAATCAGAATTAACCTTTCTAATTCAATTATTAAGGTTTTTAAAAATTAAGTACTCAATTAAAAAACTGACAATAAATTTAAAAAATTTAGGCACTTTAAGAATTATTATCTCAATTCATAAAGTACGGAGTGACTATTAAGTTTAATCATAATTTTTGATAAAAAATTAATCAAAAATTTGAACCATATAGCCGATTGAATTCAATTTTCTCAATCTCATTATCTCCAATATGAAGTTTTAATTACATTACGTGCAGTGACTCTCGTTCATCTTCTTATACAAAACTATATAACAATATTCCCACTAGTTTTCAAGTCATCAAATACTTGATTTGGTTATGATATGGTACTATATTATTAGCAGTCAATATCATGTATCGTTTAATATTATGAATATCATATCGGTATTGGTACTAGATTTAGTTTTGGTACTGTACTATATCGATAGTGAATAATATCATGTAATGATTCAGATAATTACTAAAAATTATAAAATAATCTCTGAATTTTTAAAATTACAAAATATATTAAGCCATATAATTTTTAATTTTACACCACGAGTTTTCAAGTCATCAAATACTAGATTTGGTTCTGATATGGTACTATATTGTTAGTGGTCAATACTATGTATTGTTTAATGTTATGAATATCGTATCAGTATTAGTACTAGATTTAGTTCTAGTACGATACTATATTGATAGCGGATAATATCATGTAATTTTTCAGATACTTACTAAAAATTATAAAATAATCTATGAATTTTTAAAATTGCAAAATATATTGAGCTATATAATTTTTAATTTTATATCAGCTATATCTCCAAAATCATAGTAATAGAAATTTGAAATAACGACCATCTCTTTATTTTTATTAATATTAATTTTCACCTAGTTCATATAGAAACTATAACCAAAATTAATATAAGAAAAAATCATTTAATTAACAATATATATAGAGAGAGAGAAAGAGAAAGTGAGAAAGAGCTAAGCTTAACTCAAAGTACTTAAAATGTTGCAATTTCATCATATAATAAAAAATAATTACATCAAAACATGAAATAAAAAAAATAAAGTTTCATGAATCCATAAGTACTACAATAATAGTTGAAACACAACCAAGTAGAAATGAAATTTAAAACAAAAATATATGAAGTTAAAAGTTTATATTTATATCGCATATACAGAATTTAACATAGAAGAAAAGAAATAAGAAACCTTGAATTTCATTCAATTTAATATCTACTCAAAATGCATTGATCACAAATCTCATTTGGTAGAAAATTTTTATCATTGACAGGGGAGCTTTATCATCACCATTATTTAAATTTATTATAGCAAATAACATGTTAATACTTTTTCATCTAAGATTATCTTCTAAATCACTATCATCTATCAAACTTGGTTTCTTAAAAATCCAATTCACTAAAAGATTGATATAGTCAAGACAAATTGAATTTATAAAATTACTTGCTATATTAAGAGTCCTAATAAACACATAAAATTAATTATTAAGAAATTATATTTAACTTAATTATGATAATAACATACCTTTTTTGAAGCTTTAAATAGTATAGACTAAAGACCAATTCATTTAATATTTTGTGTTCCAATCTATTTCTTTTCTTGGAATTGATGAATCAAATGTGTTCCAATTTCTTTCATACCTTGTTGCACTCACACATGTACTCAAAATTTAAATTACAAATATTTGCAATTATGGAACACCATTTCTAAACTAGTCCCACCAAGCAATTGTAAGATAATAAAAGTAACCTTATAATCAAAATAAAGTGATGATTAACTTCCTACAAGTAACAAAAGTAATATATATACATAGATTAAGTTTGTCTCTTTAACAAATACCAATGTGCATCTAAAATCACCAAAAGCATCCTTATAAACCTCCATTTTGCATCATCTTATAAACATAATTGTTGTAATAATTAACAACATTCCCTTATTAACTTTATGTTTCTTTGTAAAACTTAACCTAAAATAGATAGCAGGATTTAAAAACGTCCTAGTTGCAAACAACGAAGAGTAAAGTTCCATTTTCCATCTTTCATTGATGACTGCAAGACAAGGTATATACAAAAAAACTTATTTGTTATATTGGGCTTAATTGCTTCCTTTTACTTCTTCGTGGCATTATAAAAATAACTCAATCTTTTCTTTTCATCACTATCAGCCAGACGAAATACTCCCACTAAAAGCTCATAAACTTAAATGAAAAACTAATATGAGGACCAAAATTTGCGATCTTCAAGTATAATTATAGAAATATCCACTCTAGAATTAGGCTCGACATATTGAGATATGACTCACTTATTACTTATAAACATTTGTTTCATCTTATTCTTCATTAGAATAAAACAATGAAAGTGATAAAAAAAGTTAGCCACAAATCTTGTAATAATAGGATGACACAAATTTATATCATTGGTGAAATCCTTTAACATCAAATTTGAGTGCTTGGAGAGCCATAAGCCCACTAGAATCAAGCTAGTTCATGACTAGTGGAGAAGAAATCACAGAACTTTTAGGGTTGGTTCGAGGTCTATCAAGGGAGAAAAATTCAATGAGTTTTTTGGAAACCCTTACTCTTCTTGTTTCTAGTTTCCTATTCTTTATTTAGGATTATTTGTTGAATTAGGATTATTTGTTGAATTCTAGTTTTTTTTTATGTTGTTTTGATTATTTGGGATATTATTTTAATTCAATTGATTACCAAGTGAATTTAATACTTATACAATTGTTAAAATTTTGACGTCAAATTTCAGTTGTTGATTGTGTTTCTTTGTGCTTGACGTATTGAGTTGGTTCAATTTCTAAGAGTAAAAAGGAAAAGTAGAATCTAGTTGGTTGGTTTTTTGCAATTAATTTGTTAAATGTCTAATATTTTCTTGGATTTGTCGAAATCGCATGACAAATTAAAATTCAAAACTTACTTGTTCGTTTGTAAATATTAGGTTAGATTTGTACCTTATTTCTTTGATTCCTAAATTTGATTTGTTTCAACATCGAACACCCCTCCTTTTTATTTATGTATTAGCTTAGAATAATTTATAGGCTTCCATAATTATAATTGTTTTAGTTTTGGATTTCTTTTATATTTCTATGTAAAGTGAGTTATACGAACATAGCTTAATGTATTGTGCTCAAAATAATCATGTATTATAAAATTGGACTTTATTTTTGTTCCAAGAAATATTGTAAGTTTATTTTATAAGTTTTGATGTTGTATCTTATTTATGTAGTTAAAAAGGACATTATGTGTTTATACGTTGATGATGTCATTTTCATATGAGCAAAATTATTAGGAGGTAATTGTTTCTTGGATAATTATAAAAAATACCAAACTTTAGTCAATTTTGTAATTATAGCTCGAACTTTAAAAAGTGACAATCTAGTTCTTGGATAATTATAAAAAATACCAAACTTTAGTCAATTTTGTAATTATAGCCCGAACTTTAAAAAGTGACAATCTAGTTTGACGTTAATGTGTCCGTTATCTTTGCTAATATGGCACTGCAATGTATACAAGGACCTTAATTAATAAAAGCTCTTCAGCCTAATGTCAAAAAAAAAAAAAGCTCTTCAGCCTAATTAACAGAAGTGATTTAAATTAATGAAACGATATGAAACGACTTCGTTTTAATAAGAGTAAATCCCATCTTTTGATCACTCCTCCCAAGCGCACGAAATTCCTAGGTATTTCGACATTATTTCGTCCCTCCATTTTGTGTATTTCTTTCCTTCCCGTCCCTTTCTTTCTCTATGTGTCTGTAAGAGAAAATGAATCTTTCTTCAAAAAAATCCCATCTTTACTTACTATTTTGTTGTTTTACATACCATCACTTTCTTCGCCACCCCATCTTCTGATTCACTCCCTTTTGCTACTCCAAACTCGCCTTTTTCGATAGAGAGCTTATAGTGATGTAGTTTATAGTAGTTGGTGAGTGGTTTTAATCCTGTTGGAAGCCTTGGGGTTTGTTGTTGGGTCATTTCTGTCCAAAGCACTATATTTTCTTGGGGTAATTTATTCCTTTAGATGGTGATTTCACTGCCCTTTTCGAAGTTTATTCCCTTCCCTTTGTGTACACTTCCTTTGTTCTTTTTGTTTTCTCCCATCTATAGTCGTGTTGGTTTGATATCTTCCCTGTTGAATGGAATTCCTTTTTAATGCTCCTTTACTGTTTTTCTGCTTAGGCTTATCCAACTTCCGTCTGTTTTTTATTCCCTTTTAAACAATATTTTCAGTCTTCAGAATGGACAAGCTTTAGAGCATCATTTTTGTCTCCTGGACACTTTTGTTTCTTGGGTTTGTACTTTCTACGAGGACACTTCTGTTTTGTGCATATGGGAGAAAGGATCGAAAGATAAGATTTGCTCTTGTTGAAATGATGTCATTTTAGTTTTATCATGAAACGACATTGTTTCATTAATCTAAGTCATTTCTATTAATTAGGCTAACATGTCTAATTAACTACAGTCTCTAGACACGTGGTAGTTCCATGTAAGCAAAGGTAATAGAGATACTAATGTCAGACTATAAATGCAAAATTGACGAAAGATTAGATTTTTTTGTAATTAACCCTTGTTTCTTTTAAAAGTATTGTAATTAATAAACTAGGTTAGTAAATTAACTTTCCTCATGAGATTGACTCTTATTTGCTCTATAGTACATTGTTTAATACATTTGTCTAATAAATTGAAAGTAAATAAGGATTTAATTTGTATACACCTAACGACATGTACCAATCATGTTTCAAAATGTATTACATGACTCAAATACACTTCATAGGCTCTAATGAACACACTCATTAAGTATATGCTTTTAAATGTAATTAACCCTACGAGTCATACATTTATTTCATAGGTTATGATTGCTTGCTTTTGTATTTTCCATAACTAAGTTGTAACTATTTTAAAGCTAAGTACATGGTTGATAAGTTTCATTTACATAACAAGCAAACAAGTCCCAATTCAAGTTTTTGAATATGTTGATTGTTTAACCTAATTAGAATTTCACTTAGGAAATTTTTTACTTATAATGATAAGATCTGATGTTGGAATATCAACTAGTTTACTTGTGTACAAGTCCTTAAGGTAACCTTTGATCCTAATTCTTATTAAAACCATATAAGATATGTGCATTACATTGATGCAAAAAGTAAAGAAATCTTCACTTTTTCAGTTTACCTTGTAAGAAGAAGAGATTAGAATCAACATTTAAGGTTTTTTGTTAAGGGGTTTATTGATTTAAGAAATTGAAATTTTTATTAAATTGAAGATAATTATGATTAAATATTATTATTTAAATTAACGTATATTTTATATTTTTATTTATGATTTCATGTACATAATAAGAACTTAAAATTTTAAAATAATTTAAAATTATTTTTAAAAATGTATCTCACTGTTACGTGGAATAGCTAGAACCATGCTAAAAAAATAAAACTTGTATTATAACATATTTTTGTTCATTTAAAATTTAATTTCAACATCAGTTTATTTTGAAGGTTATGAAACTTTAGGATTGAACTTGTATTTTAATAAAAAATTTAAAACAAAAATATACTTTTGCCCTGTATTAATTGATCATTTTTATAACCATGTCTATGTACTTTTTTAGATTGACAGTAGAATAAGAACTATTTAATGACATTTTCGTTTGGATGTTGATGTAACATTTGCGGGAGCTTTTATCATAAGGTTATAAATGTTATAGATGGAACAATAAGTTGGTTTATGTGTTGAGTTTTTTAAGTACGAGGTGTTGAATTTAAAGAAGCCTCTAAATGACTTGTGGGAAAACTTACGACAAAAGGGTTACTTTCAACTCTAAGTTTTACACCGATCAACAAGTATGACTCAAACATTCTGACGTTAACAATGCTAACCCTAACATCTTAAAAATGTTCAATTGTAATCGAAGCCTAGCAGAAAATTCAAAACACTCTGTTAAGTGCCAGGTCAGTGCTGACCTGACACTTAACAATTATTATTCTAATCAAATTGGTGGGTCCTTGTCGCCACGTTAACAATGACGAGGCAACTAGGATCCATTTATATTTTATTTTATTATTAAGTGTATGGGACCCACTTTTAATTAAACGTTAATCAAATCGTTAACCTTAAGGATTAGATGACTGATTATTTTCTTAACCCTAACAAAGTTTAATCATGTCATTAGCTCAAATTAACTTAACAATTATCATTAAGTTAACAAATATTTAGTTAAAATAAAATTAATAATTAATGAAACATACGAATACAAATATGACAGTGTTTTGGAACTGTGTCATCGTGTCTTCGACAATCTTATGATAATCAAACATCATTCTCCATTCGCGGCACTTTTAGTGGTCACCGACAGTGAAGTTGGTCAACAGAAGCACCATTCACGCAATGTAGTGGTGAGCAATCCTCGAGAGAAGTCGTGAGCATCGAAACGTGTTGAGTTAACTGAGGTATGTTACATTTGATTATTGTCATCTTTTAGGCATTTTGTGTATTTAGGATGCTTTCTTCTTGTGGGCTACACATGCAGTCACTGTTGGTGTGTGTTAGATAATGGTTGTTGTTGTTAGTTTATTATTAGGTGTGGTCCCGAATATTTGTTTGGATGGTTTCTGGTTCCCCTTGTGGTCTAATAATGTTTGTTATGGATGTTTTATGGTATGCACGTGCTCCCCTAGACAAGGAAATAACACATATATTCTTTTCTTCAATTTCTATGTAACATGAATGTTAGGAATTTGTAAACTATATCCCACATTATGACACTTGCTCCTTAAATTTTTTCGAAAAATAACCAATTTATAAAGCCTAAAGCTTTGCCTAATATAAATTCAAAGTTTCGATATTAATTTACACAATTTGCATATGCAATACTCTTTTTTGTACTTTTTATCCTTATTTTGTCTTATATCCTATAAAATTTTCATTTGAATAACTATACTAAGAGGTTTGTTATGTTGCATTAAAAACCTCCATGTTCATCCATTATTTTGAAAGTTGTTTTGATGCTTTGGCATCTATTCCATCTGTTAAAATAATCTTTATAATATCCTGTCACTGAAATTGCGGAGGTCTTAGGTGTAGATGGTAGACCATATACTTTCAGTTTTTTTGATAACTAAATTACTTTTTTCATTTAAACTTGCATGTATGCTTATATTATGTAGGTTTTAATGGCTCAATATGGAAGTATATGACTTTCATGGGGAAAATTTTATGATAGAGCCTGAATTGACATATGTTGGTGGGGATCTTGCTACATTTGACAAAATTGATGTCGACTTTGTTAGTTATAGACAAATAAATGAGATGGGAATGGGCTTAGGGTATGATAAAATTGATAAGGCATATTATAGAGAGCCTGTTAAACTTTAAGGACTTATTAAAAGTTATCGACTCAAATGAACGTTATATTATGCTATCAAAACTAATGCAAATACATGGGATTGTTGATATATATGTAACTCGTCATATAGACACACCTATCCATGCTATTGATGATGATGATGAGAACATAAAGGGGCAGGGTGCAAAAGGGGATGAGAATATGGAGCGAGAAGGTGTAGAAATGGAAGAGAATTTGGATGGAGAAGGTGCACAAACATATGAGAATATGGAGGAGATGCAAAAACAAATGAGAATGTGGAGGGAGAAGATGCACAATTGGATGAGAATTCAGAGGGAGAAGGTATAAAAACGGAAGTGAATATGGAGGAACAGAGTGCACAATTTCAATTAAACTTTGAAACATATGAGAATGTAGAGGGAGAAGGTGCATAAACAAATAAGAATGTGGAGGGAGAAGATGCACAAATGGATGATAATTTGGAGAAAGAAGGTGCAGAAACATATGTGAATATGGAGGAACAAAGTGCATAGTTTCAATCAAACTTTCATAATCAAAATTTTCATAAGACACATGAAATTAATATCAACCATTACATTGTTCAAAATCAATACAATATCCCCATAACTTATTTACAAATAAAAAGTAATACAACCATAAGTAATCCTATTATAATAACAATGTTCATTAACAAACACTTAATTTATTTTTCTCTTTTCTCAATAAATGTATGTCCTCCTTCAAAAGATTCATTTGTTTTTCAAACTCTTTTATTGTGTTTCTTTTAAGCTTTTCCTTTGATATTGATAATTTGGCTCTCTCACTAAATTCTTCATCGTACCATTTGAAAAACTTGCATCTCCCAACTTACAACATTCAATTCTAACCATCCAAACTTAGCCACAAGATAATTCTAGACATACTCAACCATTCATTAAGCTCCAGTTCTTCATTTCTTTAATAAATCTAAAAGAGTTCATACAAGCTTCACTTACACATCAGCATACATATCAAATTTTAAAACAAAATACAAAGGATGCTCAATGTTGATATACCTATAAAGCTATCTAAAAGCAGTCATTAACTTAGTACAAAAGTCTCCAACTATCTTGGAGTTTCCGATGCCTTGCAAGGATCGCTAACCTTCTCGTTCTGCACTTGAGAAGTGAATAGTGGGTAAGCTATACAGCTCAGTGGCTAATATATTTATAATCACCAGTAATGAGCCACACATTCAAGCATATGTACATATATATCCATCAATTCATTACTCAACAATTCAAACTCACAACTCATAGCTAACAAGATGTCTTTACCGAGAACATATCATGTAATTATTCATCACAACATAACACTCAATTATGTATCATGCTTAACAAATCAATGATGAAATGCACAACAAATGGCTCTAGAGTTTCGTGGAACGAAATGGATAAACAGAAGTTTATACCGTGAACAAAACGAGTTCAATTTCTCAAGATCTCGTGGCCTTAAACGGGCAGTTAGGAGAAGACTATAGGTCAACATGCACATGACTAACGAAACATTCCTCTCTTGCCCAAACACAATCAAATTTTAATGTTTAACTCATTTCACACACATTCATACTTTTCGTGCTCATCATGTTTTTTCCTCTTTTCATTTATACAAAATGCCATGACATTCTTCAAGGCATAACATGATCATAATCACAATGCATTTTCAACAATTGTCATAATTCAAAACAAGCAATTTAACACGCAATATACAAGCAAGACAATTTGCCCATATTACACAATAATTATAAATATATTACCCACCTAATTTCGCTTGACAATTCAAGTTCAATGTTATCTTTCCTTGTGCTCTTGGATAGGGTTTGCTTGGTTTCCTATAACAAACCAAGTTCTCTTTCAAACAACATTTAAAGGAAATTCAGAAAGCTTCAATAATAAAAAATGCTAAAGTTGAACTATAATCCTTTCAAAATCCATACTTTTGGGATTTTTGCACGATCGTTATGATTAGGTAAATGAAGAAATTTGATCTTTTAGACAAATGTTACCCATTGTCTTAAGTTTCTCACGACACCTAAATCATTCAATTTGGTTCAGTAATCTAAAAGTTATATTCCAAACATTTTCGAACTATTATTATAATGAAACAATATTCTGTGCTCAACTTCCTTACAAAAATTGGAATCCTTAGAGACTGAATTTAAACTTTATTTCTTCAGACAACTTGTAGCTATATGTCTCTATTTTACTTCAAATAAAAAATCACTCCATTTGGATAACTACACAAAAAGTTAAACATAAAATACTAAAACATGTTTTGTGCCGAAAAGTTGAGTTCGCTGCGGTGAAACCTAGAAGTTCGTTGAGGTGAACTTGTCCAGAAACCTACTTCGAGAACATGGTTTGCGACATTTTTCATCTTTTTACTTCCCACATTTCACATATAACCCATGTTAAACCTAAACCATCTCTTCTACTTCATTTTCAACTTTATTTCAACTCAATATCATTTATAAATACATCATAATCTATCTTTAATTATTAACCCTAAAAGAGAACATTTGCCTATATCATTCATCAACTTTCTACCCATATTCAAGTTCCTTTGAGTTTCATTTAACCAAACCCATGAAATTTAAAACATAACTTACTTGTTGAAGCCTCAAATTCTTCAAACTCTTCAAGATATCCAAAAACTCTAGTCTCTATTTAATATCCCTTTTTGTATCTAAGCAAGAAGAAAGATGATAAACTTACCTTTAATAAGTTGATTTATCTTCTTTTTCTGCCTCTTTCTTCTTCCTTCCAAGCCTCCCATGATTTTCCTCTCTTCTTCTCCCTCTTCTATTTTCTTCTCTTTTTTTTCTTTCTCCCACGATGCTTCTCTTCTTCTTCTAACCCAAGACACATTTTTATTCTTATTTTTTCCATTTTGCCCTTCACTCATTTGGTTCTTCCAATTCTACCCCTTCTTTTGTATTTTATGTCTCTAACTCCTTTAATCCACTTAACACCATATAAATTCTAAGTTAATTCTAATCTTTCTATCAAATTCTAATCTCTATTCATGCTTACTAAATTTAATGAACCAATTCTAAAATAACTAAATCAATAAAAACTAAAAAATTCGGGGTCCAATAGTATCAAAGTAATTGAGTTGAACATATAAAGCACAAAATAAACACGAAATCAATTTCTCAGTTGAGAAAGAACTAGATTCGTTTCTAAGTAAGGTAAAAAGCATTATTTACTCCAAGGCTACTAGATTGTGGGCAAATACTACAGAAACCGTAAGTAACTCTTGCTTTGAGGCTACTAGATTATGGGCAAATGCTTAGCTCACTTATAGCTAAGTGACATAAAGAATGAAACCTGAGATTCCTCTTGCTGTGATTCTTAACCAAGATCAACGACCATGAAATGATATAATTTCAATAAGGATATAGCAAATCAATTAATGAAATTATCTAACTACACCTGAATCCCTTCACCATCCCAAGATTTTTCCAATAAAACCAAGCATTATTGCACTCTTTATTGCAAAGGAATGTAACCACTTAAGAAACAACTATTCCAAAAAATTAGCCGCAAACTAAATCTTGCATTTAAGCAATTAATAATGACAAACCAAAACATCCATTAACTACAAACATATATATGAACCTTGAACTACTATGTAGGGACATGCATCTCCTCCTCCTTTTATATCCACAAAGATGAAATTTTGAAGATTTATACTCTGCATATGGTTACCACAGTATCCACCACCATTAAGAAATGTAAGATCCAAATGGATTAATAAGATCCAAATAGATTGATATTAACATTTATATCAACAAGTGTATGATCATATATCATAAATGAGACAGTAAATATATATTCAATATTATCATAAACGAGAATGCAAACCATGTGTAATCAAAAGCTTCTTTCATTTACAAATATGCAGAGAAAAAAATGAAAAAGAAAAATAAGCAAACAAAATAATATTGCTTTTTGAGTTTTCCTTCCTTCATCTCTTCTACTAGAAAATATATAAAAATTAATGCATAGACCATTACCTAGAAGTGGACATCACTTAACCAAGTTGTGACATAAGTTTAAAAAATTGATCATTTTCAAATACTAACCTACAAAACAAAATAATGGCAGAAACCTCCACAAGCTTGTTAATTTCAAGTTGGGAAGCATTGAAAGAGAGCATTTGGAAGATGAATAATGAACATTATGGTCACTTGATTAAGGAAGCACAAGACAATCTGCATGCTTGGACAAATAAGCATGGTTTTTCATTCCTACATGTCAAAATTTTGAAAACTAATTTTTCATTCTACAATCCAAATTGTCTAACATATCCCAAAAATTAAGGACATTAGCAAGCAAGAAGCTAACAGAGAATAATCAAACAAAAAGAGCAGCTCATTTAATCAAGTCCCTCAGAGCAAGAGTGAAGGCTCATAGAGGAAAGTTATCAATATGCAAACCTCAAGAAAGAGAGAATATTAGGGTCCTCTCCAAGCAAAATATCAAGCAAATAAACATGGTTAGATAAAAGCCACTACATATCAAGGTCCAAAAAGATAGTCACACACTTTCTTGAAATATTGCCAAATGAGTTAGGGTTCGTGCTTGTTAATTCTTTAAAATGAAATTCAAATAGTAGTAAACGATGCTAAAACTAAACAACCAATTATTTCTACCAAACTCCTAGCACAAGCCACCAAAAGGAAGATCAAGATAATGAACACAATAGAACCCACAACAGAAATCACACAAGCACTCGCCTATAAACGATGATGCTTGTGGCGAATTCTCTCCCAAACAAATAGTGACAAATTTCACACGAAAAACGAAATGAGGAGAGTCGGCAAAATGAGGAGGGTTGGATAGAGACTGAAAACTCCACGATTCGTAAACCAAAGTTTTAATCCTTTTGTTTTTATTTTATTATTAATAGTGTGGGACCCACATGTAATTAAACGTTAATCAGATCGTTAACGTTAACCCACCATTTTGTTAAGTAGAAGGATTAAGGAACTGGTAAATAAAATGATGAACGATTTTAAAATGTTAGAGTAACTTCCATTTTTCTGTGAAAGAATCCAGTCTCAAAGCTAACAGTGGATTCGCCACCATTGGTTCATTGGACTGTGTGCTATTATTCATCAAAGGATTATCTCTTCTAGGTATCAAAAGAGCTATCTCATTAAGATGTAGTAGCTTAATTTGTTCCAAATCACCGACAGGCAAGACTTTCAAATTGTCAACGTCCGAATGTTTGGGTTATACTTGTCGATTGGTATAAAACTTAAAGTTAAAAGTGACCCTATTGTCAAAAACTTATTAACTATAACTTTGTTCTATCCTGAATAGGAGAGTGTAGGGCCCAAAATTCACAACCTAGAACATATACTACTAATATGAATCTTATAGTGATTATTATTGATAAATTAAAAATTATTTTACTAATAATTTTTTTTATTTATAAGAATACTAATAATTGTTATTATTATCAGATAATGGCCATATTTTTTCCAATAGCTATGTAACACTAATTATGTTCCTTGCAAATGATATTTTGTTTTGTGGGTTTAATGTCCCATCAACATAATAATGATATCGTATTGTATTTTAATATTTTTAAAACGAAATTAATGTCATTTAAATTCTTTAAAAATGTATATATTTTGTCAATTTTTAGTAAGTAGACCATTAATTTAGTTTATATAATATTTAATTAGATAATTGAAACTTTAATTTGATTTTAAAAATAAATTATTTAGACATTAATCTTGTACCTCAGCATTTCATACCAAGCTTTAAATTTATATTGATATCACCTATTGTAATATTGATATCAGCATTACAATCCGGGCGTTTTGACCTTACTGGAACCCCGTATTAGTGGCCCTCGGGCCAAAGATATTATCCTTTCCTTCGATTTTGACTATTCTTTTCGGGTCGAAGCGGACGATTTCTCGGGTGATATTTGGCTCCTGTGGAAGGAGGAGATTTCTTTGTCTATTGTCACTGTGCACAGACAATTCCTTCATACTACTGTCAAATATAGGTCGGATTACTTTGACCTGACGGTGGTGTATGCCAGTCCGCAAGGGTCGACGCAGGCTTTCCTGTGGCCTGTCCTAACCTGGATTGGTAGTACTACTACGAGACCTTGGCTTGTGGATGACGACTTTAATGCTAAATTAGAAATTACGAATCAGAAGGGTGGCGCTACCTCGACCCCCGTTGTTAATAGGCGTTTTAAAGATTGGGTTTAGCATTGTGGTCTCCATGATTTGAGCTTCGTGGGTTTCAGATTTACTTGGCGGAGAGGTACGCTGCAAGCTTGCCTGGATAGGGTGCTAGGATCGTCGGAGTCGGTACAGACTTTCCCCCACACTGTGAACTTGCACCTGCCCTTCCTTGGGTCCGACCATCGGCCTATGCTCATCCAGCTTCTTCTGTCACAGCCCTGATTTCTTAGTCTGTCGCCTTTTCGGTTCCAAAATGCGCGGATCACTCACTCTGGCTTTCCCGAAGTGGTTGCGCAGCATTGGACCCCCGAGGAGGGGGCATTGAGTCAATCCTTAACCCAGTTTGCTCACCACCTTACGCAATGGAATCAACAAGTGCATGGCAATATTTTCTACTAGAAGAAGAAGTTGGTGGCCAGGCTAGAAGGGATCTAACGTGCTATGACGGCCAATCCACGGGACTCGTTGCTGGAGCTGGAGGACACTTTGAGTAGTGAGCTCCTACAAGTCCTATGCGAGGAGGAACTATTTTGGCACCAAAGAGCCAAGTGTGAATGGCTGTCCAAGGGAGATCGGAATACTAAGTATTCCCATACTATCACTCTCGCCAAGCGTAAACAGTTACGCGTTGAGCGACTCCAGGACCCTTCCAGGAATGTAATGTCTGATCCCGACCGGTTGCGTCGCCTTGTCCAGTAGTATTTTGTCCAACTGTATATGTTGGAGGAGGAATCGGCCCTGACCTTCCCAATCTCAAGCGCCTTCCCTCCCCTTACGGAGGAGCGAATACAGGCGCTTTCTAGTCCTCTCCTCGAGGAGGAAATCTGGAGGGCGATCTTTGCCATGAATCCCAATAAAGCTCCGAGGGCCGATGGCTTTAACGCCCTCTTCTTCCAGAACCAATGGGGGACAGTTGAGCCGACTGTGTTGTCATTTATTCAGCAGGTCTTCCGAGTGGAAAGGTGGGATCAGGATTTAAATTGCATCATCCTGGCGCTTATCCCTAAAACCCCTTCTCCAACCCAGATCTCTCAGTTTTGCCCGATTAGTCTGTATAATGTCCTTTACAAGCTTATATCTAAAGTGGTGGTGAATAGGTTGAAAACGCATTTGGATCACCTCACCGCGGAAAACCAATGTAGCTTCATCTCAGGCCGACATATCACTGATAACATTATTATCGCCCAGGAGGTTATCCATTCCATGCGTAAATGGACAGGGCAAATCGGTTACATGGCTTTAAAGGTCGACCTGGAGAAGGCCTACGACCGACTTCGTTGGTAGTTTATTCAGGAGACACTGGCCGAGGTCGGGTTACCCAAGCATTTAATCTGGGTCATCATGCAGTGTGTCATGACGACTTCGTTACAGGTGGCCTGGCAAGGGACGGTCTCGGAGCCTTTCCGACCCTCACGTGGGCTCAGACAAGGCAACCCGATCTCCCCCTACCTTTTTGTCCTCTATATGGAGCGTCTTGAGCATCTCATTTCTCGAGACGTGAACTGTGGGGCGTGGAAACCGATTAAGTTGAGTCGCACGGGATCCCCTATCTCCCATTTGTTCTTTGTTGATGACCTTGTGTTGTTTGCAGAAGCTACTGATACGCAGACACAAGTCATAGCTCATACCCTGGAGACTTTTTGCCTCATGTCAGGTCAGAAAGTGAGCAATACTATGATGAGGATTTTCTTCTCGAGGAATGTCCACCGGGATACTGCGAGGAGGCTTAGCCACGGGCTTCAAGTTTCCAATATGACTAATTTGGGTTGATACCTCGATGTCCCTCTGATCTATGAGAGGACGAACCGCCGTATGTACTAGCATATTCTCGATAAGGCCCAGTCGAAGCTAACTGGTTAACGGTCCAAGCTGCTGTCACTTGCGGGTTGGGTTACCTTAGCCCAAGCCGTCATCTCGGCCTTGCCTATCTTCACTATGCAGACTGTTCGGCTTCCACGCCAGTTGTGTGATGATCTGGAAAAACTTATGCGAGACTTTATCTGGGGGTTTACCACGGAGTGTCGGAAAATGCATCTTGTCAACTGGGAGGCTGTGTGTAAACCTAAAGCCGAAGGGGGACTGGGGTTTAAATGGCTTCGGTCTACCAATGAAGCGCTGCTGGCTAAGCTCGGTTAGGATCTTCTCACGAGGCCTAACACCCTGTGGGTTCAGGTACTCTGGGATAAGTATCGACTAGGCACCACGACGGTGTCTTTCCAGATTTCCAGGCTCGAGGCCTCTGTTATATGGAGGGGGATCTCGGCTTCCTGGCAAGCAGTTCGTCAGGGCCTCTCATGGGCTCGAGGTGATGGGAGACGCATTTTCTTTTGGTTAGACACCTGGCTGGAAGGTTGGGGCCCGCTGATCCATGTAGCCAACTCTTGACAACTGTAAGTTCGATATGGTTGCGTCCCTCATGGATGGCCAGGATCGTTGGTGGTGGAATGAGTTTCAACGGTACCTCCCGTCTACTGTTTGTTTGGACCTTGCGCAGTACGGCCCCACCGCCAAGGATACTGGGGAGGATCAGTTGATGTGGGTACCTACCCCCCATGGGAGGTTCACTGTGGCGTCGGCTTATGATCTTATTGAGGGACGTT
>JANIJH010000224.1:23216482-23229273 GCA_024520975.1 Erythroxylum areolatum
TTAATTAATATTATTATTTTAATTAATTATATTGTAATTAATTATATTTTAATTATTTGATTATATTTAATTAATTAGTATTAAAAATATTTTTTAAAAATGTTTCTACTAAAGAATGAGTTTCATTTCTCTACTAAATGGGGAGTATGAAGGATTCCTCCAAAGTGGGATATCAAATCATTATCCCTATAATCATAATCAACAACCAACTACTCATTTTTTATTCCATACCTATTAACTCCTTCCTAAACCCATTAACCAAGCACCCCAGCTGAGGACATGGTTAAAGGAATTGTTGCTCGAAGAAAAAATAGTGGGGTGGTGTGTACTGTGTACGGTGTATTAGCAAAACGTCCACATCCATGGGTAGAAAAGTCATTTTAGATGATAAAAAATTCTGAACAAAAGCAAAAATAAAGGGAAATTCATAAATTAATTTTATGGTCATAGTCTCGTAGATCTCCATTTCCAGCAAAGACTGCTTTTGCGTTACATCACATAAACTCGCTTCTCTCTCTCTCTCTCTTATCACGAGAGAGAGGACTTGGTGCTTCTCAGATTGCGTCTAAAATACATTGTCGTCTTTAAAAAGGTCCATACACACAGAAGCTGTGCGATTCAGGTATTTATACATAGTGATACAGATCGAATGCAACAAACCATCCTCTTCCTCACTCTGTTTCTCGGATTTTCTGCTGCCGCTGCCGCTGTTGTTGTTTCTTAGTTTATTTTTAATTTAGAGCGCTGTTTTAGTGTTAGTGTGCTGAGGATTCTAAGAGACACAAATGACGGGGCCAACAGCATCACTCTCGTCTCCACTGTGCACGTGGCTCGTGGCGGCGTGCATGTCCGTCACGTGCGCTCAAGATGACTCTCGCCACGCCTTACCTACCACCAAGCTCCGCCGCTGGTCTCGCCGGAGATGCAGTGTTAGTAGTACCACTGCGGTTTCCAGTTCGAATAACTCCGTTGCTCTCTCCATTCAAGGTTTCATGAGTTCCTGTTTGGCTTTCGAGCCTTGTAGTCGTTACTACGCCTCCAACGGGCTCTTTTCTCGATCCACAAATCTCAATCACAAGCAGAGACGCCTCAATCGCTCTGCACGTTCCGGTATTATCTACTTTTTTCCTTTATGCTTCCGTACATTTTCTTTTCTTCTTCTTCTTCTTCTTTTTTTTTTTTGTTTCTTGCTTTTCGTTTCAGTTCTTCAATTGACTTCGCAATCTCCGGTTGCACTAATCGTTTCAGTTCTTCAATTGGCTTCGCAATCTCTGTTTGTACTAACTCCCTCCTGCTACTTGTTTTGCATTCATCCTTTGCCGGCTCCATATTTTATCGACGGTAAAAGCCGGAGTCAATGTTAATTGGAGTCCTTATTCCTTTTTTTCCTTCCATTTTACATAATTAAAGCGAATATGCTTCGGTTTGTGCTTGTAGGATTTGAGGTTGTGCTGGCGATATATCCTATGCTGCGATTTTTTTCAATTCCTTTCTTGTTTTTACTGTGATTTGTTTCTTCTTTTTTGCTTTAATTGGATTTCCAAACTTAGATTTTTGCAAATACAAGATTCTGCAACTTTTCATACTTTTCCATTTTTCTAGCTGTTGTCGAGTTGACGGAGAGTTGGGCTACGATATGTAGTTGGTTTTGCGAGAAATGGTTGCAATTGAGACCTGCAACTTTAGAAACAAACTGTGTGTATGAGCTCCACCGATAGCTCTCGATGCTTATGTAAGCACGAATTTGTTGTGTTAATCTCTGCAGGGTACGGAGATAAGATTTTGATTAGTCTTAAAATCCTCTCTCTCTCTCTCTCTCTCTGTGTGTGTGTGTGTCTCGCTGTCTGTAGACATACATACATGTGTCTCATTTTCATACTCCAACTGCTGCACTAGCAATGCCTGACCTTGGCTAGTGGAACTGCTGAAAACTTTTAGGGGAAGCTATGGCTATAGCAGTGCAACCAGCCAGGGAAGTTGCGACGAAAAACAAACGTTCTACTAAACAGAGGCGAGTGGTTGTAACTGGGATGGGTGTCGTGTCACCCCTTGGCAATGATGTAGATATCTTTTACAATAATCTGCTTGAAGGTGTTAGCGGCATAAGTGAGATAGAGGCTTTTGACTGTGCTCAATTTCCTACTGTAAATTTTCTTGCACAACTCACTTTTCTTGTTTTATGTGCAAATTTTTCTAAGAATAACATTTTCTTGTTCTTTTTTCTATGGGATGGGGATTGCTTTCCAGAGAATTGCTGGAGAGATCAAGGCATTCTCATCTGATGGATTGGTGGCACCAAAACTGTCAAAGAGAATGGATAAATTCATGCTTTACATGCTTACTGCAGGCAAAAAAGCCTTGGCAAATGGTGGAGTTACAGAGGAGGTCATGAATGAATTGGATAAAGCCAAATGTGGAGTATTGATTGGCTCAGCAATGGGTGGTATGAAGGTAACTCTGAGCTACCTGTGGTGTTAGATATTTGCAAATGAAGAGTACATGTTTTATTCATTGATTCTGGATTCATCCTCAGAACAAAGTTGTCAAACTTAATGTTTTATAGCATCATCTGCAGTTTATGTGCGATGTAAACTTAATGAAATCACCACATTTCAGCATTATTTTGATCCCTAGGACCCATTAATTTTTGGAGAAGTTTATTCATGGAAGACCATCTCCTCATTCTCCATAACATTTCAGTGTATGAGAAAGGGAAACATGTCAAAAGTGGGTGCTAATTGCTGAGGATGCTAAGAGTTTGCTAAAAATTTTATTGAGAATCAAGTGAGGACCAATAACTATTTTGCTATGTCTATGGTCTACTTTTGCTCATTTATCAGTCAGCACTATACTTTTGATCATTGTGATGGATCATCGTAATAACTAGTAATCTGCACCAAAGGACTGATATGACATCATTTATACCACCACCTTTTAGGCATTATCAACCAAAGTAAAACATAGTACAATGACCACCATTATCCAATTGACCAGTGATTGGTAACTCTTGTGCAATGATGCCATATATCATTATCCAATTAACAGCCTGTACATGCCGTTCTAGTTTCTCTGTTAATGTAAGAATCATTTCTGGTTGGAACTCCAAACAAGAATATAATGTAGGAGAATGCTTTCCATTGATATCATTTTCTTGGGCAGGTTTTTCCCCATGAATGAATACAACCTTAGAATAATGAGTAACGAAGCTATTTTTCGTTGATTTTATTGATAAAAAAGCTTTTAGGCTATGAATTTGTTGACATTTTTATTTTTTGGAATGGATTTGGGCATAAAGTCAGTCCCCTGGTCTGTCAATATATATGAGGGTGTTATAGATTTGCATTTCTTGATATATTTTTTGATTAATTTCTCTTCCTGGTGATTTAAAGGTATTTAGTGATGCAATTGAGGCTCTAAGGATCTCTTACAGGAAGATGAACCCTTTTTGTGTACCTTTTGCTACTACAAATATGGGTTCTGCCATGCTGGCAATGGATCTGGTACGCTATAATTTTTGATATATACATTATCATGGCATTTTCTAGGTAGGACCTAAAATGTAAATTTTCTTCAAAATCATAGGGTTGGATGGGGCCTAACTATTCTATTTCTACCGCCTGCGCCACTGGCAACTTCTGCATATTGAGTGCTGCAAACCACATCATCAGGGGGGAAGCTGTGAGTATTCTGCATCTATGCATATTCAACTATGAAATATGTGATGCATGGATTATTGCACTTACTCAGTGAACGCATGGTGTTTATATTTAACGAGTGTTCCTATGAGCATGCAGGACGTCATGCTCTGTGGTGGCTCAGATGCAGCAATTATACCTATTGGTATGTCTATCTTTTTTCCTTTCTGTCATCCAATGATTCATCTTGGCATGGAATTAAGTCATTAATTATTTCTTTTAATCGGGCCAGGTTTGGGAGGTTTTGTAGCATGTAGAGCACTTTCTCAGAGGAATGATGATCCTACCAAAGCTTCAAGACCTTGGGATATGGTAATTAATCAATTACCAGTCGATGTCTCTCCATCTATAACTTTAGAAATAATGTTTGGATGCACAAGACGTTATGAAATCTTTTGAAGAATGTTCTGCTGAGTATAGGTTCTTCTATGAAAATACCAACCTCCACTTATGTTGTAGATGTTTTTATCTTTCCACAACCGAATATTACTCCATTCTTTTAACAGGTATTGTCAAAACAAAGGATTTATGGATTTCTGTCTTTAGTTTTGAAATTACTTCCATTTTTGGAAAGAACTCTATGTTTTTTCTTTTGATTGTATTGGTAGCAAAATTGCAAGCCTCGTATGCTTGTTTCCTAAGTTATTCACTTGAATACTTTCTTCTCTGTGAAACAGAATAGGGATGGATTTGTTATGGGCGAAGGAGCTGGTGTTCTTCTTTTAGAAGAATTAGAACATGCCAAGGTATATGTTCAACTTAATAGAAAGATGTTTATGGACTATTAATCCACTTATCTGTATCTGGTTTTAATATTGAGTTCTTTCCTGTCGTCTCACTAGAGGCCTCTGTCAAATATGTGGCAGTCATTTATATTGGTTGCTTTCTTTAAATTGTTGTATGACTTAGCCTATTTAGTTTAGGTGCACCTGTGAAATCTCTTGCAGTTGTCCCAGTTCATGAATCCAAAATTTCTTGCTTGCTCATAGATAAAAGTTGCCAATTCTTAATTGTGAACTTCGATGACAGAGTAACCCTCGAGTAGTTACATATATGTTCTTTGGTGATTTGTAGGCAAGGGGTGCAAATATCTATGCAGAATTTCTTGGAGGTAGCTTCAGTTGTGATGCTTATCACATGACTGAGCCACGTCCTGATGGTAATGCTCTGTTTCAGACATTTTCCATTCATAGATCTATTTGTAGGCACGGAGATCTCAACAGAATGAAAAATTTAGCACTTTACATTCTTGTAGCTTCTTCCGTAGGTCCATTTGGTTTGATGGTCATTCAGTTAATCAGCACCTGTTCTGTCCACAAGAAGTGTATTTGGTTGAAGACAAATGGCATAAACCTTTCAATGATTTTAGGGCATGCATTTCGTAAATGAAACAAACTGATGGAATGTTTCCAAGATCACAATAACTGAAGCAAATGTTAGTCTGGGTGTCATCAAATGTTTTTGATGGATTATACAAATTGTTCTTTAATGGAAGTGTCATATCATGTGAATAGAGCCTTAAAATGTATAAATGATAGTAGAGATGTGATTTAGTTTGCATTTTTTGTAGCTTCGTTTCATCAATTAGGCAGCAATTCATTTTCTATACTTTGTTGGTGATTATTGTGTGGCCTGTTATCGGTTTTGGTCAAGAAAGAAATCTAGTCAACCAAAGTGCTAATGGCTTCATTCGGCAAGCTGGAGTGCTGTCACTTATTCTATTTTGATAGGAGAATAATGTGCTTTAGTATCAGATTTTAGTACTGCCAGTTAGAACATGAATGTCAAATGGTTCGCCTATATTCACATATCATGCATCTATGACGAGAACTATAACCAGTTTTTATTTGCTGCAACTAATTGTTCTTCACTGATGCAAGATGCACTATCTCCACAAACTAAATAACATCGTGTATCATGCCTAGCAAACGAATTATTTTCATTAAAGTTTGTTTCCCAGTTTGCTTAGAATTACAGGTTAACGATGTTCCCTTTTTTTTTTTTTTTACATCAAAATAGGATTTGGTGTCATTCTCTGTATAGAAAAGGCATTGGATCAATCTGGTGTGTCTAAGGAGGATGTGAATTACATAAATGCTCATGCTACATCAACACCAGCTGGGGATTTGAAGGAGTATCAAGCTCTCATGCATTGCTTTGGTCAGAATCCTAATGTAAGTATGAAGCATTGCAGTTATATGCTATTATTTGTTAAGTTGATTAATTGAAATCCCTGTATTCTCAGCTAAGGATGAACTCTACAAAATCTATGATTGGTCACCTGTTGGGGGCAGCTGGTGCTGTAGAAGCTATTGCAGCTATTCAGGTAGCGACTTTTGCAGCTCTAGTTGCAGGCTTGTTTGACAAGAAGTTGTATAGCCGTTAAAACTTAATTGACCAGCTGTTCCTCTATCCTTGGAGACTATACTTAGGTTTTGTTATTCATGTGGTTCTATGTTGACACTTGCTTAGGCAATACGGACTGGTTGGGTTCATCCAAATATCAACCTGGACAAGCCAGATGAAGGCGTGGTATGTTGCCTTCTATTCCTTTAAGATCTAATGATAGCTTGAGGCACTTCTTATGTTTGGTATAAACAGAATTTGTTAGTGTCCAAATTTGTTCTAAAGCTGGAGACATGAATTCAGGATACTAATTTGCTAGTGGGCCCAAAGAAAGAGAGACTGGATATCAGGGCTGCGTTGTCTAATTCATTTGGATTTGGTGGCCACAATTCCTCAATTATTTTTGCAGCGTACAAGTGAAAAGGGGCTCTACCAAACTCCGGTGTAATTTGACCTGAGAGGTATGTAGAAAACGTAACTTCTTCCCTCGCCAATGGCTATGATCTTTTTTTCCGAGTGAATCAACCTATCAGGTCAACGCTAATTTGGTTAAGAATTACCCACATTAACGTAGGAAACTATAAACATGATAGCATTATTAGCATGAACTGGACTGCAGAGCTACCTGTCAATTGGGTGTAATTTGTTTGTAATTTCATAACATAGAGTTTGGTGGCATTCTGCAGTACTCTTGGAATCCTTGTTGTATCCAGTTACTGTTGAGTCCATTGAATACCTTGACTTTCATAAATTTAGCTCGTGGGAGAGCTGGTCTAAGGAGAGAAATGGTTGAAATGGCCGGTCCTTTGGGAAAGTAAAAGGCATCAGAGTGATTATTCAAGACACTGTCCGTTTTTTAAAGTTCTGCTCTTGATAATCGGAGGAGTCATCCACCTTTGGGGGCCATGGAATCTATACCAACATGGCCTTTTTCTAAATATTATGTAACTTGTGTTCCATGCACAAGCTGTCTGACTGGGGCGTTCGGATAATCTAATTGTAATGAATTTTGTGCCACCAAATGGCTAGTTTAACATCGTGGTTCATGCGCTTATGGTTTCTAAGGCAAAGCTTTTTAATCTTTTTTCAGGAATAAAGACAATTTGACGATTGCCCTGATAGGGCCAAGTTGGGAGGTTCGTAGGGGCTTGATTTTGAATGACACGAAACAATTATGTAAACAAGACTTTTAAGACTTGTTTAATTGTAACCTATTTGGATTTTGGAGTGCGTAGATTATAAGTTTCAATGGCTAGGTTTTGAACTGGAGGGGTTTGAAGGCACTATCATTAGTATTAACCTCTTGGTTCCTTTGGAATTTTTGTCTTACCAAATTCTGGTAGCATTCTTCTTACCGTTCTTTACAGCAGCGGTACATGAATGGAAAAGTATAAAAACCATCTGCTAGGCCATCCTCCTGATCTATGTGCCCCATCTGTCAATGGCTGTGTGTAACCAAAAATATTAACTAGGGTTTATAGAATTGGGAAATTGCAAGAATTAAAAGAAGGGTTAATTGTGGAAATTTTTTTTAAACTCAAATTTACAATGTTAACTTGAATTTTAAAAATTGTCCTTAGAATGATCTAATTTTCAATTTTTAGTAAAAATAGTTTGACGTAAATTATATATTAACATAAGACGTTGTGAGCCATGTTGAATTAGTATTTTTAATTATTACTTGATTCCTTTTCTTCACCGTTTACTTATTTCTAAATTTAATTATAGTAGATAATGTAATTAAAATTTGATCTAAAAAGCATAAAAGTAGGATGAATTATCGAAAATTCATAAAGTTTCAATTTAGATGTTATTTTGTCAACATTTAATGGCCTATAAAATAAAGGGATAAACTGTTGGAGCTTCCGTGTTACAAACTACGTTGCTTGCAGAAATGTAATCAATAACATCAAATCTACTATTGTAAACTTTCTATCAATCTTCCCTTTATTATTAGTAAATTGTTTCATTCGATACAGAACCCTTATCGTATAGAACTGTATCAACTTCAACATATTCTCTATCATTCAATTACCGATGTACTAGTGCTATCTTTGAATCCCCAACAAAATATGAACCATAAGTTGTCGGTAAAAGATTATAAAGATTTTTAAATGATGTTATTTGAATGGACGATGAAATATGGTGCTATATCACCATTTAACAATTTGTAAAGATTTTCACTAACCATACACCGCAAGAAAGCATCCAAACTATGATTAAAAACTTCAATCTAACTATCAGTTTGTGGATGGCAAAGTGACTGCTTGAAGCTTAAAAAACTCCTCAACTTGTGAAAATTGGAGCTGTCACTCACCATAGTTTGTGACGTTCCATACAATCTCAAAACATAATCACCAAATAATTGTGCTACATTTCATGCAGAATATAGATGAGTTAGGGCCATAAAATACCTATATTTGCTCAACCTATCACCCATTATCGTAGTAACGTGTGCTCCTCAAATATAGGTAAATCTAAAGTTTTAAAACTCAGACCGGACGTTGAATCAGAGGCCTTATTGATTATGGGTTCGACCGATTTGACCACCGGTCGAATCGGTGTGACGTTATAATTATGCAATAATTATATTTAATTATATATAATATTAATAATATTAAAAAATAGAAAAAATATACCAAATAATATAAATAAATATAAATAAAAAATTCATTTATATCTCCCCTTAAATCTTGGAGCAAAAATTAAACCAACAATATAAGATTCAAATTAAATATTCAACATCGTTATAAAAAAAATATATTAAAAATCAAGTAAAATTAAAAATCTGAAAAATATAATTTAAGAAAAACATTATATTTATTTATAAAAGAGTGAAAATTTAATTGAAGATAGAAATTATAATTAAAAATTATTTAATTTATAAAATAATTATTAAAATAAATTAAATTAAAAATCAATTTAATATTTTAATTATTGAACTGATTAGAGAAGTAACCGATTAGAGAGGTAGTAAGATGCATTACCTTCCACGAACGTGCGCTGTAGATATTATTCTCCATAGTCTCCAATCTTTGTGTTTATGAAGAAACATCATTTTTCGTTATTAACATAAATAATAAAATAAAAGCAAAACATGAGACCTGCTGTGTTTCTGGTTGCAGTTTCACTCTTGTCGCTTCACTTATGTCTGCCTGTCCCCGCCAAGTTTTTCCCTAACGTTTCTTCTACTCCACACAATCTATTACTCCCTAACGTCACAAATATTGCTTGGGACTCGTTCCGCAAATTCTCCGACTGTTACTTCGGCCAACGATTCGCCGGATTAACAAAACTCAAACAGTACTTTCATTACTTTGGTTACATCCCGAATAAAGTCGCCAACTTTACCGACAATTTCGACGATCAGCTTCAGTCAGCTCTCAGAACTTACTAGCAAAATTTCAACCTGAACGTCACCAGGTAGCTTGATGAAGCCACGGTATACCAATTAATAAGACCCAGATGCGGCAACGCAGATATAGAAAAAAAAAAAAAGTCATTTGACCGGTTCGACCACCGGTTTAACTTATCAATTGACCGGTTCTCACCAGTTTGTACTGGTCCAATTAAAAACTAATTTTTAGGGGTCAACAGGATCGGATAGTCGATCGGTCACCGATCGAACCGGCCGGTCCGATCTAAGTTTCAAAACAGTGGTTAAGCCCTTAATAAAGTCTACAGTTATGTCAGTTATCTGTCATTTCTCTAGAACAAACAAAGATTGAAACAACCTAATAGATACAATAGCTTCACACTTATTTTTCTAGCAAGCCTCATAATTTCTAATTTCATTTTTCTGGTCGTTCTATATACCCTTATAAAAGAACACTGATTGCGTTCTTTTAAAATTTCCAAGTGCTAAAGAATGATCATCCTGAGTTGTCACGGAAGTAGGGCAAAAATTTTATTTCTTAGTGGACTAAAACCAATTATGTTGAGATGCCATGGAAATTAATAGGTTAACTTGGGCACCAAATTGTAATGAGATACAATTGTCATTTTCTATTTATGTAGAAACTTTAGGCTTCTATGATCATTTTGAACCTTAAAACTTCTTCTCAATTCTAGTAGATATTATCAAAGCCAATTATTCTTTTTCAATGAATGTAACTTGAAGATAGGGACTTACTGATATATTTAGAATTTAGAATGCTTTTTTTTTTAACCTTCTGAACTCCACTTTAAAGAATGATTTCTTAATAAATTAGTTAAGAGTCAATTGATTTATAATGTGATTTTTATTGTCCTTCTATATACACCTATAAGGGAACACTGCCCGTGTTCTTTTAAAAGTTACAAATACTCAACAATCAACACCTATTATGTTGTCATGAAAGTAGGTCAAAAATTTTATTTCTTAGATGGATTAGAAGCGTTTATGTTGAGATGTCACAAAAGTAGCTTAATTTGGGCACTCAATTAAGATGAGATGGAGTTGTCATTTTTAATTTAATTAAAAATTTAAGCTTTTATGATCAGTCTGCATAACAAATCTTCTTCTCAATAAATAATATGACTATTGTTTATTCGAAATTACCAAAGCCAATTATTTTTGTTCAATGAGTGCAGTTTCAAGATAGGTACTTACTAATATATGCATATGATGCTTATCCTAAATTAAGACATCACTAATGTCATCTTTGCTTGACATTAGTCTCAACAAAAAATATTTCACTAAAATTAAGCAATGATAACATATGAGCTGACATCAACTTGCTTTTGTTAATAAATTAGTTAGAGTCTAATGACTTGTCATATTCTTTAATAAACAGTTAAATCCAAAAATCTTCTCATTTGCCTAATTGTTATAAAAATAAAGCAAGTAGGTAAGAAATTTTCTATTCATATATAAATTGGTATGTTTTTATTTCCTTATTGGCCACAAATGTGAGAGATAATATGACCTAAATACCAAACATTCATAGCTCCAAAGGTACATTTACTCTCTTTTTAAATAAGGAATAAGTTTGCAATGTTTTAAGAACAAATTTTAAATTTTCTCATTGATTTGTCCAATACTTACTATAAATAAGTATATCATAAAATATAAAAACAAATCTCCTTAAATAAGGATAAAAAATGACACTTATAGGATTTTGAAAAGTTACTAGGCATTAACAAAAATTTATAGTTCCCTTTATTTATGAGTCATGAATGTTGTTTTTCTAAATATTATTCTTAAGCACTATAATATGATTATAGTCAGTCATTAAATCAAGCTTAATAAATATTTAACACTATGAAACTCCTCTATAAGTTCTTCCATAAGGGGTATATGAAAATTGTCCTTAATAGTTTGCTTATTAAGAGCTTTATGATCAATGTATAAACTTCAAGTGTCATTTTAATTATTAACTAATATCATAGTATAGGAAAATTGAGTCATAGTATACTAAATGATTCTCTTTTTCAAAATTACTTGCACTAATTCTTATAGATCATCCTTCTAAATTTTTTCATAATTATAAGATCCCAAGTTAATGACTCTATTGCCTTACCTTAGTTGAATTTGATGATCATGTGACCTCTTTAGGTAATAAAAACATATAAGCTAACATGAACTTCCTTCTTAGATTTGTCTATATTCTTTCATGAAAAGATGTGGTAACCAACGAAACCAAGTAATCTTCTCAATTGCTTACTTGTTATTAGAAGAGTGCAAGTGGGTAAGAAATTTGCTATTCACATATAGGTTGGTTTATACTTGTTTCCTTGTTGGCCACTCATTCATTATATCCATCTCTCTGTTATTTGTTTTTGTTTCCTTTTGAGAGAAAATATCACCTAAATACTTTATATTCTTAGCCACAAAGGTACATCAACATCGTTTTTCCATAAGACTTATTATAAATAAGTATATTATAAGCAATATAAGCATAAGTCTCCTCAAATAAGGATGAAAAATAATATTAATAGGATTTTGAAAAGTTTCTAGTGCATTACTGAAAAAATTATAGTGTCCCTCACGAGTTATGAATGATGTTTCTTGAATACTATCCTTATGCATTATGATATGATGATAGTTAGTCCTTAAATTAAGTTTTAATAAATACTTAACATTATATAATGCCTTTAAAAGTTCTTCTGTGAAGGGTATATGAAAAATTTCCATATTGGTTTCCTTATTAAGGACTCTACAATTAATGCATAGGCTCTAACTGTCATCTTTCTTCTTAACTAATACTATATGAGAAGAAAATAGACTCACACTATGCTAAATGGTTCCCTATTTTAAAATTCCTTACACCAACTCCTACATACCATCCTTCTAAATTTTTTCATACTTATAAGGTCTCAAGTTAATGACTTTAATTCCTTCCTTTAGTAGAATTCTACGATCATTTGAACATTTTAAGTAATGACAACATATGAGATAACACCAACTTCTATTTTAGATTTTAGAATGCTTCTTTTATTACTGAACTCCACTAAACAAAATGCTTTCTCAATATATTATTTAAGGGTCGACTAATTTGTATATATCATTGATGAACCATTTTAGTAACTATGGTGGGCCCCATTTTCGAAGCCTAACAATCCATCCGGAGTCATAAAGTGTGAGCGGGTTACCTTGAAGGATTATATCAACGAACCCTCACTAGTCGTCATCTCACAGGGATGGCATGCCCACACTAGCCAATCACCAACATCTTGTAGGAAAATCCCGGTGTGTGCATCATATGCACACGGTGCGGAAAATTAAAATTTTTTGCTCCAGGACCTTCCCGAAAGCCAGGATCCATGTGT
>JANIJH010000224.1:23243727-23254049 GCA_024520975.1 Erythroxylum areolatum
GGACAAATAGGAGACAAGAGCCTATTATAATTTTTTTGGTTTATTCTTCAAATGACTCTATGTTTTTGAAATCTATTAATGCATCTGGCGTTATTATAAATGCTGATACTTTGTTTGGGATATTTGATGAAGTTGTGAATGAAGTAGGGCCAGAAAACATTATTCAGTTTATTACTGACAATGATTTCGCTTATAAAGCGACAGAGAAAAGGTTGCAGAATACCTATAATTCATTTTTTTGGACTCCTTGTATTGCACATTGCATTGACTTAATATTGGAGAATATAGGAGATCTTAGGTATTTTCTTGTTATTGATGAGACTATGCAGAAGGCTAAAAAGGTGACAAAATTCATTTATAATTGTGCATGAGTTTTGAATTTGGTGAGAAAGGAATTTAACAATGGTAGGAATTTGTGTCGCCCAGCTGTGACAAGATTTGCAACAAATTTCTTATCACTTTAGTCTTTTATTTGGATGAAGAAGGAGTTAAGACAAATATTTACAAATGATAAGTGGGTTGCATCTTAGCATGCTACGTCTAATACTGGAATGGAGGTTTGTAGTATTATATTGGAAGATAGAGAATTTTTGTCGCAATGTCAATTTGTTATCTGATGTGAGCCTTTGGTGAGAGTATTTCTGTTGACTGATAGTGAAGAAAAGCCAATAATAAGTTATATTTTTGATGCTATGGAGAGAGTGACAGAAGCAATCAAGGCCAATCTAAAAAATAAACCTTCTTTATACACACCATATCTCTCAATCATTAATGAGAGAAGGGAAAGACAACTTTCTTCTCCATTGTTTGCAGCTGGGACATTTTTGAATCCTAGTGTGTATTTTAGACTGGATCTTACAAAGCAAGTTGAAGTTAATAGAGGAATGCTTTTCACAATTACAACAATTGTTCCTCAAGACACGATGCAAGATCTTTTAAGCTCACAAATGGAGTTTTACAAGTTGTCTTATGGGGATTTTGGAATGCTGATTGCTATTCGACAAAGAGCAAAACTTTCTCCAGGTATTACTTATTTCCTATTTCTTATCTGTTGAAAATTAATTATCACTTTATTTTATTTATAACACTACTTTTGTTATCTTATAACTTGCAGTTTCTTGGTAGGATCAATTCAGAAATAATGTTCCAGAATTGAAAAGGTTTGCGATTCGGATTTTAAGTCAATGTGTCAGTGCAACTGGGTGTGAACGAAACTGGAGTACATTTGAATTTATCCACTCAAAGAAAAGGAATAGATTGGAGTATAAGAGATTGAATGACTTGGTTTATGTTCGTTACAATTTAAAGCTTCGGAAAAGGTATGTTATTTTCATTATTATTATTATTAATTTCGATATAATTTCTTATAATTTTCTAATAATTAAATTTAATTGTTTATTAGGACTCTTAATAGCACAAGTATTTCAACTGATCCAATTGTCATTGATAATATTGACGTTTTGATGGATTGAGTTTTTGAAGAACCCAATTTGGTTGATGTGAATGATTTAGATTTGGAAGATAATCTTGGATGGGAAAGCATTGACATGTCATTTGGTACACTAAATTTGAATGATAATGATGATGAAGCTCTTCTCAATGATGAGGATTTTGTACGAAATATCACTGGGGTCAGTGCAGTTCTAACGTATATCCTCCCATTGACGATTGAATTTCAGGTTTTTATTTTTCCTATTCTTTTAATTTTACTTGTATTTGATGTTTGTATTAAATTCTATATATGTAATGTAACTATAATGTTTTTGTTTCATGTTTAACTTCTACTTGATTGCTTCTTTGTCATCAACTCTTTTTTGTAATATTTATTGTTCTTTTCATTGGATGTTTTGAATCTTTTGATGTAATATTATTTATTAAAATGATGAAATTGTATTATTGTAATATTTTAAATACTTTGTATTATTCTTAATTTTATAATTGTATGATGATGATCGTCTTTGTTTATATTAATTGTAGTTATTATTTATATGTAAAATATTTAAAATTATTATTATTTCATATTAATTGTCATTATTATTTATTATTAAGATTTTTGAAAGCATGGTTGATGTAAAAAATAAACTAGTAAAGTATACAGTACAACTGTACAATATACCAATATGGACTACTTTGCAATTTTTAAAAATTTTATGAATTATTTTATAAATTTAAAAAATTACTCGAAACGGTACCCGATACCGACCAGTACCGGTACAGTTCCGTTCTAGAACTTAATCCGGTACCGAACCCAGTACGATATTCATAACTTTGGATAAAGCTGTAGTTTATTACTTCTTTAGACTCCAGCAAATAGCATCTTTCCTAAGACTAAAAACATATCCGGAGGTACTCTTTCGATCATCACATGAACTTGCCCAATCATTGTCAAAAAAATCAAATAACTTAAAGAGTGCTAATATTAAAGCACCAATCCTATAGGAAATAGTTCCTTTCAAGTATCTCAACACCCTTTTAGTAGGACCATAATGAAGTTTACTTGGCTTTCGTATGAATCTTGACAATAAACTTGTTGCATACATAATATCTGGCCTACTATGAGTGAGATACAACAAGCTTCCAATCACACTTTGATAAATATAACCATCAACCTTGTTTTCACCATTTTCCAAACTTAATTTTTGATTGGGTGCAAAGGAAGTTGTCACAAAATTACAATCTTGCATTTGAAATCTTACAAGTAGATCTTTTGTATATGTCTCTTAAGAAAGAAAAATTCTAGCATCATTTTGCTTTATTTCCAACCCCAAAAATAGCTCATTAAACCCAAGTCAGTCATTTCAAACTCTTTGATCATTAACCTTTTAAAATTCTCCATCAAAGTAATATTATTTGAAGCATATATCAAATCGTCCACATGTAATCATACAAAAATACCTCACTATTTCTACATAATTTGACATATAAATTAGACTCATTGGAACTCTTTTAAAGTCCAATCTTGCTAAAATGTCCATCAATCCTAGAGTACTAAGCCCTTAAAGCTTGCTTAAGGCCATATAAGGCCTTTTTAAGTCTATACACCTTTAGTTCTTTGCTTTTAATTTCCTAACCTGCTATCTGGTCTACAAAACCTTCTTCTTCTAAGACACCATTTAAAAACGCATATTTAACATCAAACTGATAAACATGCCATTTATAATGCGCAGCAACAATCAAAACAATTCTAATAGTGTCAAATCTAGCTATAGGGGAAAGGTTTCTTCAAAATCAATACCTTCATACTACATGTATCCATGAGCAACTAACCGTGCTTTGTATTTTTGTATCGAACCATCAAGTCTGAACTTTAGTTTGTAAATCCTTTTTAGACTAATTGTCTTTTTGCTATCTGGTAGGTCAACAAGCTCCCAGGTGTCATGTTTTTCCAAGGCTCTAATTTCTTCTTCCATGGTAGCCCTTCATGCTTTGATTTGCACAACATCTTCAAAACAGTTAGGCTCATGAATAAATGCAAATTGATACCTTTCTATCTCTTCATAAATTTCCTCTAAGGAACGCCATTTTCTTGGGGGAGTTGTTAAAGAACTTGATGAAGTTGGAGAACTTGTTAGAGATGATGGACTAGATGGAGTTGAAGGTGATGAGCAATTATCATCATTAGTATTATCAACTTGAAAAAATTCACTATGTCCATGGCAAATATTTGAACAACTTTGTTTATTTGTCCAATCCCTTGTAGTTTTCTCATCAAACACCACATCACAAATAATAATCCACTTATTAGTCAAAAGATTATAAAAACAATAACCTTTAATTTCAGTATTGTAGCCCACATATATGCACTTCACACAATTATCATCATGCTTATACCTATTTTAAGAAGGAATAAGGAGATAAGAAATGCAACCAAAGACTTTGAAATGTGATACTTTTGGTTTCCACCCATACCATGCTTTAAAAGGTGTTTGATGTTTTAGTGCTGTTGTTGGGCTTCAGTTTAGAATATAAGTTGATGTCCCAAAAATTTCTTGACAAGGATTTTGCTTTCATTAAGCTTTTGGCCATTTCCACAGGACTTCCATTTTTTCTCTCATCCACTCTTTTTGTTACAATGTGTAACTAGCTATCAACTATCTTAAAATTCCATAATCTACACAAAATCTATTAAATTCATTTGAGAGAAACTCATCACGATGATCTGTCCTTAGAATCTTCAAGTAATGCCCACTTTGTTTCTCAACACAACTCCTAAAATTTTTAAAAATAGAGAATGCTTTTGATTTTTCTTTAGAAAAATAAACATATATGAACATGTTATAGTCATAAACAAACATAATAAAATATGTATTATTATTAATAGAAGGATTATTTATTGATCCACATACATCCACATGCACTAACTCAATAGGTTTAGATGCTTTTCTTGCGTTTCCCTTAGGAAAAGCCACCCTATGTTGCTTTCCAAAAACACATCTCTCACACATTTCTCTAACATCTTGAATTCTAGGAATTCAATCTACCAAGTTTTGATTAGATAAAAAAGTCAAGCTTCTGAAGTTCAAATAACCATACTTGTGATGCCACAACCAATTTTTGTCCCAAAATATGCTTTGAATGCATATTGATCACCATTAAGTGCAAATATATTGTTTTTGGCCATTGGAACTTTACATAACAATTTTTTTTGCTTGCATCAGAGAAAACAAAACAAGACATATTCTCAAAGACAAGAGAAGTTACATATTCTCAAAGACAAGAGAGCAACCTTCTCTCAAAATTTGACTAACACTTAAAGGTTAGAGTCTAGATAAGTAACATATAATGCATCTTTGATGCATTTTCTACCACTAGAATTTAACTTTACATCTTCTTTTTCTCTTTCTTCATGAATCACACCATCTCCCATCTATATAGTGGTTTGTATGGATTCATCCAGATAGATAAAGGACTCCAAATTAGCTGTCATATGATTGCTACCCCTCCTGTCTATAATCCAAACTTCTGGAGAAGGTACAGTTGTTGAATAGCAAGCAAGAAGCAGGCTTTCACTTTCATCCTTTGTATCTTGTTCAACATACTTGGCGTGTTTCTAATGCTTTTCTTTCAACTTGCAGTTCTTTTCAATATGGCCAATTTTATTACAATAATAACATTGAAATTTTTTAGGTTCACCAGTTTTTTCTTTTTCCTTGTGATTTTGATTTTGACTACTAGAATGTCCCCCTCCTCTTCCTTCACGCTTTCCTTGATAAGAATGATTACCTTGTTCTTTTTTTCTAGCTAGATTTGTCACTATTGCTCTTGCCACTGGGTGCATTGTTGTGGCTTGAGCTTCCTATTAATACTTTTACGTGAAAAGCATTGTTGGTGGATTTTGACCTTCATATCGCTTCAATATGTCTTCGTGAGACTATATGGATCCAAGTAGCTAGTCAATTGTTAGTTAACTAAGGTCATTTGTTTCTTCTATGGTAGCCACTATATGCTCGTATTTCTTAGGCAGACTTAGCAAAATCTTCTCAACAACTTTCTGTTAAGACATATATTCACCATATTTTCTCACTTGATTAACAATTTCTATTATCTTGGTAAAATAAGCATCAATGAACTCACCATATTTCATAAAAGAACTTTCAAAATTTTGATGAAGAGTTTGTAATTTAACATTTTGTACTTTGTGATGCCTTGATACCTCTTTAAAAGTAAGTCCCATACTTTATTTGACTTGGTTGCTAACTAGCAAAGATAGAGTCATCTACTGCTTGATCAATAAAAAAGAGAACTTTAGTGTCCTTCTTCCAATGGTTTCTCAAAACCTCTGTTGAAACTCCAGTCTTTGTATACCTTTTCCCCACCATCTCCCACATATCTTGAGAGATGAAAAAAGTCCTTATCTTGGTCCATGCATCATACCCACTTCCTTTAAAGATATGAATGGAAGGAATTAAGGGATTGATCCCAAAGTGACTGTTAGCAATAAAAGCTTAGATACCATATGATAAAATAACTAACATATAAAATTCATAAACTTCTCTCTTGCACACTAAACAAAACAGAGAGGTAAAAAAAGTATAAAACCAAAGATTGATCTGGAATACCTTTTTATTGTTTAACTGTAAGTAGACATTAAAAATATTAGAATCCCTAAATTTAAAGAACAATCAAAACAACCCAGAAACTATTTCTTACAAGCTTTATACTAGGACTTGAAATTGACCTAGTAAACATAAAAATTTTGACTAAAGAATTTAAGAACTTACTAATTTCTGCATTATTTATTAACAATCAAGTGCATGCATACCTACTGCGTCTTAAGGACTTATAATTACCCACATATACATAATACATCATTATTTAATGTTTTTTAATTACTACAAGTTTAGGAAAGAGTTATTATTTGGTATTCTTTAACCAAAAAATACACGATTGTATTACTTTGAAGAGGGAAGTTGGAGGATACAAGAAAAAACTAAAATCCATCATCTAAATTAAGAAAAATTGTGTCTCTCACTTTTTTACTTAAGTAAGGTACTAGACAATTAGGATAACAATAAACTGAAAAAGGTATTTGTAAAAAATGCACTAATATTGTTATTGTATCTCATTGGTATCTATGCAAGTGAACTGGAATGGAGAACTTAGTGAAACATTTATTCCCTCCAGAGGTATTCGACAGGGCGACCCACTATTGTCGTATCTTTTTGTTCTCTATATGGAATGACTGGCTCACTTAATAAGTCACTCAGTATCTCAAGGACGCTGGAAACCTATTAAACTCAGCTGAAGAGGTTCGACCCTCTCTCACTTATTTCTTGGATGATTTCATTTTGTTCTCAGAGGCCTCAATAGACCAAGTGCATGTAATTCGTGATATATTGACCATGTTTTGTACAACCTCAGGACAACAAGTTAATCAAGACAAATATCAGTGTTTTTACTCAAAAAATGTACACCATTTTATGGCGCGAGACTTAAGCCGAGAATTGGGATTTAAATAGATAAACAATCTCGGACGCTACCTCAAGATGCCCCTGTTGTATGAGCGAGTGAATAAACAAACTTACCAACATGTACTTGATAAGGTGCAACAACGACTTTTAGGATGGATGTCAACCCTTTTATCATTTGTAGGACGAATCGCCTTGACTCAATCTGTTACATCAACTCTTCTCATCTATACAATGCAGACGGTCCGGTTCCCTAGAAGTCTTTGTGATGATATAGAAAGAGTAATGCTTCAATTTTTATGGGGATCTTATCATGGTTATAGGAAGATTAATCTGGTCAATTAGGAAAAAGTAAGTCATCCTAAAGAACTGGGGGGTCTTGGCATCTGCAAAATTAGAGAAACCAATGACACTTTACTAGCCAAATTAGGGTGGTTTTTGGTTTCAAAGTCTAAATCGCTATGGGTGCAAATCCTATTAGCAAAGTACAATTTTGATGCCAACAACATCCCCACGTCTCTAAATGCTACGAGAGGATCAATGGTGTGGAAGAGTATAAAAGCTACTTGGCACCATGTTCTTAAAGGACTGAAATGGGTGATATGTGAAGACTCCAGGACTAGATTTTGGCTTGGTGGTAGACTTAGGACCGCTTATTTCCCACACAACTGCTTCGATTCCACAATCAACTATTGATTTCCGAGTGCAACACTTTGTAGATAATACAGAAAATTGGAAGTGGGATGCATTCCAATCTTTACTCCCTCATTCAATTTGCATATATATTGCGGGTATTTTGCCTCCTCAGCCCTACTTAGGGCCAGATAAGCTAATCTGAGGAGTATCAGACACTGGTCAGTTCATTATTGCTTCGACTTATTCTATGCTTATGGACCATGCAGACTGTTATTTTAAGAAAATTTAGAGAGAAATATGGCATTAGAATGCCCTCAACGAATTCGCACATTCTAGTAGATCCTCACATAGGATAGATTACTTTCTAATCAACAACGTGCTTGCAAACAGCTTACTAATGAGGTTGCCTGCTATCATTGTTGAGCTAAAGAATCCTTGCTACATGTCGTTCGGGATTGTGCCAACGCATGCATCTTGTGGCATGCGTTCCCCCTACAGGTAATCTCCATGGATTTTTTCACTCTAAACTCTCAAGATTGGTTAGCTATGAATCTCTAAAAGCACCGGATGGTTTTTGGTTTTGATTGGGCAATTATCTTTGACATAGCCTGTTGGTTTCTATGGTCTTGGCGAAATATGACAATTTTTTACGAACAGTTTTCTAGCTTGGAGTCTCCTACTACGTATGCATTGAGGTATGTTCATCAGATTCACAAGGCTTCGATTTGGCAAAGGAGAGCTAATATGGACCACATACATCGAACTGAACAACTAATACGTTAGAATAAAACCTCACTCGGATGGGTCAAACTGAATACGGATGGAGCATGCAAAAGAATTTCCTCTTCAACTCAACAAGAAGACTCCTTCGAAACAATACAGATGCTTGGCTTGGGGGATTTGTTTAGAATATTGGCAGGTGTTCCTCTCTCTCCGCGAAACTTTGGGGGAGTTTTTTCTGGCCTCCAGCTTGCATGGGACCTGAGTTGTTGTCGGATTGAATTAGAGGTGAATTCTTGAGTGGTGTTTACTATTCTATCCACCCCAGTCAACAGGACGCAGTCTACTAACCCTCTAGTCATGGGCATCAACACGATGTTGGACTGGAACTGGACAATTATACTGCGTCATATCTACAGGGAGGATAACCGATGTGCAGATTGGCTTGCCAATACTACCGCGCATTATAGTTTAAAAATTACCACTTTTGCTAATGCACCAATATGGTGCCCTTTATACCTCATAGAGAATATTTCTGGGATTTGTCTCCCTAGATTAATCATGTAACGTTTCTGGGTTTTCTTTTCGATGTATGCAAAAAATAAAGAAATAAAAAGAGCTGCACTTCAAGAGTGTGTAACTTTGTTTTTATCAATATATATAGTTGTTTGATTTTTTTAGGATTTGGTATACTTGTTTCCAACATTTAAAAAGTTGATTCTTTTAATCATCCTAATTGCAATTAGGGACTTTGGGAATCCTCCTAGCTAGTGCGGGCTAATGATATTGTACTTGTGAGAAGTTTTGCATGAGCTGCCACACACGTGAATTCGTAAAGTAAAGCTAAAAATAATTTAATTATAAGCTGAGATGTTTAAAGGTCTTGGGATTTCTTAGAGATATTAATTGAGGCATCTAAAGACGATATCTTACTAATTATATCATCACAAATACAGTTAGTTGTATGTGAATAGTTGGTTCAATTAATAATATACAGATGTATATACTCGGAAATTTAGAAACATGGAGTGGATTGGAGTATTGAGAAGAGGATAGTATCACTCCAACTACCTATCTGCTTCTAGGAATGAATATGTGGACAGAATATGCTTCTAATCATGAAGAGTCCAGCTGACGATATTTTATATCAAATCAGCAATGATCTCAGAAATCATATTAAATAAAGATTTCATACTTGTCTTTTTCTCAACCACCACTTCCAGGGTCCAGTTACAGCTTCCGTAGGTATTGGACGCTTTCTCTTAACTACAATACCTTCTGGTTGCTATATATACTTGGCTTGTCTTCTATAACTCGCCATGCTCTTCAATGTTGTTTGTCCAAACTACTACTTTCCAATGTACGAAGTTTTGTTGTAATATGTCCTACAATTGATCAAGACTTTAAATCGTGGACTATAAATTGAGTACAATCCATTAGTGTAATTGTAGATAATACATAAGAAGGAGTAATTTTAGTAATTTATGATAAGAATCTAATCTCAATCCCAACTACACTACAAGAAATCCCCATTTCACCGACAGAAATTACCGTCGGTAAACCACCCATTTTCGTCGGTGAAAGTAATCACCAATGGAATTTGGTGCCCGGAAATTACCGTCGGTGAACTTCCCGCAGGTAAAAATACCGACCGAAATATTCCGTCGCAATTTAACGACGGACTTTACAACGGAAAAATGTTGTTGGTATTAAAATAACAACAGAATGAGCAAGTAATATTCTGCCAGAGAATTTTAGCTACGGTAATTTGGTCGGTCGGTGAGGCGAAGGTATGTTCAACAACTTTTTCCGACGGTTAATATGTCCGTCGGTGTATATCGCTTTTCCAACGGACAATTTTCCGTCAGTAATAACTGATAATAATTTTTTTAATTTTGTTATTATAACAATGTTATATTATATATATACTTTTTTTATTTGTGTTACATTATATTATTTGTTCATAATATATTAATTTGTTTATATAGTTTGTTTTATGAGAAAATTAATAAATAATAAAACATATAAAGAATTTAATTTAATAATTAAAAAAGAAGA
>JANIJH010000224.1:23269215-23285129 GCA_024520975.1 Erythroxylum areolatum
GACTATTCTTATACCAAAACATTATTCTGCGCTCAAATTTCATCCAAAAATTGACATTCTTAGAGACTGAATTAAAATTCAATTTCATAGACAATTTGTAGCCTTATCTCTCTAGTTTAATCCAAATCAAGAATCATCTCATTTGGATGACTAGAACAAAAGTTATGGCCAAAACACTTTCAGCTCTTACTAATCCGAGACTGAATACTATACCCAACTTCGATTCAGAAATTGAAACTCTTAGGGATTGAATTAAAATTTGATTCCTTCAGATAACTTGTAGATCCATGTCTCTAGTTTATTTTGAAGCAAGCATCATCTCAATTGGATCTCCACAGATCAAGATATCATCAAAATACTAAAACATGTTTAGAAGAATTATCCAACTCACTTTGATTCAATCCATCTTTCTCAAATTAATCTCACAAATAATAAATTTTCTATGAAGAGGTAGAGAATTTTCTTATAAATCCAAAGCTTCAAAAATCAAATCAATCGGATGTCGGACGAAAAAGTTATAAGCAAAAGAATGGATAGGGGTCGAATTTGGAAAAAAATTGGCAAAACGGTCGCTCGCAGTCGCAAGCAAATGTGGGTGCTCGCGATAGCAAGGCCGTTGCCTCGGGAGGCGTTTGCCCTCGCACTCTCGAGGACGCCTGAAATTTTCCTTTTTTCGACTTTTCAACTTCAAAAATTTCTAACTTTTGACTCAGAGCTCTAAATTTGACAAATTTGGTATCAAAAGAAAGTTAAAAGGAAGCTCTACAACTTCCATGAAGGACTTAAAAATCAATTTTGCCTCTAAGAGAAGTCAAAAATTCACTCAAAGTTTCTGTCCAATATATGCCACCCTAAACAGTAACAGAATTTCTAAAAATCATAACTTCCCATTTCATGGTCCAAAAATTCCATACTTTATATCAATGGAAAGATAAAAATACAACCTACAACTTTCATGAAAATCTTAAGAGCAATTTTAGCCTCTATAAAGGTCAAAATTTCAATCAAAGTTTCTGCCCTTAAAATTCACCCTAAATAACATGCAAACTTCAAAAATTCACATCTTTCAATTCCCACATCCAAAAATAGCATATTATACATCATTAAAAAGTTATGAAATTCCTCTATAACTTTCAAGAAGGCTACTTAATCCAATTTCACTCATATCAGTCCACAATTTGTCTCAAAGCACAGCATACACAAAACCAACCCTTATGGGCATTTTCAAAACACCAAGCAAAATAATCTTTGGAACCACATCCAAAAATTCATATGATTATAACTTTCAACCCTGATATCGAAAAATGTCATACTTTATAGCGATAGAAAGCTATCAAGAAAAGCTACAACCTTCATGAAGACCATTTTATCAAAATCTACTTAGATCAAACCAGAAAAATTCACAAAGTTTCAGATCAATAATGCAACTTTCTGCTACTATTCATCCCAAAAATTGCAGAATTTTGATTCTCCAAAATCTAACACTTTCACTATTCATTTCTTGATTTTTAATTCCATTCAAATCAACACTTTTCATCACCCACAACACAAACCTACACAAACACCCATTTCCAACCAAAATAAATGTTCATGCTTTAACCTCAAAATATCATTTCAAATTCTTGAATTTCCCTTTTTTTTCACATGAAAATAAAATCACCAATTCCTCATTTAATTTCATTTAATAATTCAAATTTTTCAAGAAAAGTTCGGGGTCTAACATTTTTGCTGCTTTACACATAATTTAATTGAAAAATATGTTTAGCTTAGTTCTATATTCTTCAACCTTTTTTTTGTAAATAATAGGTTTGTAAAGAATTCTATCTTTGAAATGTCTCATTAAAAACTTAGCAATAACATGCTTTGGTTTGTTAGTTATGAAACAAATATTATTAGGTTTGTATGTCTTCACTTTGGAACACCTTTCATTCTTGTCATATGCAGCATACAACTCCCATGGACATTCCTTAATACACCTAAACTCGATCCTATTGCTTTCACTCTTTTTTAACCTAACATTATATCTTGTTTACACTGCATAATCCAAAATAGCATCTTTAAATTCTTTTTCATTGTAAAACTCCATTCTTAATCTCCATTATGATGCTTTACTAGTAGGATTATGCCTAATACTTCTACTTGGTCCTTGGAATGCTTCGCTTGAATCCTCTTCACTTAGATATTCATCACTCCTAATAAAACTACTATAATCTGTCAAATAAATTTCAATTGGTTGATGATCATTTGAAATTTCTACTTGAAAATAAGCTTGTGCATTACCTACTTGTTCATCACTCTGGTCATTAATTTATTCATCACCCTTCTCCATAACTTGTTCATCAACTTATACTTCCACATCTTCAGTAACATAATCTACTTTAGCACCATTTCTTTTTTGTTCACCATCACCCTCTCCATTCTCCTCATTGTGCTCCTCTCCTCCAGTTATATGTAATATCTTAGGTGCAAGGACTGGTGTGTCTAACATATGGGTGACATACACATCAACCATTCTAGATATTTTCATAAGGTTTATAAGCCTAAGATAGCTTTTGTTTGAATCAATAAGTTTGAATGACTCACTAAAGTCGAAACTTTATACCTTATATTACAATATCCTAAATCCTTCCCTATCTCCTATATTTGCCTGTAATTGATATAACTAAGGTAAACATTTTCAAAGATAGTAATATCACTATTATCATATTTGATCTAAGGTCCTGATATATAAGTTCCCACCATAAAATAACCTTACTCCTCCATATTGAGTCATTAGAAACCTATTTATAGCAATTAGAGAGCAACAAATGTATGTAAGTTTATGATATAAATTCTTAATATTAAAGCATGTTCCATATACATATAACTTGTGCACTATAACAATTAGAAAAAATTGTATACTATCATAATTGACAAATTAAATATCATTTGATCTACTTCCCATTTCACAATAAAGCTAGCACAAAATGGTCATATAATCCTTATGCTTCCAAAACACACAATCCTTGTTTTGCTTAGTAATTTAAGCGATTGAGTTCTATTTCTAAAATTAATTTTTGATTTATACCTATAAAAAATGCATGCAATAGATCTACACAATCATTTTGTTAATAGTCTCTAAATTAATTAAGACATTACCATGAAAATAGGTGAAAATCAAAATGTCAAAATTTTAAATTAGTAATTACAAACCAAATTTCTAATTCTATCATTTATATGACAAAAAATGGTAAGAGAATTTTGTATTATACAAGATCACCTTTTGTTCATCATTAGAATTTAGAACTTAAGCTGACATAGAAAGGATAATATTTAAATGGTAAGGGCCAAATATTTAAACACAATAGGGAATTCTAGAACATATATGAAGTATAAATTAAACTTTAAAATATATCAATCACAAACAGAATATAGTTAAATGCTTGGGACTAGGTCTTAACCAGGCACAAAGTAAACACACCATGTACAATAGGGTCCATATTCATGTTGAATTTAACACAATTATAGATAGACAATAGGGACTTACTAAGTTTTTGTCTCTAAGCTATAAAAATAGACAATAAAAACATAAGAGAATTTGCTAAGCTTGAAGCTATAAACAAATCATGCCAAGTACTAATACAATAGAAATGCAAAAGAAAACATTAAGCTTGAAGCTATAAACACTTCATAATCGATTGAAGAGAAGAAGCCAAGGATATCTCTCATGTGAAGGAGAAGATTCTAAGTTTCAGATGATTGTCGACATTATGAGAAATTAAAAATAGGGTTTACTAAAATTTTGATTAGGATTGTTAAGATACGGTGGGATATTGTAAAAATTAGGAATATGGTTCTTTTGGTTGTTTTGTTATTAAGAATTTTTTAGTTAGATTTTAATTAAATTAATGAGTTAATTACAATTATTTATAATTATATTAGTTTATAAGTTTCAATTATGAATTTAAAATAAAAATAAAATTAACGTTAATCCGACACATGGGTCCTACTATACCAAGTGGATGCCATATGATATAGTAAGGCCCACGTGTTAAATTAAAATTATAAAAATGTAATACATCAATATTGAGACAACATATAATAAATAGAGACTTAACTCTATCTAATTTTTTTTTTCCATTTAGGGTTTATTTTGAATGTTTTGTAAATATTATTATTTATTTTTTGAACGCTTTAAAATGTTAAGGATTAACTTGTATTGTAGTGGAATATTAAGGTCTAACTTATAATATTTTTTCAGTTTAACTTGCACCCAAATGTCTGTTAATATTTAAAAAGAATTTTAACATTATAAAAATGTTATGTTTAAACTCTAAATTGAAGTGACCTTAGAATTCTATCTATATTCTATAAAATTTTGACATGCTAATATTTTTATTATTTTTTATAAATCTCACATTGTCAGTTAAGCATTCCAATTGGCAACATAGGCCAATTAATCTTGTCCATATGCCCAACTAGACTAAAGGATTGTTCTAATCCCTAAATCATTTCCAATTTTACTTATTTTATCTCTTTATCGTTTCCTTATCTTCATCTCTCCTTGTTTAATGGCATTTCCCTATCTTCATCTCTCCTTATTTAGTGGCTTTCTCTCTATATCTATCTCTATTTTTCATTGTTGGTGTTAATTGTTCATCTCTGTCTCTATGAAAATCTTCACTTAACTGTATGACTCTTATGAAAGTCAGTGGTGTTGATTGAATAACTGTCCTTATTCATCTTTCTCTAGTTATACACATTCTTACAATCAACAATAGTAAACATCTTTAATGTAAGTCATAATAATTATTGCAGATCTTAGAAACAAAATGCATACCTTCACTATTTAAATATAGTTGTCAAAAGGAATTACTCAATAGTTTAATATAGTTGATATAACCACTATGAATGACTCGACGTGAAAAAAATGATTATCACCTCTACATGGAAAAAATATTAATTCATATTTTATGGTTGATTAATTCATATTATATCATTGATCAGTGATTAATGGAAGATAGAGTTCAAACATGTTAAGTTCTTTCTTACAATTTTCATTAATCCAAGGTACAAATGAAAAAAAAATGGAAAAATTGATATTTAAAATACTACTTTTAGAGGATTGTTAATTAGTTACTTGTGAATGTATGGGATAATCCCACCAATTATAATGGTTCCTTTGATTAAGGTGTTAAGCTTTTCATTCCCTTTTATTATAAGCTACAAATGCCTAACTGTTATATATTTAACCTTTAGATCTTCACTTGCATCCTTGTATAGTTAGATGCTTAGGGATAGAAGTTCCATAGATAATAGTTATTGCCCCAACATTATCATTTGCATTTTAATAGAGGGTGTACATGTCCTATGAGAATTTGCTGGAAAATTGATAAAGAAATTAATCGAGCATATGAATTTTTATGGGCCCATATTGCTAGTTGGGCAATATGGGACCCATATAAAATAATGAAAATGCTAGTTTGTCAAATTTTGATTGAACCCTATTGTTAAATGTTATGTTTGAACCTAGGATCCCTCAATTTGGGGTTCAAATATAATGTTTTTATAGTATAGGACTTTGAGGGGAAAAGGTAGAAGCGTTGGAGCAAGTTCTAGTGCTAGTGGTCAGAGGGCTGCATTAGAGACAGTTGATTGACCTAATACCCATACTCCAGCTCATGCATATGATATGCGAGCTCATGATAACCAAGATGCCCTAGATATGATTGCAAGTACTTTTACTATCTCTGACATTTATGTTCAAGCATTGATAAACCCAGGATCTACACATTCTTATATTGTATGTCATTACCTGAAAATATGGGGTTACATATTGATACTCTTGAACATGATATTCTAGTTACAAATCATTTGGGTCATAGTGTGGTGATAAATAGGGTCTACAAGAATTTTCCTTTAAGTATACAAGGATATGAATTTCCTAGTGATTTGATTGAACTACCTTTTCGTGAATTTGATGTGATCCTTAGTATAGATTGACTATTTAGACATCATACAACGGAAGATTTTCATATTAAAAGAATCACTCTTAGAGCAATTGATATTGATGTGATCATAGTTATTGGCAAAGGGTCAAAATTTCTCTCCAAGGTTATATCAACGACAATAGCAAAAAGACTTATTAGAAAGGGGGTGTGTAGCCTATTTAGCTTGTGTTCTTAAAGCTAGAAAGGATGATCCTAAAAGTCAAGATATACAAACTATATGTGACTTCCAGGATGTATTTCCTCGGGAGTTGTCAGGGTTACCAACAAAAAGAGAAGTTGAATTTTCTATTAATGTAATACCTGGTATAACACTAGTATCTATTGCACCATATCGAATGACACCCACAGAACTTATAGAATTGAAAATCTAGCTACAAGAACTTTTTGAGAAGGGTTTTATACGCCCTATTATGTCTCCTTGGGGTACACGTATGTTATTTTTCAAAAAGAAAGATAGGTCTTTGAGGCTCTGTGTGGATTACAGACAACTAAATAAAGTGATTGTGAAGAATAAATATCCACTGCATAGAATAGATGACCTTTTTTATTAGCTTAAAGTTGTATGCGTTTTCTCTAAAATTGATTTGAAATTGGGATATTACCAGTTAAGAGTAAAGGAAGAAAATGTCCCTAAGACAACGTTTAGAACAAGATATAGGCATTTTGAATTTTTATTGATACCTTTTGGACTCATAAATGCTCCAACAACCTTTATGGATCTCATGAATCATATTTCCATCCTTACTTAGATAAGTTTATGCTAGTCTTTATTGATGATATCTTGATTTATTCTAAGAACCATCACAGCCCGTACTGACCATATGTCGGTTAACCAGTTCCTAACCTGACAGAGTTTTTCCAAACTATTGTGAACTATATGAAATAATAGATGGTTGCTGCATTTCCTGTACAGTCACAACCACCTCTTCCACTACAGAAGCTTACATTGGAGAGAGCCAAGAGGTTGGAAATAGAGGATTTTCTAGGGGATCATCGGTTACTACTCTAGATGCTAAGTTTTGGCTAATAAAGATAACGAGAATTTTTTTCTTCTCTATTGCACACAGAAGAGTGATTGGAATATGCAGATAATCTTCTTTAAGGACTAACATATCATTGGTGGGAGTCGATTAAAAGAGTTGTTCTACTATAGAATCTTATTTGGGAGTACTTTTTATCCCAATTTGCAAATAAATATACGAAGGATGCATTCCTTTATTTGAAATAGGGGTATATAACAGTATCAAAATATGAGAAAGAGTTTAATAAAGTATGTATGTTGGGAGATTAATTCCTACAGGAGTAGATAAGTGTAAGAGATTTGAAGCAAGCCTCCACCATGATATCAAGAAACTTCTTGTTACACTGCAGATTAGGGATTTTGGAGAAATGGTGAAAGCATCTTTGAGGATTGAAAAGGCTAATATTGATGAACAAAAAAGGAGAAATAGGGGAAACAGAAGAGGAGTCAAAGACAATTTAGTTCATCCTTCTCAACCTATGAGAAGCAAAAATGGCTGTCTCAGGCTCTAATACAAACACAGACATCCGACTGCAAATTAGGATAGAGTCAGAGATCAGTGATTAGGGTAGGATAGTTGGCCCCATTTATAGCTAGTACTGCAAGTGAGTCAAGACGTAGAGTAGTTACCCTATGTGAGCATTATGGAAAGAAACATGGTAGACAGTATTGGAAGATGATAGGAGCACGCCTACGGTATGGATCTATAGAGCATTTTCAAAGAGATGGCCCTAGTAGATGTTATCAAACAGTGACTCTGAGTGGCAAAGGTAGAAGCACTAGAGATAGTTCTAGTGTTGTTGGTCAGAGGGTCGCATCAAAGATAGTTAATGGACCTAATACCTATACTCCAGCTAGTACATGAACTATATGCGGTCTTGTGATAACCAGGATGCCACATATATGATTGCGGGTACTTTTACTATCTCTGACGATTCTATGCATGCATTGATAGACCCAACATCTACACATTCTTATATATGTATGTTATTGCCTGAAAATATGGGATTACATGTTGACACTCTTGAACATGATATTCTAGTTACAAATCCTTTGCGTCACAGTGTGGTAGTATATAGGGTTCCATAAGAATTGTTCCTTAAAAATGCAAGGTTATGAATTTCCTGGTGATTTGATTAAACTACCTTTCCTTGAATTTGATGTGATCCTAGATTGGATTGGCTATCTAGACATCATGCAATGGTAGATTGTCATCTTAAAAGAATCACACTTAGAATAGTTGATATTGATGAGATCAGAATTATTAGCAAAATTTCAAAATTTCTCTCCAATGTTATATCAACGATAGTAGCAAAAAGGCTTATTATAAAGGGGTGTGTAGCTTACTTAGCTTGTGTTCTTGAAGCTAGAAAGGATGATCTCAAAATTCAAGATATACCAACTGTATGTGATTTACAGGATGTATTTCTTGAGGAGTTGCCAGGGTTATCATTAGAAAGAAAAGTTGAATTTTGTATTGATGTGATACCTGGTACAACACCAGTATCCATTACTTTGCCTAATAGTTTTCATACAAGTATGAAATGCATTACTTTGCCTTATGAAAGAACAAGTACGTTATACTTTCAAAAGACTTTAAGAAAGGTTAAAGAGCCAATGTGAAGAAGACTAACCCTAACTTCAAATTCTACAAATGATGAAGAGTTGTTGAAGCACATGTAATTTTCCTTGCAATTGTTAAAGATTGTAGAATTTGCTTTTGTATTTCGTAACAATAAAAGTACATGTAATTTGCTTTTTTTATTTTAAATATGTTAAATGTTGAATTTTTCAAGTCCTTATTGACTATATATTATATATAAATGTATTTTTTTGGTCATTTATATTTGATAGTACTAATACAATTAAGACATACATTAATATTTATATATTGCTTTTAATGTATATATGGATGTTGTCTATGTAATAACAAGAGTTTACTTTTATGTAAATATTATTAGCGACAAAAGAATAAATTGTTGATTTTATTGTTACAAATTGTTGCCTAAAAAAATTCGTATTGTTGCCTTATCTATTAATGTTGTTGCCTAAAAAGACAATTGTTGCAATATTTATTTATTGCTATAGTATGAAACTAATGTATTGTCTTAGTCAAAATTTAAAGCAATATTTTTTATTTTGTTGCCTAACCAAAAAATTATGTTACCTTATACTTATTACAGCGCTATCTTTTTTGTTGTCTATTGCTAAGGCATTTTTTGCCGTAGGGACATTACTATTCATTAGCAACATTTTTAGTTTCACTTAACTTTACTGCTGTTTATCAGCATGTTTTCGTGGTATGTTATATTCAAACTCGAATGTCTTAGCTTTTGATGTTTCACCGATTAAAATGGGATATGGGAAATTGTGATTTTCAACTTATATTCCACGTGATATATGAAACTATAGCAAACCATGGGCAGAAAGTAGTTTGCTGGCATATTTTAAAGTTTTGTAGTCAGAAGTTTGCCGTGGTAAAATGGTGTGATTTGCTTCTATTTAAGTTGGAGTGGTTGATGAAACATTCACTTTTTACTAATATTCAAATTAATGAAGCTGCTGTTCTAAATGTTGTTAGAACAATAAAAGTCTTTTCAAAGCTTTGAATCAACAAAATAATGACTGTTTACCAAGGACTTGAAAGACCAGGAAGGTATTAAAAACCATGGACTTTCAATTAAAACATGATTCTGTACATCTTTCGTGTAAGAGGACTTTGATTTTTAATTAGGAAACGTACATACTTCGCTTTCCTGAAATTCTACATTCAAACTCCTTTGAATTCCCTGCTGCGTATTTTCCCACAACCTTCTCCCAGTTTTCTTGGATTTTTCCACCCTTGGTAGTTAGAAGTTAGAACCATTCAGAAAATTTGATTTCTATGATCTCGACACAAACTAAAATAAGTGGAGAATTTATTTTGTAATGTATGGCTTAAGTGGTCTTCAATCTTTAGTTAAAAGTCATGATCATGTTAACCATTAGAGATTTAACCCAATCTCCCCACGTACTAAAGTTAGACTACTAGTAGTATAAAGGGTGAATGAATTTCAGAAAAAAAAAAACAAAAGAATTGCCTAAACGTTAATCTCATCATAGTAGAGAAAATCAAATTCATAAAGTTTGACTAATTACACATAAAACATGCGAGTTATGATTCATGCTGATTGCCAGTCAAAGCACGGTTGCATAGGACCATCACTTCCGAAATTCTCATTTAAAGTGTAGGATTGACAAATATGTTCCGATTTTTTGAGATTTTTCAAACTAGATTAATCCAAAGTTTTATTATAAATTTCAAGACAAAAAAGTAGTGCATGGGAGAAGACTCTTATATCTCATTAATGCCTACCAAACTTTTGCCCTTGTTCGTTGACATTAACTTCCAGTATTGGCGTGCGTTTATAACTTCAAGTCAGTAGTTACACTTGAACATGAGAAATAAATAACACGAAGTTTACGACTGTACTTATTCTAACAAGCAACAGATGGAGTATTAAATAAGGCTAATGCTATACTTCACTCGAAATTTTATAAGGTATGTGGTTACCTATAAGATTCCACGAAAGTTAAAGTGCAATATGAGATGAGATTCTCAGACTCTTCTGAATCATAATTAAAGTTCGACGATGATTCCAAAATACGGGCCATGGTAACAAGAGAAAAAGCTAAAAATAAATACATTTTAATTTTCTCAAAACTCTAGCTTCTGCATCATCACTTATATTTTTTTTATTAATGAAATTAATTAAAAGATATTGGGAAAAAAAATAAGTGTTTACATTACAGCTGACGAAATCACGAACGGGTGGAAACATTTTAATTAGTTTCTTAATGGGCCAGTGAACATATCTAAGACGAAAATTGTTCTATTTTCCTTTTCTTTTCCGGCTTTCACACGTATAATATAATACAGAGAATGTTCCTTCCTACAACCCGTCGGTCAGCTAAAGCCTCGTGCATGTCAGCACGTGCATATGTCTCGTGGAAAATATTGGGACTGCGAAATATGCATATTCTCACACATATATAGTAAAGATGTACGAAAAATTTTACATCTATGTTAAAGTTGGAACCATATATATAATGAACTAAGAAAATCATCGTGGTAATTTAACAATATCACTCATAAGAGACGTTCAAATGATTAGACATTCTTATGTAGAATGTAAGATGCACGATGTAAAGCATTTTAATTTCTCAATAATATTTAGATTTTTGTATGTTGGAAAAATCAAATTAGTTCATGCTAATTAATTAAAACCAATTCAGGAAGAATGATATCATAACCAAATGGCCAGGGAATGCATGGGTTCTCCAACTCCAAACAGGTTAGGTACATATCAGATATACTTATCAAATAAGATCCGAAATTACAAAGAAACTCAGCAGCCCCATTAATCTGAAAGCTAATGGAGCTGTGAAATTTCTTCTCGGTTTCACACAAAGTAGTAAACTATTGCTATCGGGAATGGTCTTCAAGTCCATTCACGTGCTTATAAATACATGCACATAGCTTCTTGCACCACCCAAATATATTCACATACCAAAGGCTTGATCTAAACTAGCTACAATCACAGAATCAATCCAATATGTCAAGGCAGAGCCATCTTGTGACGTCAAGAATTGGCATTATTGGCGCTGGAGTGAGTGGTCTAGCTGCTCTCAAGCAGCTAGCTCACTACGATCCGGTGGTTTTTGAGGCCAGTAACTGCATTGGAGGAGTCTGGAAAAGCTGCTCTTACCGTTCTACAAAACTTCAATCCCCTCGTAACGCTTACGAGTTCACCGATTTCCCTTGGCCTAACAGGGATGATCCAAGTTTTCCTTCTCATATTGAGATTTTAGACTACTTGCAATCTTATGCTGAGCATTTCGATTTGTTGAAGTACGTGAGGTTCAATACCAAGGTGGTGGAGGTCCGTTTTCTTGGTGAAACTGTACCTGCTGAAGTCGGTGGGAACAAGTCCATGACTTACGACAGCCTCTTGCCAGGCCGGCCGGTTTGGGAGGTCGCCGTGCAAAGCAATCAATCAAATATCATTGAGGTCCTGAATATTCTTGCGTTTATCTAATTTTCCCATATGAAATCTCTAAAAAAGCAGTCCCCCATATATATATATATATATAGACACACACACATATTGATTATCCAAATTGCTCTTGATATTTTGAAAGGAAACCCCACTATTATTCTTCTCCTACAGAGTCTAAGGTGTTGATAATGTGTGAAACCTTCTATAAGCTTAAAATTAATTTAACTTAAATCCTAGTTAATATTGGTATAGCTTGCGAATTCATTTACAGTGGTATGCATTTGAGTTTCTCGTTGTCTGCATCGGAAAATACGGGGATGTACCTAAAATTCCCATACTTCCACGCAATCAAGGGCCAGAAGTATTCAAAGGCAAGGTCTTGCATTCGCTTGATTACTCCAAACTAGACAAGGATGGTGCTTCTGAACTGCTTCAGGGGAAAAAGGTGGTCGTTGTTGGGTTCAGAAAATCAGCAATTGATCTAGCTCTTGAATGTGCCGAGGCAAACCAAGGTGATTATCTTACATCTCTACATATGTTTGAGATAAAGAACTTAATTTATTATATTCTTACCTATATTTAACACAACTTTCTTACGTTCTTCTCATCACTTCCACCTTATTTTTTTGTCTGACTCATCTTAGTCTTTATGCAGTCCAGAACCGGAAAAAGTTAAGAAAAATCACTTTGCTAGCTAGAATTTTAATTGTTCGACTTGGAAGAACTGACCCACATTAAGAGTCAAATCAAGCTAGCGTTGAAGTCATATGAAAGTTTGAAAAAGTACAACGATAATAGCTCATGCAGGCAGGTGTCTCGTGCTTGTACTGTAATCTCCTTTCAAGCTAGCGTTGAAGTCAAATGACAGGTTTAGAAAGTTTATCGTTAATAACTTATGTAGGGAGAAGTTTTTCGTGCTTGTTGTGGGGGTGTAATCTCCTTTCAAGTTTCAACTATACCTAATTACTTGTAATAGACTATTACTAAACCTTTTACTAGGACTAACCATATAGGGCCTTATGTGCTAGCTGAGATTTTGGGGTGGGGATGGATCTAATTATTTTTTAGTGATTCACTTTGTGGTTGAAAATTTGGAATGAGATAATTCCTATGAATAATAGCTTTGATTAAACTATTTCGGTGATTGGCAAAGTAGTAATAAAATGCATTTGGATTTGCCAGATAGCCAGTTAACAAATATATTTTCTACGTGCATGGCTTCTGCATAACCAGATGTAATCGGGTTTTTTCTTTTTTTCTTTACTTCTTTTAGAATTTTTCTTTCCTTATTCCTTATTGAAAGGATGGTTGGACTTGTTGACTACACTTCTTTTCTTGGAATGCAATTATTAGACTTCAACATTTCTTGGCTTTTGACTTTACATTTAATTATCTCAGATGATCGAAGTGAAAAGGGTATATCCAATCCAAAAGATCACAGTCACATGATTACTAGAGAGATCTATTTATTATTCTTACAGTACTTGGATATTCGTCTTAATTTCATATATATACCATTAGGATGCCACAAGCCTTACCTTGACATGTTGTAGGTCCCGAGGGGCAACCGTGCACCATGTTGATAAGGACCTTACACTGGACCGTACCCCATTACTGGGTTTGGGGATTGCCCTTTTTCTTGTTCTTCTCAACAAGATCTTCCCAGTTCATCCATGAAAGACCTAACCAGAGTCTCCTGAGAACCATCTTAATTCGTATTCTTTTATCTCCTATGGTAGGTAAATGAAGAAATATTCATTACAGGCTTTGCTAATTGATGGTTAATTTATAAGTTAATGGGTGACATTTAATCTTTTTGGCAGAGACGTGTACTTTCCAAATTCATCGAGTCCTATGTGCTCCATAAACTCCCTTTGCAGAAGTACGGACTAAAGCCAGAACATCCTTTCATCGAAGATTATGCGTCGTGCCAGATGGCTATCATCCCCGAGAAATTCTTCCCTGAGGCTGACAAGGGAAAAATTTTATTTAAAAAGGCATCAAAATGGTGGTTCTCTAGTGAAGGGATAGAGTTTGATGATAACACTAAAGTGGATGCTGATGTTGTGATTATGGCAACTGGTTATGATGGGAAAAAGAAACTCAAGGATATCTTACCTCAGCCTTTTTCCGATTTGCTAGAGCATCCTTCTGGTGTCATTCCGTTGTACAGGTAATCGTGTTAAGTAGTTTCCTGTGTACAAGGGATGAAACCCATATCTAGCTTTCTGATTTCATGCCTTTGTATACGATTAAAGCCTACTGACGATTGATTTATTTTTTTTTTCCTTGGAAGGGGGACAATTCATCCACTAATACCCAACATGTCTTTTGTGGGTTACATAGAGAGTGTCTCAAATCTTCACACCGCTGAGCTTCGCAGCATGTGGCTGGCAAGACTTCTTGACAGTAAGTTCAAGCTTCCTTCAGTGGATAAAATGCTTCAACAAGTGTGGAAAGAGATTGAAATCATGAAGAGGAGTAGCAGGTTTTACCAAAGGCATTGCATTTCCACATTCAGCATCAACCACAGTGATGAAATCTGTGAGGAAATGGGCTGGGCCAGTTGGAGGAAGAAAAACTTGCTTGCAGAAGCATTTAGTCCTTATGGAAGTCAGGACTACTATGCCCACGAGTGATGGTTATATTGACCCTACCATCATAATGCTCCGACGACAGATGTGCAATAAAACAGGGATAGAATTTTAAAAGATAAAGTTATATGTAAGTCAAGAATAGACCAAGAGTATGGAAGCAAGGCGCATAGTTGCTGTCTGTAACCCTTTGTCAAACCATTCATTTGACAATAACAGTTTATGAAGAATTATAGATATTAACGAGTAATAAAATTGAAATTTGATCCTTGTGAACAATTTCAAATTTCATTAACAATTTAGTTCAATAACATTTCAGCTCTATTAAGTCAAAAGGTGATATAAATTTTACTACATGGGTACTTCTTTACTAGATTCTGTCCGCTCAGGATGCGTTTAGCCTCATCCTATCAACAACAGTTATCCATCTCTTATTGAACATGTTGAAGGCATACAAATACCGTTTACATTAGTAGAGCTAATTACAAGGGGCATCGTTAATGCACGCAAAAAAATATCAGTGTTTCCAAGACACTAAATCTAAAAACGCCAAGGCTAGGAGAATTACAACAATAAATGGAATGGTCGCTTCAAAGGCTTTGAAGTAGCTTCAGGGTCTCATCTATATGCTTCTCAGGTTGGAATTGGTTACTGTAGATAAGTTGAACCACCCCATTCTTGTCGAGAACATATGTCTGTCTCCCAGGAAATGCTCCAAACAGATCTGATGGTACCCCCCAATCTTTCCTGACCTTGTTTCCTTCATCGCTTAACAATGTAAATGGAAGTCTATACTTCTTCGCAAATGCCTAAAAAGATTGGAAGCAGCTTTAAATATTCACTTAAAACTTTATCTGAGATTGAGGTTTAACTTAAGACCAAAAGGAAAACTAAACTGTGACTAATTGTCAATTTTGCATATTTCTAAGGAAGTTTGTGATGTTAAAATCTCCTCGTGGCATGTGATCTAGGTCTGAAGATGAAGAACTTGATTTGACACAAAGAGATTTGACAAATAGAACACAGACAATGGGATTTAACAAATGGAAAGTGCAATGTCAATCTAGTGAATATGCATAAGTAGTTTCGTTGGCCTTATTCAGCGGTGAAGCGGGAAAAAGCAATGTTATGAATACCGTACCGGATTCGATACCAGATTGAACTCTGGAATGAAACTGTATTGGTATCGGTCAGTACTGGGTACCGTTTCGGGATATTTTTTAAATTTATAAAATAGTCCCTAAATTTTTTAAAAATTGCAAAATAGTCC
>JANIJH010000224.1:23291028-23309252 GCA_024520975.1 Erythroxylum areolatum
TCTTAACTAATTCTATATATTTTATTATTATCAAAACATAAAGGGATTTAATTTGTTAACCACCATTGGTCCAACATTTTTTAGAGTCATCGCAAAAAGTGCCTAATATTGCAATGGTTCACAGATATTGTTGCCAAAGGTCGAGTGTTTGGCAACGAGATTTGAAAACGTCGCAAAACACAAACTTTTGACAATGAAATGTATAATTCGTTGCCAAATGTAGACTTTTGGCGACTAAATTTTGAACTCATCGCCAAAAGTCGAGATTAAAGAATTTATAATTAATAACATTTGATAAATTTTTAATGATAAGTGTGTTTAATAATCCTAAGTTTAATTATAATTGTCATTTATATATGATTTTTCACCGGAAACAACCTCTATACTATATAGAAGTAAGGCTACGTACTATTAGACCTTCCTAGATTCTGCTTCAATACGGGACTTCAGACTGGGTGTGATGATGATGATTTATATATGATTTTTCATATTTTTTACTTATGCTTTCTTTATAAATTTGTTTAAATATATATTTTGCATTAAAACTCTATACATTATCTTTTTGGATATAAAAAGATAAACATACCTAAAACTTCAAATTTTATAAGATAAAAATAATAATAAATTTAAATTGACCACTATTCTTAATCATTAATATTTATTAACAATAAAATAATAATACTTTAAAATATTAAAAATTCTAAGCAATATAATACAATAATATATGCAACTAAGTAATACAAGATTTTGATTAGAAGTTTAACAATTCTTGTAGACATACAACAACAATATCAACCTTCGGTATGAATCCCACTAATACTCGAAATCTGGAGAGGTCCAATAGTATACAGTCTTATCCTAATTAGTAGAGAGACTGTTTTCAAAATTCTTACAGACATAAAAATAAATAAAGTTTCACGTTTATTCCATATAAAAGAAAACGAAATAATTATTTTTTAGATTCTAAGTCACATGAGAGTCGGTAAAGATAAATGAGTTCGTTATGTTTGGATTCGCAATAAGGTTTTTGCATGTTCGAAGGCATCAATTGAAAAGATCAAAGATCTTCCCTCAAGTATTGAGTTACTGACACCTTCTTCTAACAACTTCTTGGCTATAACTAAACTTGTAGAATAGTGAACGAATCTCCCAGATGCAGTATAGGTCACTGAATTAAATGAATTGTCAGTACAATGCGTTACACCTAAGACACAATTAGTATAGAACTTAAATAGCTAGTTAAATCAAACTGTATAACGAAGCCAAATTTGAATATATGCATACCTGATTGAACAAATATAGTAATTGGAATCGATGATTGTTACAAAACAACCGATTGCCCCAATCTTATACTAACCCTCAGGACATTGCCAACATTTCCATTTTCATATATGTTCTCTTGAAGATTTTAGTAAGCTTTACACAAGATATAGTATATACAATCAAACGTTCATCTGATAGCTTACTATGATGCAACAAAGTTACAAATAATTAACGAAGAGAGGTAATTTAGATGACACTAAAAACCTTGAAGATCGACCATAGATGGCTAGCAGTAATTAGTGTATGATGAGAAAATTTGTTCTACATTGATTTGTTCTTCACTAGGTAGAATTTCCTATATTCCTCTCAGCGAAGCTCATTTCCACCGTCGAAAATCAGTCGCCACATCGACATTCCTTAATGAATTGATAACATTTTAATTCTGAAAAGTCAATTTAGCATAAAATTCATTATGTTTAAATAAATTCGTTTGGTGACTAAATCCCACAAATTATAGGCATGGAATAAACTGATGCAAAGGACACTTTCTGCATTCCATGTCTAAGTGATTTGTTATGCTAGTTTGTTGATCATAAGTCAAAGTATTATAGTTCAACAGTAGTTCAAATTTGGTGTTAAAGCAATCATATGGTAAATATGTACATAAACATCTATTGCATTTTGGAGTTAACGTTTAGCAGGGTTTCATTAAACAAGCACGGAAGGTGGGAAAAAAACTTCTATCCATCGTCATCCAACATAGAAACACAATTCACCATCTTTCAAACACAAATATAAAGGAAACTCATACACCATTTGCAGAACAGAAAACCCACATTAACTCCAAAATGTAGCAGAAAATAGAGTACAATAAGGAGGGTTCTTGGTAACAGAAAAAAAAAAACAATAGTATTAACACAAGACATAATGGTTCATTGATGGTGAGGACCACAAGACAAGAGACAACCAAAAAGAGGAGATGACGCTTCTTTGAAAGATTATAAAGAGGAAATACAATGGCTAATACGAAAACGTAGATAACTTTATTTTTGTGTTAATAACCTAGTAAAAAATGACGTCGTTTGTTGATAAGGTAAATGACATTGATTTCGATTAAGTTAGAAGAAATTAACCATTTGGCTTCACCTTTGACTAATATAATTATATATAAATATATAAATTATATGTTACAGTACGAAATTTTTATATAATAAATAGATAATAATTATTAAATAGAGTAATATATATATTACGTAAGTAAAATAAGAGAAAATTTATAAATTATGTAATAATTCATAAATCATTATACTAGTTACAATTATTATCTATACATTCATATAACATTATATTAATTACCATATACGATAATAATAATAATAGCAATTTAATTAAAAATAAATTACAATATAGTAAAAAAAATAGAAATCAGTATTAAATATTAATATCATATTCTTAAAAATAAAAATTAATATTATTCAAAATCTATTGTAATTTGTGTCTATAAATGTAGTTCACAACAATGACATTTCAAAGATCAAATTTAATATTAATAACAATGATTGCTTAAGTGTAAAAATAAATTTAGTTAACAAAAATTTCATTTAAACTTTTTATTAATATTTTAAATATATATCATTTCATAATTTTACGCGATCTCACAAAACTGTATTTATTATATATAATTTCTATAGTAATTTATGTTTATGATAAAAATTTAGCAAAATTAAAAAATCTATAAAAAAAAGTATAGTATTGATGACAATTTCTAAATTGGTAGCCAGATATTCAAATATTATTTAACATTTGGCGACGAATTGTGAGATCACCGCCAAATGTTAAGGGATGTAAACAAATTAAGCAAAAATGATGCCATATTTAGTTCTATTTAATCCAAAGAGCGACGATTTTGCAAATTCGTAGTCAAATCCTTAGCTGCGTATTAACCTTTGCACAATTCGTTGCCAAATGTTTCGGCGTGAAAAAATTAAGCGGAGATGACGTCGTTTGTTCAATGACAAACGACATTGTCTCTGCATCTATTTAATTGACATAACTCGACACCTCCCTCAAAATTTTCTTTCGTTCTCTCCTCTCTTCCATATGATTCTATATTGATTTGTTATTCTCTTCATCCATTCATCTTGTTTCATCTTTTTCTCTTTGTTTTGTCTTTCATTGTCGCCCTGCAATTGTAGTCGAGTTAATTATTTATAACGTTGTTAATGTGTTCATTTGGTGAAGAAAAGGAGAAGCAGAATTTTTGTTGTTAGTTTGTGTTGATTTTTTAAAGCCTATAAACTGTTCAATGAAAGTTCTTATAGAGATTTAGTGTTCTGTTTTGAACTTATGAACGAAGTGATTTGTTTATGTTTTGATAGTGTTCTATTTTGAGAGGATGGTAGTGCTAGAGAGAAGAGATTGTGATCTATGAAAAGTGTCTAAGGTTTTGTAATTCTATGTGTTGAAAAGATGAGTGATTTCTATATAAGAATAATGATAGATTAGTATCTTTTTATCTTAATTTTTGTAGCATTGGAATCTATTAATTTAATTGAATCTTCTATTAATGAATAGTTCACATTGTTTGCATTGTTTGCATTGAGATTTGTGTTAACTTTGATATAACATAAACTTTTTTTCCCTTAAGAGCTAATATAGGCATAGTCTATAAATCAAATTCAATTTGATAGAATTCAAATTAAAATATTCAAATTTGAATACATTTTGAATTTGTAAACAAATTTGAAAACCAATTAATTAACAATATTTAATTAAATCAATCTCAAATTAACTGACTTAATTAGATTTATTCATCTTTTGTCTATTTTTATAGAATCATCAGTTCTAAAATTTGAGAATAGAGAGCACAAAGAATATGCACTTTAAATATTCATAGGGGTATTAGTCTTGTGTTGATAAATTTGAAGGACTTGATGAATAATGAACCCTAAAAACTTTCTTGTTATGTCTATGGAAGCAAACTTTATAAAATTCATCTTCGATTGAAAAAAACTATAACCTTTTGAAACTTTATGCAAGTATTCAAGGTGATCCTTTTGAAATTTAAATCCACAAACTATAGTCATCAACATAACATTAAACATTATTATGAAGCATGTCATTAGAATTGTTTTGTATATCCCATTGGTATGTGGCACAATGTAAGTTTAAAATAGTATGAAATTATAAATTCAATTCAAAAATTGTATTAACAATTGTTAATTAGATTAAGGTAAATAATTATAAACCATTTCTATTTATAAAGTAGTCATCATTAATTTGATTTGTTCTTTTTTCGCATAAAGTTTCATTAACGTGTATGTATGCTATTTTCTTTTTATGGAAAAAATTTAGCGTTTCAAATATCACTATTATTAAGCAATTTTATTGTAGAACATAAAATCCTATATAGAAGAAGATGGATTTATATATGTAATCTAAGCTTATAATCTACGATTGATGAAAAATATTCCTTGAAATCTATACCCTCCCCTTAATTATACAGCCACTAATCTAGTTTTCTTTATTACTATTGTACTTGGTTCATCTTTATTTTAAAACCTTAAGATCTAGTCAAGGCATTTTATCCATTTCCAAGACCTAAGACTTGACTTTAGGCATTTTATGAACTTTCAAGTCCTAAGATTCACGGTAAACATATAAATTTCATTTTAAGCTCTATCATATAGTTTTAAACATTTTCTACATTTTAAGTCCTAAGACCCAACTCTATGAACAAGTGTATTATATTAAATACGAAATTGTCTTTTTTGTAAGCCGTGTTTTGTGTTAAAAATCATCAACAATCATCTAACCTCATCCTTCTTCATTGTAGTATGTGATTGTTCGTTTGTTTAGGTAAGTCATCCAACTAATGTTCACCCTATGTTTGGGTTTTGTGTCAATGCAAAGGAGGTGTTTGTTTCGTGTTGTTCTTTGTAATATTCTAAATCAGTGATGATTTTTTATGGATTGCTTTAGTAGTCTAAGATTTATGTTTGAGTTTTGTTTAAATAATTAATGAGATGTACGAATTACAAAAACTATTTACTGCACGTAGCTTAGTGTTTGTTTGAATTTAAACTTAGTATTGATGATTAAAAATTCACCTACAATCATGGACAATCATTTGCATAATTAACCCCTAAGATGGTGTATAGGTTAGAAACTCGTGATGCAGCTCCTATAAGCCTTATTGGTGAAATATTTCACGAGCCTAAGAGTCACAGCGATAACTTATTTTCTCGATTCATGTGGTGTAATAATGTCACTATAGTGTTTGTATAAATTCAAACTTAATTTATGAACTTGTACTAATTAATGGAGAAGTATTAACATTAGAAATCCACCTACAATTATGGACAATCCTTTGCATAATAAACTCCTAAGATGATATATAGGCTAGAAACTCGTGATGCAACTGTTATGAGGCTTATCAGTGAAACATTTCACTAGACTAAAAGTGACAGTGAGAACTTACTTTCTCGATTCATGTGGCATAACAATGCCACTTATCATAGTGCTTGTTTGAATTCAAAATTTGAAGATAAACTTGTAGTGATTAATGGTTATGTTATATAGAACGAGGATTGAATTTAGTAGTTTAGTTATTTACTTTTAATTGTATAGCTAGATGGACAAAAGTTCGATGCCTCATCGAAAACGGTCTATTGAATACTTAGAAGGAGTTAAAAGTTTCATGCAATTTGTAAAAGATCAAATGAGTGATGAATGTCATATTCGTTGTCCATATATAGATTGTTTAAATGTTGACATTCAAAGCCAAGATGTGGTATATAATCATTTGTTAATCCTAGGCATCAATAAATTCTATACTCTATGGCTTTATTATGGCAAACGTAAGTAAGCAAGTTGTAGTAGAAGTGTTGATACAAGTGTTGATGATAGTAACAATAATGATGGTGATGATAATGATGAGATTGGCGAGATGTTAGATGATTATGAGAATTATAAGTAAAACTAGTTTGCCTAACATAATTGGTAGTACTACAGAAGATAATTTTAGGAAGTTATTGAGAGTTGCCCATGAAGAATTATATCCAGGGTGCTTGAATTTCTCACAACTATCTTTTGTTGTCAAGTTGTTACATTTGAAGGCCTATAATAAATGGAGTAACAAGTTTTTTGACATGTTAATTGACTTGCTCAATGATGCATTACCTGTTGGACAAAAGTTACCCAAATCTTACTATAATGCAAAGAAATTGTTAAGAGACTTTGGATTAGGATATATGTCAATACATGCTTGTAAGTATGATTGCGCTATATTTTGGAAGGAGAGTAAAGATCTTGAAGATTGTTCCATTTGTGGCACATCAAGGTAGCGAGTGGATGATGGGAGAGGGAAAAAGATACTGCATAAAATCTTGAGATACTTTCCTATTAAACCACGAATACAAAGGCTTTTTATGCCAACAAAAACAACCATAGATATGAGATGACATAAAGAGAAACACATTGATCATAATATTTTGCGTCATCCAGCATATTCAATGGCATGGAAAGAATTTGATGAAAAGTTTCCATAGTTTGCATAGGATTATTATAATGTTCAACTTGGTTTAGTCTCAAATGGATTTAAATCTTTCAGTAATATGGGTACCTCTTACAACATGTGGCCGGTAATGTTAGTGCCATACAATTTACCTCCATAAAATTGTATGTATGAGCCTTTTATGTTATTGTCTTTGCTTATTTCAGGACCTATTACTCCTAGAAATGATACCAATGTATCCATATAACTATTAATTGATGACTTAAACGATCTATGGGAGGTTGGATTAGAAACTTTTGATATTATTCAAGGTGAAACATTTATAATGAATGTGACTATTTTGTGAACTATAAATGATTTTCCAGCTTATGACAATTTATCTAGATGAAGCACTAAAAGGTATATGACTTGTCCTGCATGTAACCATCAGACTTATTCAATGAAACTACAAAGTAAAATATGTTATACAAGACATTGTTGTTACTTGTAACATAGGCATAGATGGCGAAAAGCAGATTGTTTGATGACAAAATATAATTAGATGAAGCTCCTTTGCAATTATCTAGTGATGACATGGTTTACTAGCTATCATATTTAGGTGATTTACACCTAGCAAACACCCAAGTAATAGAAAGCGAAAGCGAATGTTGTTAAGCTCAATTGGAATTAAAAAAAACATATTTTTTTAATTTGCCATATTAGAAGGAATTGCAATTGAGGCATAATCTTGATATGATACATATTGAAAAGAAATATTTATGGGAATATTTTAGAAATTGTGATGGGAATTGATGGCAAATCGAAAGACACAATTAAGGCTAAACTAGACTTGAAAGAAACAAATATAAGAAAAGATTTACATTTGAAAAGAAGAGATGATAGGTCATACGTTATTCCACCTGCTTGTTACAACATGTTAAAAAAAGATAAGCAAGCTTTTTGTCAATTTCTTAAATCAGTCTAGTTTCCTGATAGGTATGCATCCAATATAACTCGTTGTGTGAATGTTAAAGAGGGAAAGTATCGGGGTTGAAAAATCATGATTGTCATGTACTTCTGCAATGATTACTTCTTGTTGGAATACATAGGTGTTTGTCGAAGGATATGTCCGTAACTTTGGGTTAATTGGGTGAGCTTTTTAAGTAATTATATTGCAAGACACTTAAAGGTGAAGAGCTTGACAAAATAAACGAAGACATAGCTTTGATTCTATGTAAACTTAAATTAGTATTCCTTAATTGTTTTTTTTTTAATATGTTATGGTGCATTTGGCAATTCACTTACATTACGAAGCAAAATTTTGAGGACCGTTCAATTTCAATAGATGTTCCCTAGTCAAAGGTATTTTATTTTAACTTCAAAATTTTTCCAATTTGTAAGTTAGTAATAATTATTAATGTTTTATATTTTTCGATTTTTTGTTCTCTTAAGCGTTATGAAAAATGTAATAGAGCTCGACTTGAAGGGTTTATTGCAGAAGCTATATAACAAATGAATGCTTGACATTTTGTTTGACATACTTAAATGATGTTGAGACAATATTTAATAGACCAGAAAGTAAATTTAATTTGGATTAAGATGGTGGCTTGTTAGTTTTCTCACAAAAAATAAGGTCACTTAGTGTCAAAAAATATGTGGAGTTAACTAAAGATGAATTTGAAATTGTTCATTGGTATATTTTGAACAATTGTGAGGAAGTTGATATATATATGGAGTATGTATATTACTTTTGATTCAAAATTTCATATTTAAATTTTGTGATTCAATTTATATTTCCTGATCTCCATTTACTTTTTAAAATAGAGAGCACAAAGAGTTGATTCGAAGCAAAGAGATTGTCAATGTTAAAGAAAGACATAAGCTTAAGTTCCTATCATAGTTTTGGACCCGAGTAAGTTATGTGTTGATGGAATATTATGAACTTATGACAATTTGTATGTCAGATTAACTTCTAATTTCATTTTGTCCTACGACAATATCATTATATTCTTTGACATATGGGCCTCATATGTGTGGGAAAAAATATACAGGTTACATTGTTTATGCGGTTAGATTTAACATACAAGATCAAGACAATCAACTTAGAAGCCGAAACTGTGGGGTTTTTGTTGAGGGATGTCATGACAACGATTTATTGACTTATATGGTGTCATCTTTGAAATAACAGAGTTGCATTACATTAAGGATAAAAAGGTTGTTCTATTTACGTGCAAATAGTTTAATCTTACTGACATGAAAGTGAATGGGAATATTACTAGCATTAATGTTAGTAAGGCATTGTATGATAATGACTCTTTTGTCCTTGCAAGTCAAATGAAGCAAGTTTTTTACCTCAATGATACTATATTGGGTAGTAATTGAAAGGTTATTCAAACATTTTAACACTAAAATCTCTTCAATTTTTGGGAAAGAGATAATGGTAGAATGAGTGAGGAAGGTAATGAAGTATATTAAGAGATTGAGTCGGAGTTGAATAATGAAACCATTTGAATAAAAGATACAAATATATCATTATCCTATAGGAGAAATGTTGATCTCGATATAATAAAAGTGGATAATGTACAAGTCAATCTTATCGTAGAAAGAGATGAAAACTATATTGAGGATGAACTATATGACAATGATGATACTTTAGCCAAATATAACAGTGATAAATAGTCAAACTATAATGTAATTAATGATGATGATTTTCAAGATTTTGATCATGATGATTGAAGGTAAAAAAAATTGTTTATATTGTTTGAAATGTATTGCTAATGTTTGAGTTATATTAATTTGTATTGTTGATATTTGACATATGTTAATGCAAAATGATGATGTTTGAGTTACGTTTATGTGAATTATTAATGTTTCAGTTTCGTTTATACATATTGTTAATATTTGAGTTACATTAATGCAGAATGTTTATGTTTGAGTTATGTTAATGTGAAATGTTGATTTTTGACATATGTTTATAAGTTTATGTGAATTGCATTCTGTTTGAGTTATGTTTATGCGTATTATTCATGTTTGACTTATGTTTATGTGTAATATTGATATTTGAGTTCTATATATTCAGTATAATGGCACCTGGTAGAAACAAGGGAAAAAAGGTAGCAACTATTGAAATTGCTCCTCCCCCACAATAACCAGATCAATCTCACCCTTTCCAACAACAAACACTAATTTCATCCACCAATGAAACCAGTGAACAATAACCTCTATCTACCTCAACTAGTGCTAAGGGATCTTTAATTTTGTTAATCTTGACTACCTATAATTAGACTTATGCTCAAATTTATATTTATATGTTTAATGTTTTTTTCTTATCATTATTCTTTTGTTGTCAGGTTTTAATATCGTTATTAGAAAAAAGAGGTTGAGGTATCACTAAAGGTTCTGAGTTGTAACGCTTGAATATTGTAATGAATAGTAAGTTGTACATACATATTGATATCTCGCAAGGTCATCCTGTTGACAAGGTTCAATCGGCTAAATTATCTAGTAAGTTAAGAGTCATTGTTAAGAATGAATTGCCTTGTCTTTAGTATACCAAGCAGTTGAAAGAAGACAACATGCTACAAAATGCTTTGGACAAAGTTTCCGTAATTTTTTAATTTATTTAATTAAATGCAATTTTGTTTAAAGATTAATTTAACTTTTATTTATTGTTCACAGATGAAGTTCAATATCATCAATATGAAAAACCTGAAGTTTCAAGCTGTATGAGTTCACTGTTAAAACAAAGGGCCAAGGATCATCATTATTAACTACACAAATACTACAAATCTTTTCCTTCGAATGAGAAGGCCAAAAGACATGTCCTCGAATAGGCGAATTTAGAAAATTAGAGCCAAATATGTGATTATTGGACATATAACAATATTAAGGTTTGTCTTCTTTCCCTTCACAGTTGCCACCATTATTCTTGTTACACAATTTAATGAATATTTCTATACTTTATTTAGAAAAAGTGTGAGAAAGCCAAGGTTAATAGAAAAAAAATAAAAACTCCTCAAAATTAAGGTTCCAAATCATTTGTTGTCATGCAAAACGAATTTGTAAGTTCTTTGTTTGCAAGTTATAATTATATTAGTAAATATAATATTATTTATTATGTTTTTAATTTTTTTATATAAAACAGAGTGAGAAGAAACTAAATGGACAAGAGTTTGGTAGGATCATATTATATAAACTCACTCACTATAAGGAAGATCAAGAATGGATGTCAAAAGAAGCGCAAAATAAATAAGTATAAAAATTTGTTTAAATTTTAAGTTTATTTATTTATTTAAGAAGTATTAACTAATAATATTTGAATTAAATATTAATTTTGTTTTTAAAATTTTAGAATAAGATGCAGAAATTGTTGCAAAGATCATTGGCTGATGAAAATGAGCCAAATATAGATGACATTTGCAACATCGTTCTTGGTACAAGATCTGGCTACGTCAAAGGTCTTGGGTACGACCTTAAGCCAATTGCTTCATCCTCATCAAGACTAACATATGTAACCCATTTTCAAGAGGATAATCAGTTGCTTAAGGCTAAATTGCAATGCAATGAAGAAAAGTTATAAAGAAATGAACAAAAGTTAGAACGTAATGAACGAAAGTTGACCAATTTTGAAATGATGGTCAAACAAATATTTGGCCCAAATTATGTAGATAGCAGTGACAATGAAAACGAATTTTAGTTTGTACATAAGTATTTTTAGCATTTATAATTAACATTTAATCATATTTAATTGTTTATATAAAATGGTTCTAATTTCTAATTATCTTTAATTTTATTTTCGTATAATATAGCATGATAAAACAAGAAATATAAATATTACAAACAATAATTTGGTTTAAAAATGTGACCAATAATTATAATTAATATGATAAAATTTTTAGTAATAATGTTTACTAAAAATTAAAAATCATCACAAAAACTTTTTAGCTACATTTTAGAAAATGTCGCCAATAACTTTTTGCTACATTATACAAAACATAGCTAAATTTTTTTGCTACAAATATTAAATCATCACAAATAATTATAGGCGACGATTATTGATTCGTCAGTAAATGTTATTACCTACGTTTGTTGTAACGTAGCTAATAACATTTAGCCATGAAAAAAAGCGTAACAAAATATCATTGGGGACAATTTTCTCTATCATCGCATGTCTCTTTTGTCTACGTATTATACTCATTACAAAACATGATTTGCAATGATTTGATAAAAACTTCAACTACAGTATTTTGCTACCAAGATTTCGCAACTATTTAGGCAACGATTAGTGTTTTGCTACCAAAATTTTGCAACGATTTATTATCATCGCTATATATTATCAGCGATGAATAAAAAGTCATTATGTTGTAGTGCCTGTTTGGATAGGCTTGTATTAGTAGAGTTTTTGTTAATAGAGCTTCTTTTAAAAGAGCTTTTCTAAGAAGCTAGTTGACTGTTTAGCTGTTAATTAGAAAACAACTTTTTTGAAAGATAGACTTATTAATTACTATGAAAATTTTACTAAAAAAAATACTTTTTTGAGAAGCTTTAAAATTGAGTTTCTTAAAAAGTTGTATTTTGTCTGCCAAAAAAGTTATATCTACTAAAAAAGTACTTTTCTATTTTGCATCCAAAAAATAACTTTTGCAGTAAAAAAATGCTTATTCACCTTCTAAAAGTTTAACTAAACAGGGAAGTAGTGACCGGTCCTTCTAATTTTAGCTTAATCTCCTATATTTGAAAAAGGGTATATAAAGTTCCAACACGAAACAATATTCCAAAGATTATGAAACAAAATAATGTTTACCTTGTGTGATGAGGGATCATCCCCGCTAATTCCGACAACTTCAGCTCCTGCTTTCTTAAATTTCTCATAGGAATCCCTGAAAGCACACGCCTGGCAACACCTTTCACTGTGAGTTTCTTCTACTAAAAGATTCTTTAATAGGTTTTCCTATCCCTTAAGCCGCAGTATATGTTGTATTAGAAAACGAAGTCGTATTACAAGAAGTCTGTCAAATACAGTAGAGTTTGTCAGTTGTCACACTAACAATCTAACAGATAATGCCTCCCTTCAGAAATGAAAAAGAATGGACTTCGCAAATCGCTATGTTGCATCTCATTGTATAGTCACAACTCACAGTAACTTCCTTTGTTGGTGAATTTATAACTAAAGAGCGGATAAACAGGTCAGATAATACGGTTTCACTTCTCCTTTTCTCTACTATCTTATTCTTGCTTTACCCAAACTACACTAAAGCTTGAAGATAGCTAGAACAGTCTTACCTGCTTTGTGCATCCAGGAGTTTCATCAGCGGGGTAGAAGTAGACAACTACAGGCTTCCCTTTGAACTTGGAAAGAGTCATGTTCTTTCCATCTTGATCTTTCAATGTGAAGGATGGTGGTATCTGCCCTTTGTTTACCTGAAACACACATCCAGGTAACCAATTCAGTCAATATTAAAAGACGACCATAAGCCCAGCATCCATATTGAAAGCAAAATGTACCTTGGCAGAAATCAATGTCTTCACTGAAGAAGAAGATGAGATGGTGATGGAAGTGCAATGATATAATTTTGTGCCATAAAACTGGGACCTCGATGATCTGGAGACAAATGGGAGATTTTGAGGAAATGGATTAGTCCTGGGTTTTTGAGTGGGAAGCAGAGAGGGTAGATAGTTTTTGGGTAGAAAAATGCAGACCATTTGATCTGAGAGGAAGAAAAAGTAATGGATACGGGATGGAACAAAACCAAACCAAACAGATAGAACAGGTTTTCTGTGTTAAATAGAAGTACTAGGACATGAAGTTGGAAGAAACGAGGATAAGGCAGTGTCGTATTGGAGCGGGATTGCAAGAAAATGGGGATTTGTCGTGGACAATTGCTGACCTTCCAACCTCACCTCGTCATGTTTGGTGTTCGGTGACGCCAACCCGTACTTCTCTCGACGTTGTCGGGTTGTCGAGGATCCATACTTGGTAGGATTTACAAAGTTTTGCTCCTAAGCGAAAGTTCAGGCCCAATAAAAACAGGTGCTCCTTCATTAGGACTTGAATTATTTTGAGCAAGTTGAGACATGACAAAGATAAGATGGACATTTGAACTTAACAGTCAGATGCTATTTAAGTCAGATTGTGCTTGATTTTGGTATGGTCCAAGCTCAAGGTTACCACACTATATCTGGCAAATTAAAGGAGATTGTATCCATTTCATGCTTCATAAGTATACAATCTTTCAGCATAAATAGTGGTTTCAACTTTATGTTGTTTCATAATCTAGTTCACTAACAATTAAATATATTATTTAATTATTTAATATTAATTACTAATAAAAATTATAAATAATTTAATTTAATTTAATAAAATATTTTAAAATATTTTAAAATATTTTAAAAATATATACATTTCAAATAAAATTTACTTTAATAATTTAAAATATTAAATTATAAATAAAATTTTGATTATTAAATTATTATTTATTTTAACAAAATATAATAAATTTTACTTATAATTTATCACTAAATATTATAAAATAGATTCAAATAAATTTATTTATAAAAATAATTTATTTTTAATTTTATTCAATATATAATTATTATCAGTAATGAAAATATAAGTACATTGTCATTAAAAACCAAAAAAGTTTTATTTTTATTTAGAAAAATAGAAAATGAAAAATAAAACTGTAACAAAAAAATAAAAGTGAAATCAAACGATTCGTAGTTAATGTTGTTTCCCCTTTAATTAGTATACTCTCTCCTTTCAATATCCTCTTTGAATCAAAGGGATTATTTGAGTTTTTTTCCTTCTTAGTTTTCTTTCTTTTTTATATTTATTAAATTTTAGCGTTCTTTGCTAGTTGTTTATGGTGAATATCAACGTGTCTAAGTTGAAACAAGTTAACTTAAAAGAAGATGAAATTGAAATTGTGTCACATCATAAGTTCATATTGGTATAAACATAATTTTGATTCGAGTTTAAGAGTATTACAGGCTTGAAAATAGTTACAAAAAAAGTTAATTAGTAGTCTTTACCATAAATTTATATAGGCATTCACCTTTCATCTCCTTTTTAATATGAGATTATGTATTCATCTCTTTTGTGGAGTCCACAATCTCCCCTATCTGATCTTTTAATGTCCTCATCAAAGCTCATTCTACGATATAAAATTCCCCCATTTCTTCATATACAGAACTAGGCTAGAGTCTACTAGGAGCAACTTCTTGCTCATGACCATATGATTGGTCACACTACTCCCCACATTCATCATCTGAGATCAATATCGTATTAGCGAAAGATTTTGCTTCGATACTATTTATAATACCAAAGTCTAATAAGAGAACCATCGACTGAAAATAATTACTTAAAAAGATAATTATTAGTTTTTTCCATAGGCTTTTGAGGGCTTTTACCTTTCTTAAGCTTTTCGATAAGATATTGTGATACTTAGCTCCTAAATAAGATCTCACAATCACCATTCCTTAATCTCTTTATTCCCTTATCAAGACTCAATCTAAAATCTAGAATCCCTCCTCTTCCGATGTTGAACTAGACTAGAAGCTCGTCATGAGCTACCCATTACTCACGACCCTGTTATTAGCAATACTTCCTATCTTTATCATCTTAGCTCAATATCGTACTAGTGGAGGTTTTTTCTTTGATACCATTTTTTAAGACCTAAGTTTAGACTAACCTAATAATAACTCCAATTGGGCTTAAGAGAACTACAAGCTAAAAAATAACTAGGTAATAAGTTAATTAATAGTCTTTTACATAAGCTTATAAAGGCTTTCACCTCTCATCTCATTTCTAATATGGGATTGTGATACCCATCTCCTATGTGGAGTTTCACAATCTCCCTTTCTTAAATCTTTGATGTCCTTATCAAGGCTCAAATCATAACCTGAAATCTTCACTCATATTCTAATGTACAATAAGACAAAAAGCTTGCTAAGATTTGTCTATTACTTATGGCCTTATCGTTGATGCCACTCCTTACCCCTATCATTCATGTCTAATATCATACTAACAAAGGTTTTACTTAATATCATATATAACACTCCAGCCCTAACATTAACTCCAATTTAAGTTTAAGGAAAATATATGCCCAAAACTTTTTCATAGGTTTATAAAAATTCCCACATTATCTCTCCTTTTTGATATAGGGTGGAGTTTTTGGTAGCTACATCTCATGTGAGATCTCACAATTGTAGTAGATCTATGTGTACTTTCATATTTTAACAGTCTAGTAAGGAAAGTTCTCACTTTGAAAAGCTTTTATAAAGGAGTAGCTAAGAAATGCTTTGAAAATATTTAGCACTTTATGGAAAATTTGCAAATGTTGAGTTGGCTACTAACTTTTTCTATTTTAGTTATCATGTAAAATTATATGCCAGTTGGCACTAGATTGTAGATCATATAACTTGGACAACTATCTAATTTGTTTAATTGAATGGAAGGTAGACATGTTTAGAGCAAATGTAGTTATTACTGTTCCTTTTGGGATCAAATACAAAACTTACCCTCTAATTGTTTATTTACCAAAATAGCTCTTTCAGTTAGAAACATAGCGGGAAAAGTTATTGAATTTGATGACAAAAGTGTCTCTAATGGCAGACTAAAACATTTAAGGCGCAATTTTTCCATTGGTTCAAGTAACATATCATAAATGTAAGGTTAGATTGAGAAATAAAAGGCTCTTCAATTTTCTATTTGATTGGAAAGATTAGGTATGGCAACGAGATATATTCCTACATATTCTAATGAGCAAATTATGTGATTCAAAATTATTTTTGTCTTTAAATATCTGAGAACTCAAAGTGGAAAAATAAGTAAGCTTTATAGAGGAGGCAAATGGAGTATTAATTAGTGATAACATGAAGTTGTTAGAGGATTCACAAGGGTTATAATCATCTAATTGATAGCATGCTTTAGAAGTTAGTAGGAGGAAATTTCCTTTTGAATCTAAACTAAGAGCGCCATTTTATTATAAGTAAGAAGATTGTAAGGAGGTAACTAACTAACCAAATATATTTAAAAACTAGTTATTAGAATGACTATTTGAGTTAATTTTAGGTATAAATAGATAGTCAATTGAGTTATGGAAAGAAATTTTGGCATACTAGAGAATTACTAAGTATCTTAAGAGGTTAGTTTATTTATTGGTGTGAGAAAGTCATGAATGTTTTGATTTATATGATTTTGTAATTCTTATAATTGAGAAATTTACCTTGTAAGGTTTACTTTTGACTTTGAACAATATTTATAAAAGGTTACTCTTCACCTGTGATAAAGTAAGATGATTGTAAGGGTTTCTTTTCACTCCATGACAAAGAAAATATTATGTGGAGCAATGATTAAAAAACTCAAGTGGTTTGATAAGTTCGACCGTAAAAACCTTGGATAATTTAACTTTTCGATTCAATTTTCAACTTTCCAGTTCGATTTACTTTAATAACTCTTGTTTTTAAAAATTAATCAGTTAATTTTATAAATTAATAAGTTCTTAAAAATAAAATAAAATAATAAATTTTTATTTAACAATTTGTTTTTTTCAATTAAACTTCAATTCTTTGATAAATAGGACAATCTCTTTTTCAATCATTTCAAATTTTTTTAGTTTTATTCAATCTTTAGCCGATTTTATGACAGTCTAATACCAGTTGAATCTTTTAAATATTAAACCTCTTATCTTATCAATTTAACTTTTAGTCCAGTTTTTAAAACATTGATATGGAGGTTTTTCTCTTTAACTAATAAGAGAAGAAGAAAATGAATTCTAAAGTGGACATTAAGGATTATATTTAACCTAAGGATTATTTAGCCAAATTACTCTAAATTGATGTTATCAATTTTTCCTTTTTCCTTTTATTATTTTTATATTTTTATGTTTTTTATATTAATTTTTCTTAATATCTTATTAGAGTGAGTAATTGATTAATTAGTTTTAAATAAGAAAAAAAATGAACATACTCAATTTTATCCCTCTACCATAAGAGGACTAATAATTAGTATTAAAGTAGGTTTTATTCGTTGCATATTGAATAAAATTTGAGACAAGATCATTATGTCACAACTTCGGTCACTTTTTAGTTAAAAAGGCCAAAACATTAATATTCTCCATTCTTCAATAAAAGTGACTAATTTTTTTTAGAATTATGATGGAAGTCTTTCTCATGGTGAAATATTTTAAATTGTGGGAGATTGTAAAGAATAGTGAATGAAATGGAAATGATAATAGACTTATTTAATTAAACAATAAAGATAATGCACATTTTGTTTTTCACATTAAAAAGAAATCTATCATCTAAAGTTTCACTATGTCAAATTGCTCATGGTATTTAAAATGTTGGGACCCGATCCGGAGACCGGAATCCCAACAAAAAAAAAACAGAAAACGAAGACGAAAGCGAATTCAAAACGAAAGTGAGGAACACAAGGCGGAAGCAAAATCATAAGCGAAACAACACA
>JANIJH010000224.1:23340173-23350363 GCA_024520975.1 Erythroxylum areolatum
TATGCAAATGTGAGTGATGCATTCCATTTCATGAATGCATGAAACATAAATGAGTTGTGACCAGAGTAGCCACCGATAAGAGCTTAAAGCTCAACAAGTGAAAAAGAGCCTCGAGCTCAAAAGTGATTCAGAGCCTTAGGCTCAATGTTTAATGAGCCCTATATGGGACAGTTATCAATGAGCCCTATATGGGACAGTTTAGGCACTCGGTCACAATAAAGTAACAAATGGAAAGTGAGTCTCATGTGCACTGCATATGCATTATATGAGTGATTAAATTATATTGAATGTGGAGTGCGAAATGTGAAATGATGTGATTTATGTGCTATGTGGTTGGGTGAGCTATCGATGATGGTCACTCCTGAGTTCGCAAAACTCACCCAGAATTTGCAATTATTTTTTAGGATCAGAAGAATACCCCATTAGGCCAACGAGAGTATACCTACAGCATTCAAGTGAAGGATAGAGGTCGGGATCAGTTCACGTCTACATTGCATTTTTCTATTTTGTATTGAATTGTATGTTCCGTAACTTTTTGTATAAATTGGTATTTCAAAATGACGTAAGTGTATTGTATTTGTAAATGGGCCTAAATTGGTTAGTCTTCCACATAATGTGTTTGTGATTAAAAAAAAAATACCGATTTCTGAACGATTGAGTGCTTTAGCACGCCACCCTTGTGGGGCACAGACTCGGATATCACCCACGATGTCGAGTTTGGGTCCTTGCGGGAGTGGGGTGCTACACTTTACATAATAGATCAGTCCTTCCCAACAACTATGTTCCTAACTACCTTCTTCTAAAAATTAGGTTTTCATTCCAAAAAGCAATATTCCATCCTCTGCATCAAAAGACCTTTTTCCTATAAGTCAGCTTCAATCCCTTCCTCCTTTCTTATTAGCACCTATCATTACCAAATTAGTCAAACCTTTTCACAAGTAAATACATCTACTCCTCTTATACCTACCTCTTTTATTCTAAACCAAAAAGTTAGAAGCAAGTGATTAGGGACCAATTTAATCTTACCTTACATTATTGTCATCCTAATAATCTAGAAAGAAGGAAAGTGATTGTGTTAAACATAGATACCTTAAAGGAAGAAGCACATTATTGGGCGGCCACTCTAATGGGTGGCCACTCTAATGGGTTTCTTTATGAATAACATGCTAGCTTTCCCCCTGATCTAAAGATGGCTGCAAAATCAATAGAAGGCTAGAGGAGTAACTGAAGTTCTCCTAGTAGATGATAATCTTCTCTTATTTTCATTCTATTTGAAATCTGTTGCTCTTAAGTTTTTTTAAAGAAGAGCCCTGACATGTCTTAACTACTTCTATTTCTTCAAATATGACAACCTAGTATAAGATTGGCAAATGTAAAAGTCAGTAGCATTCCCTGTTAGATTAACATTCGTAATATTCCTTTAGATTATTGGACAATAAAAAGGTTTTGTTTCCTAGCTAGTTACCTAGGTAAGGCTATATGGGTGGATGAGAACACCACCAAGAGGAGAAGAATTGGTTATTCTCAAATATGTGTTGGACTTGACATTATTAAGGAGCTTCCTAATCAAATCCCTATTATGAGAATAGGGTATGGAAATGAATTAATTAAAGATATTGTCATAGTGTCTTACAATTGGAGGCCTTTTATCAAGGCACAAGGTAAAATGTGGAGACTTACTAGTAAAGTGTTCAAAAAGGGATATTATAATGAATTAATAGGCATTGAGGAGTTTGTGAATTAAACAAAATTTTTGTTCCATTAAGTAATATGGAATTATAAATATATTTGAAACCTATATATGCTATTGAAACTACTGTCACTAAGGAAGCATCTACAATGTAGCTCAAGGAAAAATCTTAATATTGCACAAGCAGCTAAACAACTATTTCTTCACCCAGTATTCCTACATCTGATATGAATATAATGGAGACTACCAGTAATGAGGAGCAATTCCAAAGTGCGACAATAAGGAAATCCCAGAGGATCAATAAGAGAAAAAGCTGTAAAGATAAACATACTTGATGTCAATCTTAATCTAGAATGTACATGAATTGAATTGCCCTAATAAGCTATATGCTTTGAGGGGTTTTTATATCTAAGGAAAATCCTTATGTTTTGGTCATTTTGGACAATAAGATTAGAAAAGAAAATTTGAATAAGTTAAAGATAATGGGACCCTAATAGGATTTTCTGACAAACCTCTAACATCATGCTTATGGTATGATTATTATATGTTTTAACACTGTTTCTATTAAAGTAGAAGAGATGGGCTCAAATGAACAGGTCATACATTTGAAATTGCATTATATAATGAAAAATATTTCAATTTTTGCTTCCATTTCTATGGTTTTAATCTAGCTTTGGTTTGAAGACGATGTAAGGAAGATGTACAGTGGCTTGGCTAATATAGAGAGATGTACAATGGCTTGTGTTGAGAGTTTAGGGGTTACTAACTTAGGAATGGAAGGTTATATGTACATATAGAGTAATAAACAATCTTCAAAATGGTTTATTAAGAAGAAGTTGACAGGGCTCTTGTGAATTATGCTTGGCTTAATATTTTCCCAAAAAAAAAAGCTATTTTTATGGATCCCATAATGTCTGACCATACACCCATCAAAATACAGAATCTTTTTAAGAGGTTTAATGGTCATACTCCTTTCAAATTTAATAATTTCCTACTAGATGAGGAAGTTCAAGATGTTATTATAAAGTGCTTACAGAAGTTGCAATTCATATGTGTATATAAGCTAAAAGTTGTCAAAGAGGATCTTAAAAAAAATCATTGTCGAAAAGGTATAAATACCAAAAAAACTATGGAAAAAGCAAGAGAGATTATGGCCTCCACTCAAACCCTAATTTCACTAAATCCTAGAGACCCCTTATTGTTGTGTTATTCCCCAATGGCACCTAAGAGGGGAGGGGATGAATCATGTGAAATCAAAATTTTGACTTATGTTTAATACTTTTAATAAAAGTGTCACAAATTATCACAATAGGTAAAAGAAAGAAAATAAATAAAATTATAAAAGAAAGAGTAAGGGAAGAGAAATGTAAACTAATTTATAGTAGTTTAATAAACAATCCTTTCCTACATCTACTCCTAAGAGTTGTCTTAGATTTTTGCTATATATCTTCTTTTAAGGTGAAGAATATCCTTTATACAATCTTTTATTGTGGTAAAGGGGAACCTCCTTCTTATTGATTCTTCAAGGAAAAGAGGAACCCAAATCACTTTTGATAACCCCAATACAATGATCTCAAATCCAACAACCAACTTTCAATTCAAAAAATTGCTCACTTTGATGCTATGATAATCATAAAAGGCTTACTTACTCAAATGAGACGATGAATGCTTAAATGATTGAAAAATACTTACAAATGTGTATATAACACTCAAATGCTTCTTGATGCTAAAAAATGAGAAAAATATTTATTTATAGTGTTTCAAGACCTAAAATAGCCATTAGAGCCAATAACTAGTTGTTGCAAAAGCTATAGACAATGCACTAGTTGACCAGTGTAGCATATTGGTCGACCGGTATGCATTATAGCTCTAAATTCACTAGCCATTGGAACATTGATCGATTAGTACATTATATTGGTTAACCAATATGGCATATTGGTTAACCTACACATTAACCAATGTTGCTACAAATTCTCAGTACATCAAATTTAACAACTTTAACCTATGTTAGTCGACCACTTACTTATATCGGTTGACCAATCACCCTATGAATATGATTTTAACAAACTCAAATATTCAAAAACAATTTGTTTAATCTAATTATAAATAAAACACTCCTCAAAATATTTCCTAAAGATTATTTGAAAGATTATGAGGCTTTTATATTAAAATAAAATAAATGTAAAGACTTATGCAATTAAAAAATGAAATGTTTATGCATGATAAGCCTTTTAGATTATCAAAGTCGATTAAGATGAGTTTACAATAAGTAATATATGAAATAATCTCAGTGTGCCTTGATCTTTTGCTTGACTTTATCCTCATCTCAAAGATTGCAAAATGTTGTCATTAGTAGCACTTATGTTTTTTTATCATCAAAACTTTGATTAGAACCTCCTTTGGTTCAATATTTGGTAAAGGAGAAAAAAGATTTGGAGGATTATCTAAAGGACCAAAAATAGGCTCTCTGTCATTTAGGTATAAGGATGTGTACTACTAGACCTTCCCAGACCCTGCATATTAGTGAGATTTTCACTAAGTTGTTGTTATTGTTGTTATTGGATTATTTAAAGGCTATTTAGGTTCATCCTTCCTTAATTCAACATAGATATAGGGTTCACTAGATTGAGGAGGGTGATAAATGCTCCAAGTTTTTCTTCAACTCTCTGCTACTAGAAAGAAAATAAACATAATTAGCTTTACTTTATCTCAGAATGGTAGTGTTGTGAATGAACAAAGTGACATCTTAAGGGAGGTAGTTAACTATTTTGAGATCCTGATTAGTTCTAATTTAAGTACCTCTCCATCTTTGGATGAGTTAGGCATGTTTATTAGAAAGAGAATTTTAACAAGAGACTCAGTGGAGCTAAAAAATGTTATAGAAGATAGAGAAATTAAGGCTATTATTTCTAACTTAATGGACTGAAAGCCCCTAATTTGGATGGACTTAATGATTTCTTTTATTATAAAACATAGAATGAAGTAGGCTTCTTTGTTTAAAATGCAATGCATGAGTTTTTTTGCTAACGGCTCTCTACCCAATGGGATTAAAAAGACCATTATAGGCTTAGTACCTAAGTGCTCTAACCCTTCAACTTTGATAACTTCAGGCCTATCTCTTACACCAGTTTCATCTATAAGATTATTGTTAAGATTCTGGCTAATAGACTGAAAGGTGTCCTTAACTTAATAGTCAGTGGCAACTAAGGGGCATTCATAAAGGAAAGGAATATTGGAAACAATATTTCAATAGTCCAGGAGCTCTTAAAGGGATGTTTTAGGAAAAACTCCCCTCCTAACTATTCCATTAAAGTTGATTTCTATAAGTCTTTTGATTGTGTAAGTTGAGATTTTCTAATTCAATTACTAAAAATCTTTGGGTTTCTTAGAGTTTTTTTGGAATTGATTAATGGTTGCATCTTTACTATGTCATTCAGTGTCCTATTAAATAGTGTTCCCTTTAGAATTTTTAAGAGTGGTAGAGTATCAGACAGTGGGATCCCCTATCTCCCTACTTTTTTTATATTATGTATAGAGTCCTTAACTTAATTAATTAGGCATAATGTGGAAAAAGATCCAAACTTCAAATTCCATTTTAAATGTAAGAAGCTTTCCCTCATAGGCCTTGACTCTGTGGATGATTTGGTATTATTTAACAAAGATAATCTAGGTTTTATCCAAACACTAATAAGCTGAATTTACCAATTTAAATCTCTATCAAGTTTAGAAGTCAACCTTAGTAAAATTCGCTACTTCTTATTAAAAAGTGTATATTCTATAGAATCTAGTATTATAAAACTAACAAGAATAGGGAAAAAAGGACCCCTCCTATGGTGTATTAGGATCTGCCTATCACTACAAGAAGACTATCCTATAGAGAGAGCATACCCCTAGTGGAAAAAATCCAAAAGAGAAATGGTTATTAGGTTAACAAAGACCTCTTATATAGTGGAAAATTGGATTTGATTAAATTAGTGCTAAATTCCTTACACATCTATTGAAGTTATCATATCTTCCTCTCCAAAGGCCTTACGAAAAATAATAGAAAGAATTATGAGAAAATGCTTATGGAGAAATCAATCAAATGCTAGTGTGTAATATCTCGTTATCTATGTTATGGCCAAAATAGTATATAAGTGAGTTTAATCAGAAATTAGAAAGTAAATTTCTTACTTATGCAAAATATGATATACACATACACGTGAATGTTGAGTTTTGCACATAAAAATGACTGTACATGCATTCATTGACTTATTTCGGAATATAAAAAAATGTTAAGTGATCACGATGTGAATTTTGTTTTAGTAAGTCTTAAATTTTGGTATGTTCGGATTTAAATTAGTAAATTGGAATTAATGTTATGGATTAGGAAATTGATGGATTAAAATGTACATTTGGACTAGGACAAATTCCATGTGGTAGGATAAATTGATACATGAAAATTTTAGATGATTTAGCCTATAATTGAGTGACTTTTGGCATAGATAATTAATTGAAAAATGGCAGCAATGAATGAGTGACAGATGGACTAGTAGCTGGGTGACATTTGGCAACTTATGGAGTGGACAAATGGGATGCATGCTTAAGGACAAATGTTATTAGGAAAAGGTGACAGCTAGCACCTAATGTGTCAAGCTAATGCAGAAATGTTTCTGTTGAGTTCATTTCCTTCTTTCCTTACTCTCTCCATCGAAATACACTCTTTTCCATAGCTCTGGAGTTTTTCTTCACTTGTGATTAATTGCCACACCAAATCAATGCTTTTATCCTTCATAAGATAGCTATAGAACCATAATATTGTAGTTCTTATTGTGGTCTTTTATCCTAGTCGAAATCCTTCCTAGTTTCACCTTGAATGTGTGATGATTCTATATGTTCAGAGTCCTGATTTTCTAAGTTGGGATTAGAACTGAACAAGTAAGTAAAAGAGTAGTGTTTATGGCATGTTATAATAGAGATTGATTGATGAGTTTTGGATGAAAGTGAGGAAATATGCTGAAATGTTATGAACTGGAGAATTTTCATTAAACATGTTACGGTATTTTGATTATATCTTGATATGTAGATTTCTAAATGGATTGATTCTTGATTCAAATTAAACTTGAGACATACTTCTACAACTTTCTTTGAAGAAGTTTGATTTTAATTATTTCTTTATGACTTTCAAAATTGTTATGAAATTGAGTCTTAGCTTAGGCTGTAGAACTACCAGGGATAGAAATCATGTCCTGTGGTTATTGAAAAGCTATATTGATGTAGGACAAATTAGACTAAGGTGTCTTCGCTAAAGTTGTAGCTTATTCTCTCAGATTTAAATTTGTATAAAGTTTGTAATTTTTGGATATTTTAATTGAGAGATATGAGGTGTACAACTTGAATGCTTGATGATGCACTAACCAAAATTTCAAATGTACACAGTCTGTGGTATTATGAGCATAACTCATAGAGTAATGAACTAAATTTAATAATTTTGGTGTAATTATAAACTTAAGACAAGAGAAACAATTGTCTAGAAGGAAGTGTTGCCAAATTACTCCATTTACCTGGTTTGAATAATCATGAAATGTTTACCCGAATGTTTGTCTTTAGAAAAATCTAAAATAATCAATAGGGTTACGAAATTGGATTCAAATTGTCTTATTGAGGAGCACACCTTAAGTACACATTATACTTAGGTGAGTTTTGATATATGAATGATAATGTGGTGACAATAATGAAAAGATATCTGGAATGTCATTGAGCATGCATTATACATAGTCCATATACATATTTGTGTATAGATGAATACTTATGATTGTGCAAAGTTGTAATGTGTGTGCAACGTGGGTAATCATAATGTTGATGTGCAGGATAACATCCGCATTTAAACGTTTCCAAATCATGGAAACTAATGCTAATCTGGAGCGTACTGTGAGTAACCTAGATAGTCTCACCTTATTGTTTTGTATCTATACTGAATTGTATTACTATACTATTGAACTGTACTGAAATATGCTAATTGTATACTGGATTTTGAACAATATTTGTTCTAGGAATTTTGATACATGAAAATGATATTGGAAGTGCTTTTTGAATATGAATGCGACTGCCTAAATGTTTTTCTAATTCTCAATTGAAAAGTTGAATGCCAGACCTAATCCGATGACTACTGCTACTGTCACTGTTACTATAATTGATACTATGACTGATATACTGTTATATTACATGCAAATGAAAGTGATTGAATTTGATGACTGAATTGTGGCATGCACTACATTCCAGTGCATGTAATATAAAGGAGTTGTGACTGATGTTGCTACTAATATTGTTATTGATAAAAACTTTAAGCTCCCGCATATGTGGTTCAAGCCTATGACTCACTATGATCAATGAGTCACAAATTGACTGACTGAGCCTGATGCTTTGGGATATTGTAAAAAGCACACAGTCACAACAAGATAAAAATGAATGTGAGTCTCATTCATATAGCATTTGCATATGATTTGAATTCATTGAATGATTTGCAAAGTTGTGTAAATGTTATTATATAAATTAATTGTTTAATAGAGAAATGTGATATCTTGATAGTAATTGATACTTATTAAGAGGATTTGAACCGTAAGAATATTACATGCTTGAATACTCGGTATTAAACCAATGATTGTGTTTTATTTAAGTGTAATGAAGTGATAGTTTGATTAAATTGTTTGACTGAAATATATTGGATATGTATTTGAATACGAATGGGATAAGTGAACATATTATAGGCATGTATTTGAATGAGATTGGATTATTTGCATAAGTGAATGTAAAAGGTATATGAATCAACATGATACATTGCTAAAAGTGATGTAAATTATGTGGTTATATGTACTAAATGTGTATTGTGATTAATTGAGCCATCGAGGATGGGTACTTACCAAGTTTACAAAAACTCACCCAAAAATTTGCAATAGTTTTCAACTTTAGAGGACATTCAATTAGGCTAATTGGAGTATAGCCACTGAAATTAGATATGGACTAAGGATCAGTTTGCATCTGCATATGTCTTCAGTTATTATTGTTTTAAACTATATTTCCGCAAGTATTGTACAACGAATATGTAAATGATTTGGTAATGAAATGACATTATGATTGCAAGTGTTTTGTATCTGAATTGGGCCCAAATGGCTGTTAAATTCTGATGTTTTGTAAAGTGTTTGTAACACTTGTGAATAGAAATGTTTAAGAATAAAGTGGGTTCGATTTTGATTATTGATTTTCGCATATGCATACATTGTTTTAAAAAAATTGTAACGAGTTTTGATTGAATGACTGTTCTAACATGCCACCCTTGCGGGGTATATACTCAGATATCACTCAGGATGTCGGGTACGTTCTTGCAAGAGTGAGGTGTTACATAGTGGCTATGTAAAATTAAAATGGATAGAGGCATATCTACCTAAGGAAAAAAGGAGTTTAGGAATACATGCCATGAAATCACAAACAAAACCCTAATTATGAGAATGATATGGTCAATCTTGCTAGACAAAAATTCCTTGTGGCTAGAATGACTAAATAGATACTTCTTCAATGGAATAAGCATAATGTCGATGAAATCCTCATACTCCTATTTCTCAAATCAATTGTTAAAGATAAAGAATGAAATATGGAGTAATGTATCCTGTATGATTGGAGATGGAAAAAGTGCTAACCTATGGTATGACATCTGGAATGGCCAAGGATCTCTATCACTTAACCAAATTTTAGGAATATATTGAGAGAACAATCTTTACAATCAAAAGTCTTTCCTTTGTTAACCAAATTTTAGCAATATATTGAGAGAACAATCTTTACAATCAAAAGTCTTTCCTTTGATTGAAGGAGGAGGAACAAACTTTCCAAATTTTTTTTTGGTAAATCAGTTATAAGATTAATAGAAGAAAAAATATATGTACATGGCTAGAGAGAGTTTAGAAACTCATCTCATTCCTATCAAAAGAGAAAGTCCCTATATTAATAATAGTTCCCCGAGAAATGCTTCACAGATGGTAAATACATCAATAACCTGACTTGATAATAAGCTTCATTGAGAAACTAATAGCCTAAGAAACTTACATCAATTGGAACAATAAAAAATGACAATTGGTAGCAAGATTCAATCATACAGTTCTTTAATGGAGGTCTCTAATAGCTTCAGAAACCCAAGACAGAATTCACACGTTCTCTAAACCCTCCATTAATGTTTGCTGCATTTCCTAGATTCTGCCTACCCTTGGTGTTGAAGTCTGGCCATGTTTGCTTTACTGTATGCTATGGTTGTTGGAGTGGTGCAACCCCTTCTGGATCATCCCTGTCCATTGAGTTGCTCCTACATTCTTCTAGTTTACCTTCTACTTATTGCTAGTGCTAATGCCCTTCCGAATGTATAAGTGTTGAGGTTGACTAACGACACTTGAAGGAATTGTAGGAAAATCCCGGTGTGAGCATCACATGCCCACGGTGCGGAAAACAAAAATTTTTGTTCCGGGACCTTCCCGAA
>JANIJH010000224.1:23354508-23378058 GCA_024520975.1 Erythroxylum areolatum
ATGCATGTACAATTATTTTCATGTGCAAATAAATTCACTATTCATGTATAAGTGTATGGCATTTTTATGCATGAACAAGGAAATGCATCTCTAACTCTCATTAATCACTCACATTTACCATTCTAACCCTCCCACAAGTAATGGGATGTTACATATGGCATATTATTTGACTAACACATCAACTAATATTGTTATAAACTCTCGATAGATTAAATTTAACAACTTTAACCTATATTGGTCAACTACTTACCTATATTATAACACCCACATACCCCCTGGGAGGTTATGTAGATGCCATACAAAACAGTACTGAAACAATCCAAAACATGCTAAAGCATTTTCAGAAACTCAAGTACATACATTTCATTTCATAGGTTGGGTCATATTTAAAACAGAACATACATATGGTACTTATCATATACAAGCCTTAAATCCAAATCCAACTTGTATTAAGGTTATTACAAACCATCAAACAAAATACAAATTCCAATATATCTCATTACATTAAATACAATAAAAAGCAAACTAAACATTTCCAAAACAAAACACAATCTCCTTGGCCACTGCGATTGTCTTTGTCCCAATCTTTAAACCTTTTAATCAGAACCTAAACAGAGACAAAACCACCGTGCTAATCATAAAGCTTAGTAGGGAAATAACTAAACAATATATAAATTGGCGACTGTTTTTAACAGTCGTCTAACATTCACATATACAGAATCAGATCACATCTCAAGCAATCTTTAATTGTTCATATTAAATCACAATCTAAACAATATGTATCTCAGAACAAAATATAATATATCAAAATAGGACATATTGGCTTCAGAGAAAAACATACAAGTATTAGAACATAATACCATAATATCAAAACAAAACTTGAAAGTACCAGAACAAACCTTGTCTATATTAAAATAGTATTTGATTATATCAGAACAGAACTTAGTTATTTCAGAATAGAGCTTGATTATATCAGAATTGAGCATGTAAGAAAAATGAAAAACAAATTAGCCTGCTAATCCTTTTTACAAAAGCGAGTAACGAGACTAGAACAGAAGATACCCATATTTGGTATCCGAAACATAGGATGTCAAATGTCATAACTCAATTAGGCCACTTGTCACTCAACCAATGCTGCCAAATGTCAATACATTAGCTATGACAAATGTCACTAACTCATAGAGTTAGTCATCCAATTTTCTATATACTATCTTGACTTGCCACTTGACAATTTTCCTTGTCCATATGTACATTTTAAAACCTCAATTCTCTAATGGTATCAATTAATTCCAAATCACTAAATATAATCCATTAAACTAAAATTCTAGACATATGAAATTCACATTCATATCATAGCACAATTTTAACACCTATAATACATGTACTTTCATGAACGTGTAACATTTCAACTAAGGTATAATTTAAGGCCTTACATATATAGGTTAACCAATCACCCTACAAACATGGTTTTGACAATTTCAAATGCTCAAAAACAATTTGTTTAATCTAATTATGATTAAAAAAACTCCTCAAAATATTTCCCAAAGATTATGAGACTTTTTATATTTAAAATAAAAACTACAATGCTATTAATAAATGTAAAGACCTATGAAATAAAAATAAAATATTTATGCATAGTGAGCCTCGTAGATTATCAAAGCCGATCAAGATGAACTTAAAATAGGTAATACATGAAATAACCTTTATGTTTCTTAATATATTACTTAACTTGATCCTCATCTTAAAATTACAAAATATCGTCTTGTTCTCATATTCCTTCTTATCAACAATTCTAAAAGAGCTTGTTGTAGTATTTATGTTTTGTTATCATTAAAGATTGATTAAAACCTCCCTTTGTTCAATAAGAACAATGTTTTTCTTTATATATCTTTCAAGTAATTTGGTTAGATTAGTCAAACATTCATCAAAATAATTACTATAAATAGTGAAATAGTCTATGAAAACTTTAATGAATTATTTAACATCATTTAAAAAGATACTTACCAAACATCTTTGGAAGGAAACAAGTTCATTGCAAAGTCTAAATGATGTGCATTGATAGGTAAAAGTACCAAATGAGCATGCGAAGCTAGTTTTCTCTTGATCTTTTTGTGTGATTGAGATTTGATTAAAAAACTTAAATAACCATTAAAAACAAAAGTAAAAATGAATAGCCAAACATTCTAACATTTGATCTCTAAATGAGAGTGGAAGTTGATCTTCTTTAGTTGTATTATTAACTTCCTATAATTTATACATATCTACCATCCATTTTGAACATGAATGGGAACTAACTCACCATTGTGATTTTTGATAACAGTTATACCTATTTTCTTTGGAACAACATGAATAGAACTTACCTGTTTGCTATCAAAGATTAGGTAGATCATACCTACATTAAGAAGTTTCAAATTCTCCTTTTTCAACACTTTCATCGTGGGTGGATTCAATATATTAAGCTTCCCTCGAAAGGTTGTAGCCTTCCTCCGTCAATGTTTTATAGATACAATAAACGTATTTAATCTTTTACTATTAGTTAAACTGATGAAATCTTTAAATTTTCTAATCATTTAGATAAAAATTCCCTCCTCCAGTTACGTGATTTTATTAAAAATTATTATCGATCACTCTCTCTCAAAAACATATAATTCAAATGACTAGGCAAGGCTTTCAATTCTAATTTTGGTGTTTATAAGATAGAAGGAAAAAGCTTTTCATAAGATTATAGTAATTTAACATTAGTAACATCATATTGGGTTCAAGTAATTATGATACAAAAGACTATATTTTGAGTATTAGAGCTAATGAAAAAACTCCTCTAAATTCTATAAATTTGTTACTATGAGGTTATTTCTAAGTGTGACCTTTAGATTGTCCTTATCATCTAACACAAAATGATTCATGCACTAAAGGATCAATAACATCTATAATAGGGAAAAATGACAAATTATTAAGGTATCTTAAGTCATCATAAATATTAAATTTAATTATTTCTCCATCAAATTCTATAATCAGTGCACCATTATACACATTAATCTTTGTTCTAGTTATCTTGAGAAATGACCTCCTAGTAAAATAGATGTAGAGTTAGGAGAATTATCTTCTTTCATATTAGGTATATAAAATTCACCTAAGAAGCCAATTCATTGAGTTACACTAAAACATCTTATACGACTCTTATAAGATACAAAATAGATATATCGACAAGTTAGATGACCACACCCGTCTCTTTTAATAGATAAATATTCAAAATTTATAAATAGATAAAGGGATGAAATTAATTGATTCACCCAAATCACATATAATTTTTTTATTCCAACATTTTCAATAATAAATAGGATACTAAATGTATATGTGTCTTAAAACTTAGGGGAAATTTTCTTTAGAGAATAACTGACACGTTCACTCCCATAATTACCCTTTTATTACCTTTTAATTTACCTTTATTGATGCATATTCTTCGAAAAAATTTGCATAGTAAGATTTTTTTTACATCAAGTAAAGGAATGTTTACCTTTACCTTATGAAAGGTTTCAAGAATTTTCTTCTCCTCCTTCTCTTTCTTAAATTTGGCAAATCTTTCAAAGAAGAGAGGTTTAGTCACCAATACTCTTAGTTATTTGTCATTGAACATTTTAGACCGATTGAATTCTTGTTAGGCAATTATCATTTCTTTTTATGTCTCTTCCCCTACGATGTGACAAGTAACTTCTTGGACTTCTATGATTTCTTAAACTCTTTTTCACTTTGTACCATGATTGCACTTACATTTTATTTCAAATTGAGAATGGATTGTAAAGGCAACTTACCTTGATTCTCCACTCTACTAAATGATAATGATAGTTGACTTATTTAATTTTCCAAAGTTTGGATGCTTTATTTTTTTTCTCCTATTGAAATTGTTATAAGTTAGTAATGGGTGCTTTATCTATATTTTCAAAAAACATGGCTTTGAAGTGGGCTATTGTGGTCGATTCGCTAATTGGCTCTTACAAGAAATTTGATACCTTTGCTATATAACTGTGGTGATCCCTCTATCTTGGGTTATAAATGTTGGAGTAAGGATTATATTTTCTTTTGTGATAAACCTGAACGTATTGACATGCTTGAGTATCATCTTAAAGTGTTAGGCATATGGTGATTAGATGGTTAAGAGTGACACAAATCTCACAAGCTTTGACTTATTGCAATCTTATGGACATCTGTTAAATAAGAGAGGTTTAGTTAGAAATTTTTATGTAAGATTACATAGATTTACCTCAATTACTCTTTTTGGAGATGATTCTTTTTTAAAGCCAAATTGTTAAGAATTAGTAGCGATGGTAAAGATTAAATCTCTAGTAGCTTAATGAGTTTTATTCACTATAACACCTTCGTTAGTTGCATTCATCGTCCTTCTTTCCATTGTAATAATCCTTCATAAAATTTTTGAATGAGGAGTTGTACAGAAATCATATGTTGAGGGTAGCTTACACATAATTGCTTAAATCTTTCCCAGTATTCATGAAGGTTCTCACATCGTTATGTTTTATTCTACATATTTCTCTTCTTATACTGGCAACTCTTGAGCCAGAAAAGAATTTGTAAAGGAACAATTTCATCATATTTGTCCATGTAATAATAGATCTAGGAGGCAAATATCTTTAGCTTTATTACCTAGTGAGAACAAAAAAGTGTGTAACTTATTTTACACCTTATATAAACCTTGTGGTTTTAGACTTGAGCATACCATATGGAATTCCTTCAAGTGCATGTCAGGACCTTCATTTTTAAGGTTATAAAAGGAAGGTAACAAATGAATTAGACCAAACTTAAGCTCAAAACCTAAATTTAGGTTTAGATATTTGATGTAAAGAGGTTATTGAATCAAATTTAATACTGCCAATTCTCGTAAGGTTCTCTCTTGATTAGATATAGTTGCTTTAACTTTGAAATCACTACATGATAATGTCAAATCTATTACTGATTGTAGACAAAATGGAAGATGCTTACTTATCACTTAATTTCCTTAATCTCGAAGTTGTTTTCTCGTTGAGGTTTTTTATTGAAGTTCACCTACACAAGAATTTCAAGACATAAAAGAAATAAATTTGCTTCAACATCAGTCTTTAACAATGACAACAAAATTTGGTGGGTGTTAAATATAACAAATATAAGCCTACTTAATTACAAATAAATTGTATATAGTGATGAGCAAGGTCTAATCTACATGAACTGGTAAATCTGATCTCCTTCGCTAAATTAACAAAATAAAATAACAGAAGGGGGATTTTAAAAAAGAAATTAAAATGGATTTAAAGCAAAGATAGAAAAAATTAAAATGCAATTTTACAAAATAAAATGAAAGCAAACATCTAGTCTAAGGTATAATTTCAGTATTAATTATTTGACTTTATTATTGATGCAAAGACAGACCATCTTATTCCTTAATAAATTGGCTATGGTTGTTAAAAAGCTCTAATAATAGATCTCTCCTTTCTTCCTTGTTAACTAAAACAAGCTCTTTGATTAATTCTCTTATCAACCATTAACCTAAACAAGCTCTTAGGATTGAATCTATTGACAACATAAAAAGCTAAAGAGACGACCAATTCTAATTAACAAACATACGATCTTGGTTTATTTAGACAATCTTATATATCTATATAATATGAGTAGAATGTCTATATTAAACTCCATTATTTCACCATAAAATATTAGAACAATCTAATAATTTCTAATTTAATGGTTCCAATTGGCAATATATTATTTTCATAATTAAACAATAGGCCTTTTGTATCAATTAAACAAAATCATAAAAGATGTATAAATAGTAAAGAACAAAAGAGTAAAGAAGAACACTTAGGTCTTATAATTCTTAAAGAATTAAACTTCAATTAACCTTTTATAAGAAAAAGAGAGTTTAGTTGTATAAATTTTTTAAAGATAACATGAAAGAAAAAAAAAGAACTCGCCTAAAAACACAAAAAGAAAACTGAAATGAACCCAGATGAGAGAGATATATAGATGGTTGACTCATGCCTATAAATCCTCCAAAAACCTCCTCCAATAATCTTTTTTGAAAGGAATAAAAGTAAAAATCAAGGCTAAATCTAAAGAATTCTACCTTCATTGAGATTATCCTACCAAAACATGTCATTCCCAAATAAAACTCCTATATATAGGAGAACAAGGGCAAAAATAAATAGGGAATGTTGACTTTAGAATGACTTGTAATCTAGTTAAATCTTATAGTAGAAATATTGAGTAAGGTGTGGAGACACCTTATCCTGAGACATCTTCTAGAAACTTTTCTCAAGCAAGCCATAATTATTTTCCAAGATTTATGATCTTTGTTTTTTTTTTTGTTGTTAAATTTTCATTTTAAGAACATTTTGATCTAACTCTCTAACCAACTCCCCAAAAAACAAAATATATAATTATAATCCATAATTACAAGCATTTTATCAATCAAAACATAAAAAATTAATATGAAATATATGTAATTTATACATGTTATCACTCAATTGACCTATTTGCTCAATTCTAAAATTCCAATTCCTTACTTAGCCCAAGTTTGTGAAAATTGCACTAAATAAAATGATTTAAGCCTTTAATTTATATTGATAACAAAAAATAAATGAACTAGTTTTCTTATGTAAATTAGATATTTTAGAGAAAAGGGATGAACAAAAGATGTAGGGAAGAACAAATTTTGAGATTATTTTGTTCCACTATAATAAAAAATGATCATGTGAACTAAAAAATTATAATCTACTTTTTATGGTAACACCTAACAATTTATATTTTTATGAATAGACGTTAACAATGAGATCGAGATTGATAATAGTATGTGTTTAAAGTCTTTATATGTTACAATAATGATATGCTTACAATTTAAAATTTTTATATCATTTACCCCAAGATTTACAAATTTATTCTTAAGACTTTTAAAGAAAACTTTGATGATTATAATAGAAAAATGTCAATACATGATAAGTGTAAATTGCATCGTATTTTTAGGTATAGTTTGATATGTATCTAGCCGTTAATTCGATCATTTAGTATGTGCTTAGGCTAGAATTGTGTTAGTTAGTTATTTGTGTTTTAAGTGTTTTATGGGTTAGTACATTCTTTTGTGCTTAAATATTATGTTTTTGAGGTACCTTGATGTATTTGCCAGTGTGTCAAGGCTAACATCGAAGAATGGAGAAGTTTCGAAGACATTAGGGCTAAAATAATGGCCCACGATCATGGCATAACAGGACACAATCTTGACAGAAGCATTGGAGTTAGCCCACGATCATGGCCCATATGCCACAATCGTGACAGAAGCCTAGTATGTGGCCCACGATTATGGCTTGTGTTGGGTAAATGCACAGACACTTAAAAAGTCAAGTTTCAAAGGATATTTCAAACCTTTTAGACCCTTAAAAATGCCCTAGGATTACTTAGAACACAAAATGTATTTAAAGAATAAGACAAGGAGGAGGAAGGAGCTTTTGCATTAGCTACTTTTGGAGACCCTAGAGAGAATTTTTGAGAGATTGAGAAAGAGAAGAAGGAAGAGAGAAGTGGAGAAGAAGCCATCATCAATGTCCTTCCCGGATTAGAAGTTTCTGATGTTGCTACCTCCCATCTCCATTTAGAGTCGTATTTCCTGTTATTTTCTATTTTAATTTTTGTATAGAATTGTAAATAACAGTTTGATGATAGGATTGTGAATGTTGAAATGTTCTATACTCACCTTGGGTTTTTTTAATCTTTGATTTAATAAGATCTTATTATTTTATGTTTATTGGAATTATTTTGATTGATTTTTGTGATTTCATAATTTGTTAATATACTGAGAGGGTGAATTGAATGAAAAATAATTAAATTGGGCTAACAAGAGTTAGGTGATTTAATAAGAATGAGAAATTAATAAAATCAGTAATTATGTGAAGAGAGATCTTGCATAGGTTCTCAATAGTTTATTGGACAACTTTAAATCTAATTAGGGTTTTGGATAGATTGTAAATTGAGAAATTGCAATTTTTCATAATCTAATTAGGGTTTATAATTTAGGGTTAATGGTTATAACTTGAGAGAGAGTAATCAACCATAGGATCGTCTAGGACCAATAATCCAATAATTTATAATTGATTAAGTTAGCATTAAAGATAGGTAAAAATTCCCCTTTCTCTCAATTGGTAGTTCCTTTAGGTTAATTCTTGAGTGTGTGTTGCAATTGCTACTTTGTTAATATTTTCGTAATTGATTCAAACAACCCATACGCTTGCGAATTATTGAGGTTATTAATTAGAACATACACATATCGAAAAACCATGATCAAATTTTTGGCACCATTATCGGGGAGGTAGTTAGTTTAGTTCTTTAGTCTAAAGCTTTTTCACTATCGTTTGTTTAAAAAATAGAGAAAGAAGTTTGGGGCATAAAGTAGAGACACAACAAGACATCTTAGAATAAGAAATGAGACATCTGAAGAGCTAGATGCCAAGAAGAAATGGAAAGAACAATGATAGAAGATAGATATTATAGGGAGCAAGGAACTTTTGCGAATTACAATTAGGCACAGTATGGTTGGGGAAGTAACGATCCTTATTGGAACATGTACACTCTGGGGTGGCAAAGTCACCCTTATTTCTATTGGTCCAACATTGTAGGGACTCATTTAGGACGTTAAGAACTATTAGGACTTTAGCAAGATGAGTCCAATTTATGGGATTCTAAATTGGATAAGATCTTGGATAAGCTCACGGATATGGAAGAGGGCTAGAAGAGACTAGAAGAGAAAATTGAGCAAGTAATGGAAAATTATGCCTCATCTATTCATAACCTAGAGATTCAAATGAGACAGCTTTTTCGTGAATTTTGTGAGAGAAGTGCGGAAGACTATTTAAGTAATATGGAAATGCATCAAAGAGAGGAATATGAGGCTATCATACTTAAGAATGGGGGAGAGCCAGAAGGACCAGTAGAAAATCAAACTGAACCCTGCCTTATTGAAGACCAAGAGATGAAGAAAGAGATTGAAGAAAAGAATGCCAACCCCCTATTATTCCCTATATCTTGGTATACCATGCTTAAACATCGAAAAACTAGGGTAGATGCCCTTGAAGAGAACCTCATCATTCGGATTAGTGATGACCAAGTGGCATTCAACATGAATGATGCATTAAAGAATCCAGAGGAGGGTGACTCATTCAGAAAATTTAAAGTGTTCGAATCTTTAAAAGGACGAGAGGACAAAGAAAAAATGAGAACAGGCATTAGGTTTAAAGAAGCTATGGAAGTCTCTGTTCAAGAAGCTAAAGAAGAAGAGGAGATGAGGGCAAATAAGGAAGACCCAAGAAGAGAACAACTTACCTTCTTATAGGACAAACTACTGGATTCGATGGAAGATTCAGAAAGTTTTGTTATTCCCTGTTATGTTGATAGTTTACTCAAAAAAAGGACATTATTGAGCTTAATTATTTTTCATAATGTTATCAATATTGTCCTTCTTATTATTTTACAATTTTTAGCTTATTTACGTGCTACAAAACTGATGTTGAATGAAAAGGGTGGAAGCAAGCTGCTCATAATTGATCCTGGCTGAGTTTCCAAGGATGCAAGGTCAAGCTAATGACCATAAATTAGCATGTTTGGGGTAGATTTAAATTGTTATCTAGTTAAATTTGTTTAATTTCCATAAATATATAAAAATAATTTGGAATGCATTGCCCTACTAATTCTCTTACTCTCTCTAAATCAATTATAGATAGGGAAGCCAGCTCAGCATCAAGCTCATTTGGTCTCTGCCTTCGACACATTACCGCCTCAGTCACCATGATGGTTTCATGTTCTAACCCTTTTATTTTCATTTTTGTTAGTATTTTGTTCTTTTGTCTTCCGCATATTGTTTCATTCCCCCTTTTATGCTTATATATATCCTTCTCATATTAAGGACAATGTGTTGTTCAACTGTAAAGAAGGTTGTGTGTTTTTGTTTTGAGTGTGAATTTTGCGTATTGTATGATAGTTTATTTAGGTTGCATGATATGAATTGTGTGAATGTGCCAATGGCTAGGACTTAACGGGAGAGATTTAGCCTTAAACATAACCTTTTAGATTGCAAAGATTTATTAGCTTGTGAAATTAGTGACCTAATTTACTTAGGGCTAAATATGCTGGTTAATTAGGATATGGTGTTAGTCCATTCACCCTAAGAATTTGCCATACTCATTATAATTTTAGGCCAATCAAATAAGTGGAATTATTAGTATATTTTTATAATAATGAATAGCTAAAGCAATAAGGTAAGCAAAATTTGTGTTAAAAAATAAAAATGTATAAATTTTAACTAAAATAACTATTCTGCTAACCTTCGGGTTATGAATAGAGCTAGTGGCTAGTTGAGAATGTGATGTAGCTAAGTAACTGAATCGATACGCATCACAAATGTGTGTCTTGGTGTAAAAAGACTATAATGACATTTTAACTAAGTAGCTTATAACAATATGACTAGTTGAGTAACCATATCAACATTCATCATAAATGTTTGCCTTTGTGTAAAAAGACTAGGTTCATATCCTTAAAGAAAAAAAATCAACGAAAAGAATGTTTTCAAATAAAAACCTACCAAACTTGTGAATAGCTTGATTTTTCATGAAAACCTAATGAGGAATAGCTACACTTTTGTTTTGACTAAATGATTATCAATATGTGTGTGCAAGTGATAGGGGTGAATAGACTCAACATTAAAATTTTGATTAGTTTGTATATTTAGCCCAAGGTGCTTAGACGTAGATTTCACTTATTAATTAGTTAAAAGACTTGAACGATTGTGTTTAGAGTTAAATTTGTTTCGTGAAGTTGAAGCCATTGTCTCATTAATGCATTGTGTGCTTTATGTTTTTGTGTTATTTGTTATTTTCTTTGCTTGAGGACAAGCAAACGTTCAAGTGTGAGGATGTTGATAAGTGTAAATTACATCGTGTTTTAGGGCATAGTTTGATACATGTTTAGCTATTAATTCGATCATTTAGTTTGTGTTTAGGTTAAAATTGTATTAGTTTGTTAATTGTTTGTGTTTTAAGTGTTTTATGAGTTAGTATAAGCTTTTGTGCTTAAATATTATGTTTTTGAGGTACCTTGATATGTTTGCTAGTGTTTCAGGGTCAACATCAAAGAATAAAGAAGTTTTGAAGATACCAGGGCTAAAACAACGGTCTATGATCATGGCATAATAGGCCACAATCATGACAGAAGCATTGGAGTTAGCACATGATCATGGCCCATGTGCCACGATCGTGATAGAAGCCTAGGATATGGCCCACGATCGTGGCCTGCATTGGCCAGATGCATAGACACTCAAAACGTCAAGTTTTTGGGATTTTTAAACCTTTTGACCCCAAAAAACCCTAGGGCTACTTAGAACACGAAAGATATTTAAAAAATAAGACAAAAAGGATGAAGGAGCTTTTGCATCAGCCACTTTTAGAGAGAAACCCTAGAGAGAATTGCTGAGAGATTGAGAAAGAGAAGGAGGAAAGAGAAGTGGAGAAGAAGCAGACATGGATGTATTTCCCAAATCAGAAGTTTTCGACATTGCTACCTCCCGTCTCTATTTAGAATCGTATTTCCTGTTATTTTCTATTTTTATTATTGTTTAGATTTGGAAATAGAAATTTGATTATCAGATTGTGAATGTTGAGATGTTTTATACTCACCTTCGGGTTTTTAATATTTGATTTAATAAGATCTAATTGTTTTATATTTATTGGAATTATTGTGATTGAATTCTATGATTTCATAATTCGATAATAGACTGAAAGGGTAAATCGAATGAAAAATAATTAAATTGAGCTAACGAGAGATAGGTGAGTTAATAAGAATGAGAAAATAATCAAATCAGTAATTATATGAAGAAAGATCTCGAATAGGTTCCTGATAGTTTATTGGACAACTTCAGATCTAATTAGGGTTTTAGATAGATCATAAATTGAGAAATTGCAATTTTCCATAATCTTATTAAGGTTTATAATTTAGGGTTAATGGTTATAACTCGAGAGAGACTAATCAACCTTAGGATCATCTAGGACCAATAATTCGATAATTCATAATCGATTAAGTTAGCGTTAAAGATAGGTAAAAATTTCTCTTTCTCTCAATTGATAGTTCCTTTAGATTGATTCTTGAGTGTGTGTTGCAACTGCTACTTTGTTAATATTTTCGTAATTGATTCTTGGAATTGAGTTGCGTGATTGAATTAAATTCTTGCCTTAGTTTTGTTACATTTTGAATTACTGCTAATTGTTTTGCCCTTAGATTTTAGGATTAGATTATCCCTCCTCATAGGATTGACACCTTAAGTACTATGTAACACCCACATACCCCTTGGAAAGATATGCGGATGTTACCTAAGACAGGACTTAAACATATCAAAACAATACAAAGCATTGCTAGAACTTTAAACAACCAATCATTACTTTTCCATACACATTTAACTTTAAACAAAATTTATCCAGCACACTGAATTTATCCGAATACATGCTTCAATTACAACACCATCCTAAATTAAAGTTATTACATTAAAATCCCTTAAACGAAACAGTACATATCTTATGTTCAAATACACTTTGTATTACAATAGTTACAAATTTTTAACAAAATACATCATGTGTCATATTATTACATACAACTCAAACATACATTTCCAAAACAAAACACATCCTTCGTTGGTCACTGTGGTTGTTATTATCCTAGTCTTCAAACCCTCCTATCTGAAACTACACGGGGCAAAACCACCATGCTAACCATGATGCCTATTCAGTAGACCTACTCCTTCTAACAAGTATCAAGTTTCTAATCTCAATTCTTCATTAATTCAGTACACATTTTATCCACTTCTAACATCAAACAATACATATCATAACATGAAATCAAGTTTAGTATTCCCTTACCTCTTTAAACTTCAAAGAACAACTCTAAGATCAAGCTAAACTAAGCTTCCAAACAATCATCATGTACCTATGATTAAGGTGCAACTTTCAGCACCAATTAGATAACAATACATAGAGTTAAAAGACCTACTTCTTAATGAAATAACTTACAAATATGATGATCCAAGATTCAGAAAAATTCCAGAAGTTGAGAGGGAGAGTAAGAGAATTTCGGTGGAGAGAAGAGAGCAAAGTAAAGAATGAGCAAAACAGAAATTGCTCTAGCAGAATTTGCCATATCCAAAGCTAGGTGTCATTAAATTGGAGAAACATATGTCTCCATGCATGAGCTTCATGTGTCCCATGCAGGAGGTGCCATGTGTCAATGATACATTAGGTCATATGTCACACATTTAGTGCTGCCATTTGTCAATGTATCAACTATGCCATTTGTCAATGCTTTAATCATACCAAATGTCACTAATTCATAGGTTAATCGTTCTAATTTTTAAGTACCAACTTAACTTAACACTTAACAATTTTTCACAGACCAAATATATATTTTTAAATACCTCACTTCTCTAATGGCATCAATTAATTTCAATTAACTAACTATGATCCACTTGACTAAAAATTCAAGTCATATGTTTTTCATATTCTAATCATAGTACAATTCTAACTCCTATCACACATGTACTTTCATAAACATGAATTATTTCAACTAGGGTGTACTTTGGGGCCTTACATACTACTCGAACGACCCATACGCTTATAAATTATCGAGGGTATTAATTAGAACTTACAAACATTGGAAAACCATGATCAATACACAATTAGAAATTTTAGTAAGTGGGCATTGATCAATGATATATTTGTAATTATCATGAGAATAATTAAGTTCTAATTAACCAATTTGTAAAATTAGAGTGCCAACATGGACTTCAATTTAACGTGAAAATACAAGTCAAGTGAAAATTATGTTGATATATTACTCCATAAACTATTGCAAAATTACCAAAATTGTACAAGTGGTTTATTCATTACATAAATAGTCATATTTTTAACAGTGATGAGAGGAAAAGATTATTTGAAGAAGGAAAGGAGCAGTTATTAGAAAATAATGTTGTACCTTGATTACATTTTAGGAATATATTTAATAAATATATAAAAAAAGAGAAAAGAGAAAACATGACCTAGGAATCTTGAAAGAGCTGAGATGGACGGGACTTATCAGAAATTCACTTATAGTTAGATCGAATGTGATGTGGAACAATCCTAAAATTAATCAAATCAAAAGTTATTCCAGTTCCAGACCCATGTTCTAGGAACAGATCACTTATTTTTATTACCATGTTCCTATCCTATTTTATGAACATTCAGTCGTTCTATAAATAGGACCTACGAAAAAAGGATGGATAGATACTGTAAGAACAGGTGATATGAATCCAATGTTGTCACCGTATGTCTTGACACATCAAAGGCAGCTTTTATGCGTATCCATATAAATATAACTAAAGTTAAGTTTATAATTAAAAATCACAACAAATTAAACACATTTACATATTTTTATATGTATATAGTTAGTTCAAATGAAGGCTTAAGTTTGTTTTTCTCCTCCTTTGCATCTCTACAAAGTAGCAACTATATCTAAGTTATATTAAATTAGATTTCTCACTTAAGACAATTAGACCTTATTTATTAATATAATGTGGGTACTTTATATTATTAAATTTCCTAAATTGAACTTCCAAGAAATATGCTATAAAGGAGGTGTTTGGCAAATAGTGATAAGTTGTTTTTTAGCTTATTGAGTAAAAGTTTGTTTTTGACCATCTTAAAAAGTTATTGATGTGTTTGGTGAATGACTTATTGGTTAACTTATTTAGGAGGTGTTTCACAAATAACTTATTAGCTGTTTTTTAGCTTATTGACTAAAAGTTAACTTTTTGACTATCTTAAAAAGCTATTGATGTATTTGGTGAATGACTTATTGGTTAGCTTATTTAACCCCAATAAGCTGAATTCTAAAAGCTCTATAAGAGGAGTTTTTGGAGTTAGTTGTTTGCCTATTAAAAATATTGCTTTCCACTTTACTCTTTACTTTTGCTTTATATGTTTTTAAAGTTGGTTTTTTTTATCGTACAATTATGTCGTAAAGTTTGGAAGAATATAATAAAGGAATTAGTTAAACTTTTTAATCTTTATTTAATTTTATAATATTAGTTTACATTAAAAATATCATAACATTAAGTTTTTGAACACAAAGAGTCACATCAAATTAATATTTTTAGTATATAACTATTATAGATCGTATATGTATCATACTATAATTATGGATATTTTTAATTTATTAAATAATAAAATTTATACATATTATATGAAAATACTAATATGATGTAGCTCGTTGCATCATTCATATTAATATAAAATTTAACGTTGGATTATTATTATTATCATTATTAAAGTTATAAACTTAATTTTTGTAAAATTAAATATCTAAATCTAAATTCTTATAAGAATATTCAACGAAATAATAAAAAATGTAATATTCATGCTCTCATATTTTTTAAAAAAAATTATGTCTTTATAAGTCATTTTACACATCAACAGCTAATACTAAATAATTAATTTTACCAAATATCTTAAAAAAAACAGTTACCGCTAGTCAAATTAAATTAGCTAATATAATCAACTATCAGCTAATCGCTGATATAATTAGCTAATAGTTAATGCAATCCGTTGTTTACCAAATAGAACCTTAACCCTAATAAGTTGATTTCTAAAAGCTCCTTAAGATGAGTTGTTTTATGATCAGCCAAAAATTAATGGGTAAGAAATCAATTATACCCTTCTTTCAAAATTTTTGAATTATGTTAATTATGTTATAGTGATATTATAGATAATTCAAACTAAAAATCATACAAGTATCTTATAGTGATAAATTTTTTTACAATGAAGTAAGTTTTTTAGTTACAAAACTTGGGAGTTTTTTTGACTATTGAAATAAGCCTTTTGTTAAAATATAAAAAATATGTTATGGTGACAAAATTTTTAAGAATGTTTTATATTTTTTATTAGAGTTAAAAACTTAAATTTTTGTAAAATTAAATATGTAATTATGACATTTTTTTTTATCACCATACTCTCATAAGTTATTTTATACTTAAACAGTTATTACTAAACAACTAATTTTATTAAGTATTTCTAATAAACATCTCATATTATCCGTTTATTACTGATAAAATTAACTAATAGCTAATATAATCTAAGAATATAATCAAGTGCCAAATGAAAAAAAAGGCTCTAAATTGAAAAATATTGCATTAGAGACATTTTCCCTCCTAAGTCCTAATTCATCAGGCTAATGAGAAATAGAAAGTAAAGAAAGCAAGCAAAAGACGGCGAAACCTGCGCTATGGCCACGAAATTGTTCTCGCGAGTTTTAGTAAGAACTGCAAAAAACAACCACCAACGTTACTTCCTGTAATTGGCTTTGGGATTTGGTTTAAAGAACACAAGCAAATAGTCTTTTCTCTATCTCTCCGTACAGAACCTGCGCATTTGTGGTGTGTTTTCTCCTCTCACCTGGCCTAATTGACCTCCGAAGCTCCTCAATGATGGCGGTTCTCCTATGAGTTCGCAGCAGTTGGTTCCAACTTCCACACGCTCTTCAGGTTATCCGTTTGATTCTCTTGTGTTAATGGTTCACGTATATTTGCAGTATTTATATACGTCTTTTCTTGGGGTGGCGGTTTTCTTTTGGTTGGATCCAAACGAGAGTTGGATTCTTATGGGTTGATAAATTTTATGTTCTATTGTTGAATTTTGGTGTTGGATGATGTGGCAATGGTTTTGTATGGAAGCTGTTTCGTGATGACGAAACTCTGGATTGTTATGCTTGTTTGTCTTTCTTATGGATGAGGGATCTAGAGGGATTGTTGTCAAGACTCGGTTTTTCTGATCCTTTTGTCGCTTACATGTAAATACTACGTACCAAACGATTCAATTCCGAGAATGTTTATGAGCTGTGATGCTTTTGGGGATGACATATCTTGAAACTGAAGACGAAATTCCTTTGGCTTTTGTTTCCCCTGGATCTTAAGCTACATACGTTGTTTTTCTTGGCAACCTATAGGTCCAGGTACAGAGAACTGTCGCAATCACACAATTGCAACGAGACAATTTTGATAGATTAGAAAGTGCATGTCTTCAATTTTGGCCGTTCTTATTAGCATTTCTCTTTTAAATTTCCAGTTTTTTTTCCTTCTTTTTGACGAGGAATGTAATGATATGTTCTTTGATGTACATTAACTGGGCTTACTATTTTATTTTGTATGCCGGAACTGATCATATGCTTTTTGTCCTAGCTAATCAATGACAACAGAAGTTTTTGTAATGCGAATTGCAGCTTGATGATAAACATGGGAAGAATATTTCATCTGTATTTTCTTTCAGTTGCATTATCTTTAATCAGTTTGCTTCACGGCTGCTGTGATTGCAGTGGAAGAAAATCTTATGAGAGTTGCTTGTTTGGGATCAAAGGATCCAAATTAAATTCTTCAACATCTTTCACTATTGTGGTAAAGATTTAGAAATGGAAGACAATGGTGGCAGCAAGTTGACTGGAATTTGGCAGATTGTTAAGCTAAAGGAAATTCTCCAAAAGTGGCAAAATGTCACTCTTGGCCCAAAGACGAACGCCCCTAGCACGAGTGTTAATCGTGGGAGAATTTCAATGGCGATTAACAAGAGGCTAGCAAGTATCAAGAATTTGGATTCAGATGAGGAAAGCTGTCACAGCCCTGATCCACCACCAGGTGTTCCAAAGGGATATCTAGCGGTCTACGTTGGGCTGGAGCCTCGGAGGTTCATCATCCCCACTAGCCACCTTAGCCACCCTCTCTTCAAGGTTTTGCTGGAGAAGGCTGAAGAGGAGTTTGGGTTTGATCACAGCGGTGGGCTGACAATTCCATGTGAGATAGAGACCTTTAAGTTTCTCCTAAATTGTATGGAGTACCATCCCCAGGACCACCGCCATGAAAATCCAGGTAACTTCTGTTCATCGAACTGCTCTTAGAATTTTCATTTGGACTTGTCTTCTTAAATTTGTAAAACATTATTGAAGCAAATGCTTGTAGTGTGACGTTAAATCGAGTCACCATGGAATATTGGCAGCTGAAGGTGCGCTGCCCGTGGAAGAGTAACATTGATTCTCTCTTTCGCGGTGAAGATTTTTGCCCAAGTCAGGTATAAAGCAGGGTCTCCATGCATGCAGACGTATTTTTAGGAAGTGTAGTTAGAATTTCAGATGTGATTTTCTGAATTCATTTCTGAGACTATTTTACTTCTAGCCTGTTTATTCTCCTTACTAGGCTGCCTTCCACTTCTGATGTTTTTATCAATATAATTTAAGCCAATTCTAGCATATATTCAATAATAATATACGTTAGAATAACATATAAATTAAATGTGGAAGAAAAATAAAACATTTCCAGCCATTGTTGTTTGTACTTAAGGAGTTTGTGTTTTAGAATTCTTCTAAGCTCCCAGTTCCTAATATGATTGTGTATCTTTTTAGAAGAGAAAAGAAGTTTAGGGATCTCAAAATATGAGAAGAAAAGCCTCTATGAATATGCTCCATCAAGCACACCATGAGTTACCGTAAGATCAGGATATGAATACGTATTAAATACATAGCGTTTGGACCATTACTACAAGGAATATGAACAGTTCTCACAAATAAGACTCAATTCTTCAAAACTGGATGTGTTCACGAGATTACTTTCCATCCTTTCTGTCGATTATGTGCTGGAGACCATAAACTGATATGCTCTACTTATGGAGATCATTTTGTTTGACTGTGAAGGAAAGGTGATGCCTTCTTGGGGAGAGATGGTAGAATTCAAAATGGCTAACAAAAGAAAAAAAAATCATTCAAATCTCATTATATAACTTTTTACAATTATAAATCTGTAATAATGAAGCATTGAGGAAAAAGGTGATATGTTCAATTAATATCTTTATGCAATCTTTTAGTCATATTTTATGATTTTCTTGTTTCATTCATTAAAATATAAATTGATTAAATAAAATTTTAAAATTTTATAGGATGGACTTCAACTCTATTTGTCATGTATTTAAAGTATTAAACATTAAAATTGATATTAATAATTTCAATAATATAAATTAGGACAAATATTTTTAATTTAAATAAAATAGTCCAATTCTACAAATGATTTTACTCTAAATTATAAAAAAATAATCAAAACACTCTATTTAAAAGATACTATTTCATGAGGGATTATAAGTTACGAATATAGTAAACAAAAAAATGTTTAATTTATTTATTTTTGTTACATAAAAAATACAAATATATACAAATACCATCCATTCATCCTCGTGCAATACGTGGAAAGGTACTCTCACCTCCCTACTATCAAGTTAAATATTATATGCTACTTTAATCCTATTTATTTAATAAATAAAATATTAAAAATTTAGTCAATATTTATATTATTGAATCAGTTGTTATAAACATAACAAATGAATTTTAAAATTGATTGATTGAATATTTAATTCCAATTTAATTAAACTATAAAAAAGAATTCAATCAAAATTTATAATATTAAATAGGTTGTTCTAAGCATAACAAATTACATACTAAATGAATTCTAAAATTAAATGGTTATAAACAAATCTCCAACCCCTTTATTGAAAAATTAGTCGTGATCAAATCATTAAATGAATAACTTATGAATCATAAATAAGAGATTCAAATTCAGATTCCTAAATTTTTTTTTTTGACTTATCAACAACAAAACGATATCTACATACTAGAAAAAACGTACCCATCACCTAGGGAAAAGGTAGGAAATGCTACCTCCATTATATCTTTTTTTATTTATAGAAAAAGATATTGGGGTTTCTTTCATGTTAAAATTAAACTTTCTAATTATAATTAAATTTTAAATTTGATTATAATTATAATTTATTTGTAATAAAATTAAATATCGCATATTTAATTTCTTAAGCTTCTCAAACTTTACAATTAAGTCTAACTTAATTCAAATTAATTTTTTCTTTTAAACCATTCTTTATGTGTGACCCATTAAGTTTGTTATATGTTGAAAATGATTATAAATTATAATTATAATTTATAATTAGAATGTATAATTACTCCTTTTGTCATTGAATGTTTCAATTGGATATAAAATATAATTTATTTATTTTTATCATCCAATGTTCCTTTTGTCATATATGGTTATAATACATAATTTAATCTTTTTGTCATTCAATATTCCAAATAGACATAAAGTATGGAATTATTGTCTACTATTTTAAATCTAATCATATTCTTTTTTACTAATTAGTAATTGATTTATAATTGATATTTAAAGATAACATTTTCATTTGTCAATTCTCCTATCAACAGATTTCTTTAAATTATTGCTAATAAAAAATAATGAATCATTCTCCATAATTATTTTATAGCGACAAATTTTTATTGACCTATTTAATTATCTCCACATGGTTTATATTTTATTCAAATAATACCGATTAAGCTACCCTAAATAGAATAAGTCATAAGTAACATCAAAATATAGTAATTTTCCGTATGAGATAATTTGGTAATATCAAGTCTAAGGATTAATTATGAAACTATAATAATGAGAAAATTCACAAACATATATTCTATTTAAAATCCTCGTAATCAGGTTAGTTCAATGAATTTATTCTCCAATAAACACCTACAAGTTTGTTTAAGTTTCTTTATATTTTAATCTATAAGATGAATTGCTATCTAAAAATAAGAAAGAAACATAAAAAGTGATGGTTTTATTGTTCCATCAATATCCCGTCTTAATAAAGCAACAACTAAGAATTATTTAGGAATAATACATAAATGCAAATTGAAAAATCTCATAATTACAATCTTATCATAATTTTAATTATAAAGTAATTATTCTAAAGATTTTATCTTTAATATTAAAAATCTCAAATTTAATTAAAGAATATATAAATATAAAAAGTTCTTTTAATTAATTACGTCATAAAATCTACAACCAACTAATTGATTATAGGATATACACTAACAATCTCTCACTTGCACTAAACCAATCACTTAATTATCTTATATCACATCTCCATATAACGATCATGCTATTGTTGAGACAGTGATTTAGTAAGATAATTCTACAAGATTTTCTATAGTGAGCACTTGTTTAAATTATACAACCTTCATCTCAATGATCATCATAATTAAGAGAAACTGACTAAATACATACTTAGATCTTTAACAAAACCTTACCTCCTTTTGTATACATATTGACTTAATGTTTTATGGGCTTCAACAATGCAAGGAACTATATTAAATTCATCAAAAAAATTTAATCCAAATAATCATTAAAAAATTGTTGCTTTCTACAGTAAGAAAGAAACATATCAAGTGGTAGTTTTATTGTTCCATCAGTATTCAATTTTAATAATTTAGGAATAATACATAAATTCAAATTAATTCTCACAATTAATATGATTATATTTTTAATTCCATAATAATTATTTTAAAGACTTACCTTTATTATTAAAACATTAAGCGTAATTAACAAAATACATAAAGAAAAATAGTGCGTTTAATTAATTACTTCATAAAATCTATAACCACTTATTGAATGTAGGGTATACACGAATAATCTTTTACTTGCAATAAACCAATCGCTTAATTATCTTATATCTTATCTCCATATGATGATCACGTTATTGTTAGGATATTGGTTTAGTGAGAGAATTCTAAATAGTGAACATTTGCTTAAATCTTACAATCTTCATCTTGATTATCATCATAACTAAGAGAAACTAGTTAAATACATACTTGGATCTTTAACAAGACCTCGCCTCTTTTTGTATACATAATGACTCAATTTCCTCTAGTACGTTATTGTTTCAATAAGTCAAGGAACTATATCAAGTTCATTAAAAAACCTATTGGTACATATAATCATTTCCCTAAAATAAATAATGTATTATGACTTAGATTAGAAATAAATACCATGATATAGCTTTTAAATCTTAAAATACTATTGTTCTAAGTAAAATATACGTTAGATAAGACTTTCTTCCAAAGTTACTATCCATATGACCTTAAACTCAAGTATCAACTTATACATAGAATAACAAATATCTACAGAACCAAAGGAGGTTCTAATCAATGTTTTGATGATAACAAGATATAAGTACTACTAATGAGTTTAATGTTGTTAATGAGAAGGAATATAAGAACAAGATATCACTGTATCAAAAAGTTATGAAAGAAAAGATGAAGTTTGCAATCTTCAATACCAAGACAAAGTCAAAAAGAACGTAAAGATACATCAAAGTTATTTTATGCATTACTTATTTTAAAATCATATATTTTTTAGTTTTTGATAGTCTAAAAGGCTCACCATGCTTTTTTTTTTTTACTTCGCTTCATTAAATGAGTCTTTCAATCACGAAGAGGCATTGAATTTTTTTATTATAAAAGCCTCTTCAACAAAATTTGGGGAACATTTTTGGAAAGTTTAACTTAGAATTGCATTGATTTTGAGCATTTAGAAACATTAGAATTATGTTTTTGGGGTGATTGGTTGACTTATATAGGCTAGTGGTTAATCAATATAGGTTAAAGTTGTTAAATTTGATATACCTTAGTTTTATTGTAACATTAGTTGATGTATTGGTCGACCAATATTCCATATTGGTTGAACAATATGTCTAATAATTGGTTAATGCTCCAGTGATTAATGCGCAGTAGCTAATTCACACTAATCAACCAATGCTCTGCAGATAGTCATTGTGATGGCTAGAGCCAAGCTAATAAAGGCCCTAAAACATTATAAATAGGTGTTTTCTCATTGGTTTAATATTAAGAAGTATTTGAGTGCCTTTTACACACATTTTTAAGTATTTTTAAATTATTTGAGCATTAATTGTATTATTTTCAGTGTGTAAGCTTTTTTATGATTGTCAAAATAATTAGGTGAGTAAGTTTGATTTGTAAGCTATTATTGGCTTTGAGGTTCCTCTTCACCTTCAAGAAAGATTGAAAAAAGTTCTTTTTCTAAAATAAAAGAATTGCACAAAAGTTATTCTTCTCCTTGAAAGAATAATTATATTGGAAATCTAGGAAAAGTCTTGGGAGTGTATGTAGGCAAGGATTTTATTTCGAACCACTATAAATTGATTTTCATTTTTCTTCCATTACTCTTTTACTCTATTTTTTGCAATCATAGTTATATTCCTTTACTTCCATTTTATTCGTGCATTTATTATAATTTATAGGCATTGTTTTAAAAGTTAGTATCCTATGAATAAAATCTTAAAAAAAAGACCCAATTCATCTCACCATTTGGGTTCCATTAGGGAATAATAAGTGGTATAAAAATATGTGTATGTAGAGCCCGACCTCTACCGCCATCACTCCAGGTATTGTCCTCTTTGGTCAAGGGTGAGCCACGGCTCGAACCTAAGACCTCAAGGTTTTGTTTCACTTTAAATGGACGCCTCTTACCATTGAGTCAATGGCTCAATGATAAGAGGCGTCCACTTAAAGTGGAACAAAACCTTGAGGTCTTGTGTTCGAGTCGTGACTCACGCAAGTGCCAAAGAG
>JANIJH010000224.1:23481192-23496798 GCA_024520975.1 Erythroxylum areolatum
TATATAAATTCATATAAAAATGATTGTATGCTTTTGTGACTAGTTTGGTAAACGAGTCTTTCATCGTTTTGAGAAACAATCTTAACCTGCTTTGGTTATTACATGCATCCAACCTTACGCAGTCCAAGGCTAATGGGAACCTATCATTATAGAAAAACAATCTTGAAATCCAAAACAGATCCCAAAATTTGGGTGGCCGCTGCACTTTCTGAACCTTTAATGCTGGTGCCTCTAAAATTTAATTTAGTAATTTGCCCAATCTCACTCTTCAATTATAAAATTTATCATCTTCAACATTCTTGATTTATCTTCATTTAGATATAATAAAAATATGGATGTCGCATGAGTGAACTTAAAAAATAAGTGGCTTGGAAAGGGACTGGGACACCAAAGGATGCAATCTTTACTGAAATTCAATGGGCTCGATACAAAAAAGCTTGCGAAACGCCGCCAAATGAGAAGAGAACGGAGGAGTAAATGCAATGGAATTCACAAAATCAAAGACATTTCTTGTCCAGTCACGATTGTGAAATGACAAATTATTTTCAGCAATTCAGAAACCTTCGATTTGGCAAATCTTTCTTCGTTTTCGCCACTTCCCAATTACTCAATAGTCAAAGGAACAGACTCAGCCTGAAAGGTTAAGAAGTTTTGAGTCTCGTCATTTTGAAGTACTGAAAATACAAAGCTTAAGATCAGGTAAACACAAGAAACAAGCTTACCAATTTACGGTACTTGAGAGCATAGAACATTTCAAGGTAGCGACGGCTCTCGAGGCGATCAAGCTTGGAAACATGTTTCCAGAAGCCATAAACTCCTGTGAGAGTCAATAGCCTCTGGGAGTAAATTTGCCAGGTATATCTGTGCAACAAGGCAAAGAATTCAACAAGAGTTGGCGAAGTTTATGAGACTGAATATGCAAGACTAATAATTTTGCAAGGTAAGAGATCAACATACTTCTCTTCAATACGTTTCAGGCCACCTTGGGAGATCTTGTCCCAGTGAGAGGGGTCAGTCTTGCACTTCTCAAAGAAATCAACAAGAAGCTGAGCAGCTTGCTCACCATGGTAAGGATCTATGTGGAAGCCTGATTTTCCATGAACAATAATCTCGGCCGGACCACCTTTGCAAGTGGCAAAGGTTGGCAGACCACAGGTCATGGCCTCGACAACAGTCAGTCCGAAAGCCTCGTATAGTGCAGGCTGGACAAAAGCACCCCTAGTGTCACAAATGTACCGGTAGAGTTCGCCATTTCGCACCCGGTTCATTTGGGAAGATATCCATCTGAACTGGCCATTAAGGTTGTATTGTTCAATAAAACTGTACATTCGCTTCATCTCTGCTTGTTCTTCCAGATCTTTAGACTCCTTTCTTCTGTCACCACCAACTACAACAAGGTTAACTAATTCACGAAGTCGCGTATTTTTCCCGTACCATTCTACAAGGCCAGTCAAATTCTTTACTCTGTCTAGCCTTGCCATGGTGAATAAGATAGGCTTGTTACGGTCTTTTAGCACGCATCTGCCAAAAGAAAAGATGACAGCAATTAAACTTCATCTTCTATCTCTTTGAAACAAATTTTGCAAACGATAAGCGAAGAAGATAAGCATGGAAGACAAACGGACAGAAACTCACAAGTGCTCTTCATTCTCAACAGGGCTGTAAAGAAGTTCCTCAATTTCTGGATGGAAAGAAGTGAGTCTTCGTTTCTCCTCAGTGTATGGGAAGTATATACTCATGTCAGCCCCAGGGGAGACGATGTTGAATTTGGGGTCAAACACATCGATTCCATGAACAACTCTGTACAGGCCAGGAAGTGTAAAAGCTGTGTGGCTCTCGTATTGGCCGACGGTATCCTTGCTGAGATAGTGGAAAGGTAAACATTTGTTCAAGGTTAGATCCAAAAGAAGTAATGACAACGCAGGACAAGAGATATGGTATGGACAAAACCTATCACCTTCCAGCAATCTCTTGGAATGTGCTGGTGATAATGAAATCTGTATGGTTCATGGCAATGAGATCAGCTGTAAATTGGCAAGAAAAGTGATACTTCTCGTCAAACTTCTTCCAATAGATATCTGACTCGGGGTATTTTGTTTTCTCCAGAGCATGGGCAATCGTACACTGCAACCACAGCAACAGCAAAAGTAACAAAATATTAATGCCTGACGTAAAAACAATCAAATGAATATAAACAATTGATCATATAGGAAAGGACTTACCTCTGTAACACCTAGTTTATGTGCTAACAAGGAAGCAACAATGTTTCCATCACTATAATTTCCAATGATTAAGTCGGGCTTTCCCTGAAATTCCTTCGCAATTTCGGCTGCAACATCCTGTACAAGCACAAATAGTTCTTTGAGCTTACGAGGACTAACAGAAACCTCTGATAGCATCAGTTCCTCTCAGACATTCAAAAATCACCTCAGTGTAAGCTTCTAGGTAGGGCCACACTTCAAATCTGGAGATCCATTTGCGAACAATTCCTTTCTCTGTTCTAAAGGGTACTCGGAGGATATCTGAATACTCCGTTCCAAAAACTTTCTCCATACGCTGACCACAAGTGGTTCCTACGGCATCTGGGAGAAGCCGAGTAATCTACAGACAAACCATAACAGAACAAGCATTAAAGACAGTGAAAATCATTTGCACGATAGATCAAAACTGCACAAAATCCCCATAAACTTCAACAACTTACAATGAGGATTCGAGGGGTGATGTCAAGTCCCTGCTGTTTTATACGCTGAAGCATTTCAGTCTCCAAGGCACGAACTTGATCCAAGATATAGACAACCTAGAAGAGGAATATTTGACCAACAAGACCAATTCACCTCCTACTTTAAAGGGTATTCAACGGAATGACAGTAGACTAGGTTTGAGACTAACCTGGCCTCCAGTGTCAGGATAGCCCAAAACATTGTCTTGGGCAAAGTATCCATGAGGAGTCATAATCACAACGTTAAACACCATAGGAATTCTACCTAGGAATGTCTCAAGAGTGCAGGGATCAGGTGCCTCGAGAAGATCCAAAAGAAGTCTAATCATCTCTAGAACACGCTCAGCAGTATCACCCCATCCTCTCTCTAAGCCAATTTCCTGGAACTTGTGCTCAAAATCGGAGTATGGAGTTTGTGTTGGCAGCGCAATCAAATACTCCTCTGCCTTCCTCAGAACATATTGCAGGGCGTTTAGGTTCTGGATTCTGTCATTAAGCATCATGTTCTGCAATAAAAATCCAGGTGATACAATTAAATATCAGATTCCAGTGACAGAACCTGCATAGATCTTCCAATACTGTTATCAGATCATGTTGGCGTTTCCAGAGACATAATTTGAAGTAAGAAAATCATGATTCATGGTAAGATCGATTGAGTGCTTCTCAAACTGTAGCCTGATCCATTAAACTTCCAATTTAGGCAAGGACTACGTATTTAAGATTCTTCTTGGCGTATTTTTTGGATGAGTATCAAATACTTTAGCACAACCACATGATTTTATGATCAAATCCAAGAATGCAAGTCAACTTCAAGTGTCTAACAAAGGTATAAAATAGAAACTTAGAGTAGATTTGCAGATCATGCTAAAAACTCATCCAAATAGCAATTTGGTGATAAATGATGAAAATTGGGTGTGTTACTAGATTTACCTTTCCTTTGTGGCAGTGAACTTTCAGAAATTCAAGCAGGGGATGCAAGCTCTCCTTGTCATGAAACAGTTTGGCAGACAAGTGGCGATTGAGGAATTCCACCCCATTGCCGATGTACTTCTCCAGAGTTGGGCGCGGAAAGGTTGCATTGAATGGTTCAAAGTCCAACTCGAGAACAAAGTTTCCATTGGTGCTGCATTCATGTAAATAATGGTCAGATAAAGCTAAGAAAGCATAGATCAAAAAGTTACTAAATTCATAGCAACCGCGTGTCTCACCTTCCATCAACAAGTTCTTCCTTGAAGTGGAGATACTCAGCAACACGCAACTCCTCGACGACAAGGGCATGGACATTCACTCTAATGTACTCCCACACACCAGGTCGTGGGCGTACAGCAAGGGCAACCCATGGAGGCAAAACAATTGCTTCCTGAAAAACCAGGATCAAGAACAACAAGAGGTCAAACCTCATGTTACACAGTACTAAACAGATACAGTAAGAAATGCATGTGTGATCAAGTTCACCTGTGTGGCTCTCAGGACTTCACCAAATGCACCATCAGCAAGTATCTTTCTGTTCTCTTCAGAGATTGCTTCGAACTCAGCAATAACGTGATGGTTTTGAAGAATTCCTTTTCCCTTAGCTTCGATCCTAAAATACAATCCGTAATAACTTCAGCTTTCTATATTATACACCAATACTATGAAGCTACTTGTGGCAAATTACCTGATCTCAGGTTTGATGATCTTAACGCCAGTACAATTTAAACAAAAGTGAGAACTTTTAACTATCTAAAACCACCCTATGACTCAAAAAACGATGCTTGTGAATTGAAGGCTACTTGGTGTAAAGACCTTGAAGAGACTAAATACCTTGTCAACAAAGCCACAATCTCGTTGCGATGACCTTTCAGTGTATCATCCAAACGTTCACGGATGCTATGAACGCGAGTGAGCACACGCTCAGCCATGGATGATGGATACTTAGAGAATCTCGGAATAACCTTTTAACTGAAACAGACTGCAAATATTAGTCATAACAACAAGAAACAAACCCAGAAACCACGGAGTATAACTGAACATAAAAACGCACAAAGTCAAAACTAGAAAAAAGGGATCACATTATTCTAGTAAGAGTAAAATTTTCAAAAATTACCACCCCACCAATTCACAATGTATATATAGTGGAACTATACAATTGGTGCATTAAATAATGTACCATGAGCAACAGTGGACAAAGGAATTAAAGAGAAGTGCCAGAAAACGAAGAATCGAACAAACTTGTGATCGTGAGGCTGTTAGGTATAAAGGTTGACGCCCATATGTCATTACGGAGTTCACTAGAAAGATCAGTGCATTAAAGTAGTAAGAATATATTTTTCTATTAAAAAATACGGTTGTTCATCGTTGGGAAAAGACCTTTGCTCGTTAGTAAATTCCCTGCAACAAGAATAATGCAGTGACAAGAAGAGAAAACTATTAAGCAATAGCAACAAAAGTTCTCCAAGGAAAAGAAAAATTGTTTGACCCGGAAGGAAATAGGTATCAAATTTTGACAATGAAGATAAAGAGTTGAATTTCCTTTATCTTCCTGTAAGTTAAAGAACACAAGAAAGGGAAAACAACACCACCAAAAGACTGCCAACAGACGTAGTTTTCCATGCTTAGCTGTTTTTCGTGAAAAAAGAAATAGATTCAGCGTTCAGAATGCAACGATCTGCACAATTCCTCTCAGACCAACTAAAACAGGTCTATAACTACATAAAAATCAAACACTTTTAACAACAATGGTGAACGAAACAACAAGGAGAAGCATTATGAAGGAGCAGAGCGAGTCTGGTTTAGCATTGAGTAAAAGCACGATCGGGGCAACTTTCCATCACCCAGATGAACGGAGAAAACAAAGGTAAGGAAGACAAAGCAAAAAACGCACCTAAGAGCAAAGAGAAATACGAACAAAGCTAACGCAAAAACAGGAGAACTGAGGAAGCAGAACGAAATGAGGTGGGTGAGTAAAAGACTAGACTGAGCTGGAATTTATAGAAAAAAAAGGAGCTTGGAGAAGCAAATGCAGAAACCAAAAGGGTAGGCCGTAGGGACATGAAATATAAGAGTTTTAAATCGCTAATTAACCCTTGTATTTCAGACATTTATCTCCCCTACCGCAAAAAGGTGAATGCGTTTGTTAGCAGCATGCAGAGTAATTTACGATAGAGGGGTATTTTGGTAACACAAAAATAATTTAGGCATTTATGCGGAGATGGAGATATGATTAAGAAAAGGAGAAATAAACAAAGCAATCTTAATAATTAATAAACGTACCCCCTCAAACCCATGAAGTCAAAGTAAACATAAAAAAGTTAATGTAAAAGCTAGATATCATGCTTCTTTGATTAATATCTAATATATAAGGTTCTAATTATATGATTAATATTAATGGTTACTAATAATAATTATTATTATTAAATAAGAAAATTTACTTTGATTGTCATATTACCTATTTGGAGGCAAAACATTTTTGTAAGAGCGACCATAACGGAAATTGGTAAAAACACGCTTCAATAAAGGTAGTGTGGAATGTTTCTTTGTGACCCTGAAGTTTCAAAGAAAAATGGGTACAATCAAAATAGTCCTCATGACCTTGATTTAGGTTGTTTCCGGCCAGGTGCCAAACATTGCTGGATAAACTATTTGGATTGGTAGTTCTTCTAAGGATTTAATGTCTTATACGACTTACATCAATGTCGATAAGTATTTGGCTATTTGCTCACCATCTATGATGTGGGAGTTTCCACTTGAAAGTTGGTGGTCTTAGCCATGGAATGGGGTTGGTCCTGAAAGGATCAGGCGACGCACCGCTATATGCATTAGGGTTTAGGGCTGCGACTAAGCAGATAATAGGATCATATTCATATAATAAAATGTCAACTTTAGCAATGACTGACTACGAAAACAATGCACGTAGTCTCGTCTTATTCTATCTGCCCCTGTTCGTCCGGATGGGACTAAACAACAGTCAAAACGAAACAAAGTGATGCCAGACAGACAGAGGGAGCATCAAAGACGAGCGCACACCCCCAACACACAACATATATAACTAGGAAGTTAATGAGTGATCGAAACAATAAAACTGAAACCAACAAAAGATTTCTTACCTTTTCTAGATAAGATATACGCAAACTTCGAGAAACGAAACCTTGATAAGAACGCAAGAAAACTAAAAGAATGGAAAGGAATAGAGGGTGACGGAGAGAAAGGGTTGAAGTCACGACATGAAATCCTCTGCCCTTAAATTTATATACCAATTCTGTCTTATTTGATCCATCTATATAAATAGATGGCTTGGATAAAATAAGACAAGATTGGTACACAAATTTGAAGACAGAGGATCTATCCCCTGAAGTGACACCCTTTTATACACGAGAAAAAAGCACGTGGATACACCTTGCTCGATCAATTCATGCGCCTTCATAGTCATCATAGAGGATTTTCAGTTTCACTCGGGTTTAGGCTTAGAGGTGAATTATTGTGATGATATACTAAATGTAATTAATCAAGTAGAAATTGTGTTTCAGTGGTTCGGTACCGGAGAACTAAATCACATTATTGCCACCACCTCCCTGTGGCTTCATATCGTTCCTTTCGTTACTTTTGCCTGTGGCACAACCACAGTTTTTTTCTATGCTTCCCTTCTCTCTCGTCTTTGTCTCTGTTCCAGCTTTATTCTTGTTCAAATGTATTCGTAAAAGAAAGAAAATCAATATTTTAGTGCCCAGTTAGATGTAATGCAAAGGTGACGAGTGGCTTATGACAACCGCCAATTTTAAGAAGCATCAGCCGGCCGTCTCATAGCGTTCAAAGTGGTATTTTCGTAATTTAGGGTCAGAAAAACCTTGTTAATGAAAGTTTTGTCTCTGTTTTTTTTCATGGATGGGGTTTTGCGAAATTCAGGTGTTAACGTCGAAGATGGAAACGAATATGCCAATTTTCTGACGTGGCGTTAGGTAATTGGGCAGTGGTAGTACATGAAGTCACCGACGGGAGTTGGGGTTAGCTGGCTTGTGGACCCCACAAGTCATAGATTGACAAAAATGCGGGAGTACAAAGTCTGAACTCCGAAGAGCTATTGGCTGAGACAAGTATGTCTGACGTGGCACCATACGCCGACGGAACAGAATCCTAAATAAACAAATGGAGGTGAATTCTGAGGCTTATCCACTGCAATCCACCTAATTTTTCATTCAGAAATCAGAACGCTTTTCTAGAAATTCCACCAAGGCAATTAATGGAGAAAATAGGAAAACAAATAGAAGCTGTACAGGACTAACACGGAGAGGGAAAGAGGGTATCAAATTTTTTGTGCCCATTACTCTATTTTAACTCCAAAATGATATTATTTTATATATAAATAAACATAAAATTACGTTATTTTAGGACGAAAATTGGGTTTAAATCAGACAGAGGAAAGAGGAGCGGCTGCTTTACAGATCTACTAGCCACCCAATCCCAATTGTTGTTTTGGGTCCCAGGGATTCATTGCATGTTCTGACTTTACCATCGCACGTTGAGTTTCTGATTAGATGATGCTTTTTCTGAAGGACTAGCCACCTAAGTTTCAACCTTGCCCTTGCCTTGCCTTATGTTTTAATCTCACTGAAATAAGGGGAGAAAATGGAATTAAACATGAAATTTAAATAATTCTTCTTTTCCTTTTAGTAACGATTCTTTACGGAATATGGTTGAAAGATATTTTATATTTTGGATGCATATTTTAATTTAAAGATAAATTTAAGTATAATGACAAGTTAAACGATTAGTTGTCATAATTTGAAATTTTAAATTCAAATACTTGAGTTTCTTCAAAAGCATAAGGGATTCAAATTCTAAAATCTGGACAAAGTATTCAGTCTCTTAAAAACTCCGTCACGCCAAGGAAAAAAAAAACAGGACTTTAAAGTTTTTGATACGTAGAATAAAATTGATAATACGAGGGGTTTGCAATTGAGATTTAAAAGGGCAATTTTGGCTTCCCCGAAATTAGGTGACAGGGAAATAATAGAGGTGGGTGCTACTGCCACCCCATAAAAGGAGTGATGTGAGGCTGAGAAAAAAACCCACGACTGACAAATCCCAATTGGAAATGAATGCCAGGCAGGCAGGCAGGGTTTGGAGTTCAGATATTTTGCTGTTCTTTTACGTGTCCCATATCAGCTTTCGACAGGTTGTCCGAGTGGAGAAGGATAGGCACCAGGCAGGTCCACTCTCAATTTTAGCTATTAATTATAGTTCTCATTCATCCTCTCAAAACAAAATAATAAAGAGAAAAATGGTGCTTGAGATTAAGACCTCCGCTAAAGAATATCTGGGCAACGAAATAGCATTAGCATTGTTGTTGATACATTACGAATGCAAGGTTGCTTAAATAACATATCATTCGTTTCAAGTTGGGCATATCGAGATTTAGTGTAACTACAAATTTAATGGTTATAATTCTCACGACATTCATTGCATGGTATCAAAGCAATGACCGTACATGGTGTAGATATTTCCTTTACATTTGTTGCACTGTTAGTGTTGGGTCCAATATTGTCCATGCTGTCTTGTGGATGATGAAAGTTTGCACGTGCACACAATCCTTACCTGATAAAGGTTGCGTTGTCAATAAATGACGTCTAATTAGATAATGAACTAACTAGTTATGACGTCTAATAATAGTAAATAAACTCAAGGAAATAGAAAACACTGTTGTTTAGTTGGCGATGATTTTGATACTGTTAATTAATATCACTTTTCAGTTGTTTTCCTTGGAGTCTAAATGCAGGTAATCATTTTACACATCTTCAGCTCAAAAAAGCATCAATGGATAGTATTCGTAGTAGCTATCTCAGTAAGAAATCATGGCTATGTGTTAATAAAACATGAAAGTAGCTTATTGGCAAAGAAATATTGTGCAAAGCAATGCATCGTCTGTTTTGTATCAGCATTAGTATCCGAGTCTGTATTATAATGGCATTTCAACATCTATTTTTATTGCTAATCACAAAGAAAAGGAACCTGGTGTATGAATGTTAGTAATCAAAATGTGTAGATTTTGAATAACATGTCTAATTAGTATAGTAAATGTGTCTACTTATTTTTGGTACGTAAGCAAATAGGCGGAGTTTATTATGATAAAGAGTGCCACGGCATGGGTAATTAATTAGACCCGTTGCGTACTAGACCACGCTTGAGCCACATTGGATCGATATTGACGTACAACAACCACCGAAAAGTCGTGTTGTGGTCCCCAATTATTTGATATGATATGTTATACCAATTTTCTTTTGGTTTTATCATACCAAATTTTCCGGAATTACAACTCCAAATGATTTAAAACGAAATCCATATGATTCGCATGATATGATGTTTACCCTAACATTGAATTATAAGCAATATACAATATTCTTATTTGAATAAATAATTTATAAAATTTTCAGCATATCTAAAAACTGTATACAGTCCTTACACCAAAAACAAAGCTTCCCCATCATAAAATATTACCCTACTTTTACATTGTTTCCCAAAAACAAAACATATCGAGAAGCGAAATAGCATATGGGTCAATGTAACCCATAAAATTAAAGTAATTAGTGCACCATATAATAAGGACATAACGCAAATCATGGCCGCTAAGATTAAAAAATGAATACTCACATTTAACAAAAGGACTTTGATAAAGAGAAAAAAGATGCAAGTATGAAAGAGAGGCGATGGGTAGGACCCTTTCTGGCCTAAATTGTTTGGTCTGCCTAACCAAACTAGCTTAAAGTCAAAGCTTAAGTAAAAACTTTGAAAAGCCTGAAATTTGGAAATTGTTAATCTTTACACCCTACTGCTCTGGTAGTTCTGGATGTCGTCATTATTTGCGTCAATTTGTTTCCGAAGAATGCATCATTTTCACAGACTAGCAATTATCCACAGTTTCAATGAGAATATGTATTCGCATCAATGAAGATCCCTACTTCTCGACTTTTAAAAAAAAAATTAAAAAAATGGTCACATCATTTTGGTTTAGATCTTAGATTTTTAATTGGCGTTTGAATTCCTGAAATAAAAGCCAAACTATCAACTGATCCAATAGAAATGTAAACGGTTTTAAATTTTAATTTAATTACTTAAGAACTAAAATTGCAGAAATAATGCTATTGAACAATTGAACATGTTTGTATATCAACAAGCTAAATAAAACTAAGATGATAACAAAAGCAAAATACTTTAAATTTAACTGAATCTTCTTCTATTCAACATTGGAGATGGGACTTTCTTTGCTAATGCAAGTTCTAATATATTATTATTATTAGCTGGTATGTTTTCGTCAATTTCAAGATGAAATGTGGACAAAATGATGACCCATCCACCAGTAAAGTATAAAAGTCCAGGCCGTACTGAGTTTCACAAAGCAGGGACCAACCAGAAGTTGTTGGCTGTTTCTCCGCTTTTGGCTGGCGGAAGTTGGAATTATCAAAAGTTGGGAAGGTTACAAAAGTCATTTTGGATATTCCAACATAAACCATGATGTCAGTTTTGGACTTGTACTTTTACATGCAAGACCACTAAAATTTTAAAATGTTATATAATAACCTTATAATTACAATTATAGTTAAAATTTACTCATCATAATTATACTTATATTGCATTGGTATTAAAATTATTGTCTTAACTCAAAATTCAGCAGTTTAGAACTTTACTCAAGATACACAAAATTGATTCTTTTAATCCCAGATTTAGAAAACGATTTCAATATCATTAATATGATTATAAAATTTAGGTGGTTAATATACATTAAAAGTTTTAGCAGCACATAAGTTGTCTTATACATAATTGTTCAGGAGGAGACAATATCATAAAAGTTTCCTCAATGTAAAATATGTTTTCTTGTGCTGGTTGAAAAGCAAGGTATCTGGGAAGGATACGCGTGATTAGGGAGTTTCCAGGTTGTTGATCCCAATCATACCCATAAAATTACTAATCTTGGATAAGATTTGTGGGCACCAAAAGAGAAAGGACGGACTTCAATTAGTTTGTCGTTTCTTGTACGCCAAGCGTCCCCAATAGTCCATTGTAGACTTCATTTTGCCTTTCTGTTGGGAGTTGGATTGTTGAACTAATTACTATAGTTGAGTAGTGATCATCAACTAATACATTTGTAAACAAAAGATTAGTGATCATTAATTAATACCGAGAGAGCAACAGATGTACGAACTAGTTTGTCATCTAAGCAAGCCAATCCGATATTAGTGTCACTTATTTTGATTTTACACTTATTAAGTGCCATAGTATTCTTTTAGAGGATTTGTCGGGATCTGTTTCTTCAAATTTGTTTTATAACCGGTATACTTCTTTTCTTTTTATACCAAAAAAAAAAAAGATTAAGTCCATGTTATATGTACATTTTAACCGATTGAAGAAGATACTAACATCTGAAGTACCACCAGAAATAAATAGTTATCCCAACAACTTTGTGAGCACGTGACTTTTGAAGTTGTTGGCTTAATGGTGTTCTGGCTGTTTTTATTTCTACCGATTAATTTAGCTTCGGCCCCATCGATCTTTAGTGGACCCATATTGTTAACTGTGAGAAATCCAAATGCAAGGTCTATCCGAAGTTTTGTTGGTATATAAATTTAACAGCAAAACAGATCCATCTTAAGGACTTAATTATATAAACGTAAATGTATACACTGGTAACTTTAAAATAAGAAAACAAACTTTGAAAATAGTATTCATTGTATTATAAGCTCACCTGCTGTTTTCTTTAGATTGTGACATTATCCATTTGTGTATCCATTCCATTATTTGATTATTTAGTCCATGAATTTTGATGACAACCCAAAAATATCTTGTAGTTTATAGAGTTAGTTGACATTTCTCTCGTCCCGCGTTGGTTTAGCCTTTCCTTTGTCCTCACCTCAGTCCCCAGCCCTGCGAAGTGGGACTATGTGACATGCTATTCTTCATTCCTATCCCTTTTATAAGCCTATTTTCAAATTTTGGTCAACTTGTGAATTAATTTAGCTGAGTTAAAAATATATTATTTCATAGTTACTTTTTAAAAAAATCAAAACTAATGACCATTCCCTTTAAATGCGTACTAAGTATTGATATTTTTGTGATTATTGAATTTCTGTCACAAACACACTCATGTTTAACTTATTGCAAGTCTTAAAACTCACTTCGACCCCAGCGAGCTGTCTTATTTGTTTTCCATTGTATTATTGTTTAAGGATGATTTTTTTTACCTTTAGAACCTTTCTTCCTTCCACTTCCCTGAGTCCTTTTATTGATTACATCTTGAAAACCTTCATGCTCAGTTTCTTCATTTTCCATGTTAAGAGAGTTGACGGAGGAATTACTTAAAGAGGATGTGGTTTTTTCTTTTTCTTTTCCAATAGCTACAATTTTAGTCTCATTATCTTAAAGTAGAACTATTTTTGGTTATCATTTTTAGATGATACTTGGTTTATTTTCTCTTTGTCACTGACGCTGATTCTGAAGATATTATCCCTATCAAGGACCTTGATTACTGTTTCATTATTCTCCTCCGTAGGCAAGGAGTCTTTAGAACTAGGATCATACTCAAGCCCTATTAATTTAACATAATCACCCTAGCAAAAACTTTGCTAGTGCGTTTTGGACTTTTCGTTAAGACATTAGGAAAGGTCACCAATGATAGGAAACTTACACCATAGCCTCCTGTACAAAGCTATTAGGACCCAGTCTCATAACGGAAATAAAATCAAGAAATTCTACAATTATATTGATATTAACATATAAATGTACATAGCCAATCCTTTTCCTCTTTACTATATTTTTATCAATATAAGTGGTCTCCCAATGTAACTATCAATCATACTAAGACACTAAGTAGTCTAATAATATAAAGGAATGCTATGTATATTAATCTATATAGGAATGTTATGAACCTTGACATTTTGTAATCTGATGCTAGGTTACGATGTTTGTAGGAATAAAGGAACTGAGGTATGTGCTATGACCTCTCTTTTACTATCTTGTTAGCTACAACTAGGGATGTAAAAGTGAACATAATTAGATTGTCTTCAAATAGAAGAACATTTTTAAGTCCTCTAGACTTCCATTTTACTTCCTATCTATAGATGACTGGAAAAGGTGGCCTTTGTTCCAAAAAGAACCCGACAAAGTAGATTCCTAAGTTTTATCCCCTACTTTTAAAGTTTCAAGATCTGAAGCAACAATAGGTTTGCCTTCTATTTCTTTAGGAGAATAATAATGGAGAGAGAGATTAGAGGACTCCCCAACCACCTACTCCCGGCTTTTGTTTCAAGGATTGTTCATTGTTGGTGCTTGAGGGGAAATTGTTTTAGGAAGTTCAGTTGCTTGTGGAGGCACGAGATGTGGGAGAATAGGTGAGTGCAGAGTTGGAGTTTAGGAGGGCAAAGGTGGAAAGATTTATGAGTCAACAGTTTACATTAGTGAGAGAAGTGGAGGAAGTAATTACTTGATGGTGAAGTAATAGCTTTTTTCGCAGAAAAATGTCCAAAAGTGGTTGCTAGGAAAAGAAGGAAGTTTGAGTGGGAAAGAAAGAATGAAAAAAAGTGTCCAATAGTGTTTTTTTCCTAATGTTATGGTATCCTCTTTTTAGCTTTTGCTCATACATCTTATGGAGTAAAATTTAATTTATAGATAACGTGATAGGATGAAAACATACTTATATCACTAATCAATCGGATAAAAATTATCTACAACATAAGAGACTTACAGGATCCCAAAACTTACAAAACTCTTTCTACATTTTTTTTAGTGGCTTCAAATTTTCTCATCCAACTATTATCTTTCTAATAAATCATATCTTTTATATAATTTTGTAATAGTTATGACATTCATAATTATGACATCTCATATTATTAACTTATTATATGCGCTTATTCATTATCTCCCACCCATAAATAATGAAGTTAATTGATTAAAAAAAATGATGCTGCATTATTTATATTTTTATAGTATCCAGTGTAACGCCGAACTTTCGGAGTCCTTTTGTGTTGTACTATATTTGGAGATACTAATGTATATTGATATATACATATAGTTGTATATGAGTTCAAAGATGTATTTAAGCCATTTGGGTGTATATGTAAATGATTATAATGTTATATGCCCTTACATGAACTTGGAATTCATCGGTAATGCGGAATCTTGAAGATTTCTGACATATGAGCTTTTAAGTGGATAAAACCGAGTCCATTGGATGGATATGACCATGGTGGTTGAATTAAATGTGCTCTAATGCCTTAGGGGCGATTAGACATGATTTATAGACTTATTGGATACTTAGAAAGTTTAATGGAAAATTGAAGTACATAAGAGCTTATTTGCAAATTGTCAAAAGTTAAAGGACTTAATAGTAATTTTTCAATTCTTAGAGGACCAATTCATAATTTTATACAGTTAAGGGGTTTACTTATAATTTTCAAAAGTCCGGGGACCAAAATGAAAATACAATTTTTGATGATTCCCAAATTTTGGGTTTAATTGCAAATTTAGGAAAGTTTAGAGGGCATATGGTAATTTCACATAACTAAGGGCAATAAGGTAAATTTATCATGCTTGGTCAAAGAAGAGTCAAATTCTAAACCCTTCTTTATGTGTGTGGCTGTGCAACCCCTTCATTTGGCATTAAAACACGTTTTTATGTAATTAAAAGAGAGAAGAAAGAAGAAGAAGAGAGGAAAGAGAGGAAGTTTTGGCTATCATCAAAATTCACCCTTCTTTTTGATTTTTCAACTCAAACTAAGGTGTTCTAAGCTAATTTGGGGTCAAGGAACTTAAATCTATCATTAGATTTGAGAAATTCTCAAAGGATTAGAAGATATCACCAAAGGAAGGTTTAGGTAAATTTTGTCTCATCTCTCTCTACATTAGGATTTTGAGTTTGGTGTTAA
>JANIJH010000224.1:23555669-23573106 GCA_024520975.1 Erythroxylum areolatum
GTTTATAAATCGAAAAATAAGTAAAAAATCGTTTTTCTACTCTTCTCCTGCATGGATTCAATGATCTTTCTACTCAAAAAAAATCATCTCTACACTATTATATCACATAAAAATCCTCAAATATGTAAAAACAACACATCTAACTTTTTATCAAGTTTGTACAGTATTCATGAAAATGGATACTATTTCTATGATTATGCTATATCAGATAAGCCATCAAATTTATCTCATATTCATACTTCTCATAAAGATTAACACAATACTTGTTAAAACTCCAAAATCTTCCAAATCATGTGAACCCTAATTCTTCGTGCAACCATGTAAGTCATTGTAGAGGTTGGTAGGTTTCGAATTTATTTGGGGCAAATGAAAGAAATAACATTGGTAGTGGATAGAAGAAAACAAGATTTTTCTCTGGTGTAGATTTGATGAGAAACTCTGTCTTAAAGAAAAACTGGAGAAAGAAGCTTCGAGAAAAACGAAGACAAGAACAGTAACTTGTCCTTCAAGGTTAAGAAAACTTAACTTTAAAACTTGGACATTTGTCCACTTCTTGGCCTCTTATCCATTTTCCCGTTCTAAAACTCACCTAATTATAATTTATACTTAGGTTTATACCTCAATAAAACCATTGAAATTACAATTCATAGCTCATTGATTCACTTTCAGATATTTCCATAAAAATTGAATTTCAGGTCTACTCTTCTATTTCTAAAATAGTATACTATGCACAATTTCTATCTAGAAATTAAACATCTTAGAGACTGAATTACAATTCAGCTTCTTCATATGATTTGTAGCCCTATTTCTCTAGTATACTCCAAATTAAAAGTAATCTCATTTGGAATCCTACAGATCCAAATGTAATCAAAATACCGAAGTATATTCAGTAAAATAATACCGGTTCATACTATTTCAACATATTCCCCCACTTTCATTCAATCAATATTTTTCAAATCAATTCATAATACTACCAATTTTTATTGAAAGGTGTAATAATGTGTTAGGAATCTATTGGCTTAATAATTATGTCATTTGGAGGTCTAGAGAAGAAGTTATCATATAAAGACGCAAGACTGTTCAGCGTGCAACTACTCTCAGATACACAGCAAGTCATAGCTAACAATTGAAGAGTACAATGTTTTGATGTGACAAATAAGGTTATGAGTGTCTATTAATTGACACTCACGGGGGTGAGAAGGAAAAATCACGGGCGTGCATGAATCACAGGTGTGAGGGTGAGAAGTCATAGGCATGAGAGATAAGGACAAAGATTGGGTGAGAGCATATTAGTCAGACCTGTCCACATTTATCACTTAATCTCTCTCAATTCAGTTCAGATAACTATCATTTTTGGTGAAGAGGTAGAGCAATGTCTTACGAGTCCAATGGTTTAAGTCTCACATCATTCGGATGTCGGACTAGGAAGATATAACCAAAAGACAGTTGGATGTTCATCAGCCTCCTAGCATTCCAAACTCGCAATCGTGCATGTGCACGATCGCGATTATCACCATCAACCCTTCAAGCACGATCGTGGCTTTCACCTAAAATGCACGATAGCAACTTTCACTTTTAAGCCTTCAAAAGTCGCTATCGTGGATTTTCACGATAGCGACTTTCATGCGAAAGTCTGAATTTCCTTAGTCGCATATCCAATTTCGAACCTCTATAACTTTTGATTCAAAACTTCAAAAATTACAAACTTCATATCAATAAAAAGATAAAAGAAAGATCTAAAACTTTCATGAGACAATTTTATTAAAATCCCGCTAGATCAATACAGTTTAATCAAGGAAATTTCATATTAATACTGCTGCTTCTACTTCCACTAAAGCCTCATTTGTACTTTTCAAACTTAAATTCTTCTAACTTATTAATAATGCATTTCTATAGTCCATACAATTTTTAAACAAAACAAAATCAAACTTATACTCCAAAGCTTAAAAATCCGAAACTCATATTTACTACCTCTCTCTCTACTGTAGTTTTCCACTTCTTTATTCTCATTTCAATCTTCTTCAATTAACATATAGAACATTGAAACACATTCTTCTAGCTTCATTTCACCTTAGACAAAAAAGCGGAGGTGCATTTCTTAGAAACTAAAGCTGGCAACAAGATACACCCATTTGCCATATTCACGCTCTTGTACTTTCATGGACAAAAGTTTCTTGTGAGTAACGGATGGGATCAACAAATAAGAAAGAAAGATGTAAACATGAAACCTCAGAGAAAGAACATTTGAGGAAAAGCATATCTCAAGTTGGTGCAAGAAACGGCCGTCCTTTGACAAATTTATATGGACAAGAAGTACAAGGGCTAGATAGAGAGAAGGCTTGCAACTAATGAATGATAGAGAGATACAGACATAAGTTTGAGTTTGAATTAAGATGAGATAAAAATACTAAACATATATAATAACATTATTTTATATATATAGTATATATAATGAATCGATTATATTATAATAAAAATTTAAACTCATTAACAATTATTATTTTTAATAATAATGGCACATGGAGTAAATAAATGTTTACTAAAAAAAAAGTCATCTGTGAGCAATAAACACAAGCGTGAAATAAACCAGAATAGCAGAGAATCACACCTGTGAATAGGAGAGAGGAGAAACAAATAGTAACCGTTGATGAAATGGACGAACGAGATGGATTTTGTGGTCGTCCATCCCGTTCGTCCTTAGTGTGTATATATATATATATATATGAAATTCTTGATAGATTAGAAAGGAAGAATTGTTTTTATCTTGCACATTATAGTAAGTGTTCTAGTCTTAGTATTGTTTGTATAAGTCAAATTATTTAAAGTCGAAAAAATATTTGTTATTATAAAGGTAGAGAAAAACTCTAGAGCTTCTAATTTCAGCTAAAACAGACCAATAATTAGTTTTGTATGTTTAATTTGAAGATTTTTAACTTGGTGGCTTAATGAATTCAGATTCATATTATTTTAATTAATTTGGCCATGTATCACCGCTGGAAAGTATCCATATAAAGAAGTAATATAACTTTAGCTGTGTAATTATCAATCAAGTCCACTAATAATCTAGTGATGTCTGCATTATCAAGCTATTAACTCTTGAACCCTAAAAACCTCCAGCTAAGGCATTGAGATCTCAGACAATAAAGAAGATTACTCGCTTCTCTGTATTAAATCACATAAATATATCTTTATATCTAACTTTGCTTATATATACACAGCATATAGTTTTTAGGAAATACAAATTTAAGATAGTAGCAAGTAGGGGCATTTGACAATGGGGAAGGGAGAGAGAAACCCAACAACCTTTTACTCTGTTGAGCGCCTCGTTGCTATCAATCCCTATAATTAGGACTAGACCTTTATTTAGGGAATTTAGTTACAGTATAATTATAACAGAACTATTGAATATAATCTAAACAGTAAACAAGACGATAGAATATCAAGCTTAACGATTAAATTATTATAGTAATTCTGCTAAGATTATATATTGATAGTCGGTAAATTATGACTAAATGCTTTGCTCGGTTGTCCTAGAAGTTATACCCTTATGTCAATAAGATAGACGGCGGTAGAAAAACTGATTCATGAAATATTTTAGAGCAGTGCAGCCGACCAGATAATAATATTCGGAACAGAAATCAGTAGAGTCCATGAAATTTGCACCAGATATCGAAAAATGCACATGGTGGATGTACTTTTTTGTTTATTTGATATACAGTCGAAATACTAATCTGTATGTGCCTTCTTCATCTTTTATCAGGTCATTGTACTCCTGCATCGTTTATATAAATATAATGTGCTTGCTTCAGTTTAACTCGAAACTTTTTGAGCAGATGCTTATCAGGGAGAACGAGTACCCAAATTGTTTCCTGAATATTGGTTAAGTGAGAAGTTTGGTTTAAGTTGAATGTCTTCTTTTTCACACTCAAACAGGCATTTGTGACAACGCGTTGTCGCTTTTAGTCAACAGATAATTTTTCATCATGCTCTTGGTTACAAGTTTATGGCATCTGAATAATTCTCCTTTTTGGATATGTGGAAGGCTATCAATACTGAATTGAAGGCTAATGGTTGGACAAATTATTGGAACAGGTGGCCACTTGCTGGAGAAGGGTCACGGGAAAGGCTCCTGTTTTCCTAATTCTTACTGTCCTCATTTTCGGGGTTAGGAGTTCCTCTTTCTCCCAAAAGTTTTAAGTTTTCCTTTTTTGTGTAGCCAAGTTACTTATGACTATATCATGTTGGGGTTGTAACTTGAAATATTCTAGTGATTGTCTTGATTCATCTTCTAAATTATGAATCTTTAATCACTTTGGTTCCAAAGAGATGCCATTCCAATGCATCTGTCTCTGATCAACACTTTGATTAGACTCCTGTCTTCAACTGTGTCATCAAGGTTAAATGATCACTCCACACACGAAACGAATTTCAATGGCCAAACTCCTGAACACCAAGTGCATTAAAGAGAACATGGAAATTAACGTAAGCTTTCATTCATGATTTGCAACAATTACGGTAAAATAATTTAAGAGCCAAACCTTATTATTCCATGTCCAAAATTACTGCCCATACAGACCGCTCAGAGAAATTCTGGCACTTTGCAATTACCTAAGCCGTATACATCTCCAGCATTGGCCGCCACACAGGTAATTCTGTGACCACTCCAATACTGCCCCTATTTAATGAACTGTTACATGTACTATGACATCAAAAGAAACAACCTAGCGAAGGAAAGGCCTCGACTGTGGGGACTTGGTATTTGGATGGCTTAAAGAAACACTAGCCTTGTCACGGTACATAAAAAATACTCTTGGAATTGTTAGCGTCACATCTGACCACAGACAAACATAATGGAAACAAAGAATCGATGGCCTGCAATTCCTCTGAAACTGGAGCTCTCAAAGAGCAAAGTGCATATATTTACAAGCTTTGAGCCTACCAAGTCGTTGTTCTAGTAGATGAATGACAAATGAAGAGCTCCAAAAAAGAATTTAAGTGTTGCTATATATACTCCTTTATACTTCTATATCAGCTCCCATCATAGCTTTCACGATGGAAATGATTCCGTTTGAGACACAAACATGATAATCACGGAGATTTCTTCTTGCATATAATTGACAGAAGAATGCGGATCAACCTGCCTCTGTATTCTCCCTTTAATCCTGCTCTGAGTAACCTTTCAAAGTTAAATTTATCAGGAATGAATAAAGCAGGAAATGCCAAGTAAGGCCCCATGTGTACATAGTCCGGGAGCAAAAACGATCTTTCTAGTGGCAGAGAGTCTCTCCATAATTTACCCATTGTACAAAGCTATCTGAGAATTCCTCGGGCACATTGGAATTCTGGCGATTACCAAAGGACAGCTCAGTTCCTGTATGCTGCTTTGCCTGAAGAACATATAACAGAAAACAAAGTCAATTTACCGTAGAACTGGTCTCTAATTTCTTAAACAAAAAAGTCTGACTCTAAAGCAATGACATATCTCAAGTAGAATTTGGAACTTTTTTTCATTTCTTTTCATATATGTATGTAATAAGTAGAGAGAAATGAAATTGCTCATACAAGTAGACCACGGATGGCCTTCTAATTCATAAGTTGTTTCTGCAATGAAAATGATTTCTAAACTCAATTTGACATATGGTAAATTTGATAGCAGTAAACCGTACTTCTGCCAAATTGAGAAAAGATCTCCACAACCTCTTCTTTTGGATATCATCAGATCATTGGACACAATGAAGTAATGTAAATCAGCTAATTGTTACGAGCCTTGTTGATATATACATCATCAGCTTAAGAAAAAATTTTTTTACAATTTTGCCTATCATAGAAGTCTATGAATCAGCAACTCTCACCATTAACATTTTTTCAATTTGTATGAATTCTGATAGTGAGTTTGCTTGAACCGACTCCTACATTTTCCCTTGTTTCACTATCCAATTTAATCAACTGTAAAAGGATTAGGAGTAAAACACCACAGCAAACATGAAAGAGCTACTGACCTTCATGCTGGGTCCATATCCACTTGTTGATGGGGTAGATTCACCCAATATTCCATTAACAACATTCTCTGAAGACATCCCTGGGGAGTTTGTGAGTATGGATGATCTGCATCAATCACAAACAAGATAAGTATTCTTTTGATGTCATAGACTTAACAATCTGATTCCTCAAAGAAAATTAAGTTAGGAAACTTGTAGCCCCTATCAAGCACTATTCACCGTGTGCTTTAACTTCGTTTTCACTTTGCTAGACCAACTTAAAGCCATCCATTGCAAGCTAATGGTATGATCAATTGTATGGATTAGACTAAAACAAGTCATGAAAGACTTTTAGTTTGAGGTATTTTCAATATATATTCTATACTCAAAACAGTTATGATTCTTATCCTGATTATTAGGACATACTGGTTTATAGCATAAAGTGACTGAGCCACACATAGCACTTTTTTCCCTGCATGAAAGAGCATTTTCCAATAACTCACTAATTCATAGGTGAGATTCTGGTTTTAGCTAGGGCCCTCATTACTCCATTAACTTCAAACAATAAGTCACAAACATCATTACATCCTGAATTTGAATATACCTCTCAAATATCTCTTCTTCACACGAATTCCCAGATGAAGACAGCCAATCTATATCAACAAAATTCGAGCAATTAAACATATCTCCGTGTTCAGAGAAGTAAATATGACCACTTTCCAGGCATCGATCTCTTTGCACATCTCCAAAAAGCTGTCTACGAGGCATTGAGGGGGTATATCTGCATAAGGTAAATTCACTTAAGAAACATGCATAATAAATATGGTATCAGAAGTTCGTGCCTGCACGGCATTAATATCATTTGCTAAAGGGAAATATCACACATTAAAAGAAAAAAAGTAATACATTTAGCAATCAAATACTGAAATTAGAAATGAGATAGTAGACACATACATACACACACACACAGACACAAAGTACACGTTCCAAATGTCCACTGGATATATAACCTTTTCTACATGGCATGCTTTGCATCTTAGGGCGTATATCACACAATTAAGTGGTGAAAGAATGTTCCAGGGTCAGACAAAAGATGTACGAGGAAAAAGGTCAATGCAATCAATTGCATTGATCACTTGCAACATTCTGGGACATATTTTACATGGTACAAAATACAAGTATGCTTCATATGTCATAAAATCTTAGAAAGCAGACTTACACAATGCACAAAATTATATTATACTAAATTGGATAATGAATGCTAAACAACTTTAGTTGGGAACAGCTTTGACAACTGTAGTCGTACAATTTAAAAATCTAGGTTATATGAAGCAGAATGGCAGTTAACAGGCTGCCAAATTCTAACAAGATGCACATTCAAGATGAAAGAAAACAGATTTCCCATTCATCAATAATGCAGAATACTGAATTGAGCCACATGAATTAAAATTTTCTGGACATACAAGAAAAGATGTCATATGACTGAAAGCAAAAGGTTAAGAAACCTTGAAAGTGATATGTCAGTTTCACAAGGTGATATTTCTGGTGATGTCTCCGTAAGAATGCTAGCTCCTCTTTGCAATTTATTTGGCAAGGCTGACTTGCAGTGCTTTGGATGGACAGCTGATGCTGTTGCAGCTGAACTGCTTTCTCGAAGTATATTTCCATCTGATAAGGACCTTTTAAAAAATGATCTGAATCAAAGTATTTAACAGTTAATGGCAAGCTGTAGTTACATGTATCTAAATGAGATATACAAGAATATACAATATTACATTTTCTCACCCTACATAATTTTAGCAAAGAGTAATGCCCAATATTCTGTTGTACAATTATCCAACCTATGTAGACTTGAGTAGACAATTTAGCAGTTATAGAAGAAAGCATCAAGGAGGTAAATTGACATTTAGGTGGAATTAGCGCAAGTAGTCATCAAAAGAAGATGCAAATTAAATTGTCCAATCCCTTTAATGATCAACAAAATGCTACGAGTCCTAATCTACAAATAACGTTTAGCAAGTTATTCATTATCCTCACAGACAAATAGTTTTTTTCATATCTATAGCAAATTTTTTTGCATCAGTATTGATATATAAAGCCTTGGCACCAAACCTGACCTTCAGAAAGGATGTCAAATCAGTTAGTCAAAAGCTACTCAGCAAAATATTAATACTTGTAGTAAAGATTAGCCAATTGAGTACCTTGAATCTTCTTCCATGCCTATATTCCCATTCCTTCCCACCAAGTGATACTGATCTGAATCCAACTCCCACAGAGCAGGCTTATCCTGCTGTGGCTGGAAGTGTCCCAAGAATCTAACGAAATTATTACGAATTTGAAGTCAGTTGAAAACATAACAAATAAGATCAACTCAATCAGCTAATCAAAACAAATAACATGTATCGATTTCTGAATGGCAAGCATGCAAAACAAATGAAGCAAGTCTGTGCCAAATTTTTCACTCCAAAAGAAAATGAAATCATTTTTTATATCTGTTGTATCTTTACATCAACATTAGTTATACTTATCAAGCCAATGTACAATATGATTCCGTTAATCATGCTCTTATATCAAAACCAACCCTATAAACCAGTAAGTGAATCCCTAGTTGAACTATTCAAATCTAACACATGTTAGAAGTAGGTGATTTCATGTAAAATTTGAAATTTTCTTGCTCAGAAACAATTAGGTCAATCACTAGAACTATCTAAACCCTAACACAAATGATAGGTAGGTGATTTCATTTGAAATTTGGAGCTTTCTAGCTCCAAAGCACATCAAGCATGATGAATGCAGCACAACTTATGGGCTGTACACGGTTGACTTCATGTTCAAGTAAGTGCAAGAGAAACTAGGACCACAACATTACATACATATTAATTGCATCTTGTTTCTCTGCATCCATGTATGCGTTACTGTAATACCGTTGAAGAGTCCTAAAGAACTCCTGAGATTGAGTTGCCGCTCTCCACTGACCCCTTCTCTCGGAGAATATCTACAGAGCATCTCAAGTTTCATAATGTGAGAAATTGGTTCATTGGTATGTAAGGCACAACAGATTTTCATTAGAAAAAATAAAAAATAGACTGCCCAATAACAAACCAAGTAAATTGACCATCCCAACTTCAAAATTGATGCCCAAAGCATATGCAATCCTGAACCAGAACAGTCAAGTTTGAAACTTACAAAACTAAGTCTGCTCCTACTCCCACACAGCATTGTGTTAATTTGATCAAGTTATGCTTGATTGTCTCTTGTATTGACATATGTTACTAACAAAGAATCAGACTGATGGATTCTGAATATTTAAGAATAAAAGATCACATGGTCAATTTTCTGTCATGTTTGACAATTTTTCAGACTAAGGCCATAGAAATTAGTCTATCGACACTCCTATCTCTATAACCACTGTACTGAGAAGGCAACATGAAAAAATTCAAAACAAGGATTCAAAGCAAGTCATAGCTACAAGACAACATTCAATAAGGAATTTTGAGCAGCAAACATTTTCTTTCCAAATTAGAATTACCTTATTATGAGCAGCTGACCCACCATATTGATGTGCTAATGTGTCACCCATTCTTTCATAAAATCCCATCAACTCATCAGCCAAAGAAGAATCAAGATCTATTTTGGGGTTATCCGTAGCTCCTAAAGCATGAAGCTGGTGTCCAAGAGCAGCCAACCCATAGGAATACTGCGCAACATTTGTGCGGTCAAGACAATCAATGCAATTGGTTCTTAGCACTCCTGTTTGGAACATTGGATCTTTGACACAATGATTTCCATTACCAACACTGCTAGCCCCACTAAATTTTCTCTCACAGTTATCTACATTGTCATTACCACAGCCGGAATCATTCCGAGGAGATAAGTTACCATTCTCAAAATTCCTGCATCATAGTTGTAAATCAGAATTTGCCATCAATGAAGTGATCCATAGTTCAATAAGAAAGAAATCTAAGAATCCATAATATAAATCTATTCTTTTGTCATCATCTTAATTGAATGCAAGGGTGATGGATACTTGGATAGCACTCAGAACGTCAGAGGAATCATTAAACCAGACGAATTTGGAAGGTTATAACGCAGGAGAGGAAGTCAATATGAATTTGGGATGCTAACCCCAAAAATTACTAATTATATTGAGATTCAGAAGCTACTAATAAACTCCATAAATAATATCAGCAAATAGGAAAATGAATTACATTATATATGTCTTAATGTGTACCACCAATCTATGTCATTTGCTGCGTTCATGGAATCACCAGTCAATTATAACACAAAATGACTAACAAAAGATAAGGAATTGTGGTGAGATGACTTACTCAGAGGGTGGAAAACTAGTACAATCCTCTGGTCTCCATGCTGGCATTACTTGACAGTAAAAGAAGCCTGTTAGTGCCAAAGCATATGCAGCCACTTTTCCCAGGAGTAACAAAACATTGGCTGATTTGCTGAAAGGGAGAAATAAAAGCAAATACATTAACGCAGAATAATTCAATGTCTACATGAGATTAAGAAGCCTAAGATCAAGCCAAAGTCATGTACCTTCGAAAATGTTTGTGTAGGTCCCAGTGGAGAAACCGTAATAGGTTCTCCTCTGATAAATCTTTGTTAATAAAATCTATAGCAGTAGCAAACTCAGTACGAAGAATCGACTCTCGAGGTTTCTTTTCTTGTGTCTGTTGGTTGGACGAAACATCATCAAGGAGGTAAGATTACTCCAAGGAAAGTAAAAGGGACAAAAAGAAAAAAAAGAAAGAACTAAGCTGTTTCGATATGAGCAAAATAGTAACTCATTTTTAGGAGGAACAAATAACAAAAAACGTTTACCTACTCAAATAAGCCTAAAGCATTTGAGAAAGTATCACTTATCAGAAATTTGAGAAGTTCGCCAAATATATAAGAAAGAAACTTACCTTAATTAAATTCAAAACAATGATAGGATTTCCATATCTTTTGACAAGATTTTCGAAATGAAGTCTTGTTGCTTCATAGTTTTGGTCCTTTTTTGACACTGAAAGAGAAAGAGAGTTGAGTGCAAGTCCAAATATGAACACCTCAATGAATGCTAGAAGAAGTTCAACATACATATGATATCCGGTTTAAGATTCAAACGTGATGTTTCCTGTGACCAATACAATGGAATAGAGCCACGGTTCTGTACAATAGAACTTATTTGCATGGGAAACCCTTCAGGAATATCTTCAAAAACAATCTGCTCTGTCTCAACATCGTTAGCCACCCTACCTTTCTCATTAACGCCACGTTTTAGATACCTGATTGAGAAGCATAATAAGTTACCATTACTTAGATAAAAAAATATTAAGCGCTACAAATAAAACTGTAAAACATGCTCATTCAGATTGTTTGGAAGCATTAAAATTCAAAACCAACTGAATCTTCTATCTTTAATCTATGTATCTGCTTCAAGCACAGTTTCCAATGGGAGGCAAAATTTATGTCAGTGCTCTTACCTTGTACCAGCATAATGTCGGGAACGTCTTGCAATGAGGGTGAGCTTAAAGTCTCGTCCAGACACAGAAAGGGTTGCCTGTATTCACAAAGTATGAAGTCATTGAGAAAAAGCAACCAAACAAGTATCTTAGTAAAGTAAGCAAATCAAGTTTACAAACAAAAAGAAATGACGCAGCCACTCTAATTGTCATGAAAAGTTTCATGAATTGAAACATGTCTAAAGGAAAGATTCAAAACATTGGATCACAAAATATATAAATCTAATGAGCTTTTCATCATTAAACAGAGAGCCACCTAAAACCAAATTGCACTAGAGAAACACAAATGAAACAACTATCAAATGCTTGAAAAGTAGATTTATAATATCCAGGGCTCTAGAAAAGGTCATAAAGCTTGTAACCAGATACACAAACACAGCAGAGGAAATTGCAGGATAAACAAGCTTCAGCAATCATGGGAAAAGGCAGAGAAGTTGGTAACTTATCCATAATCATCAGTTCCTCACCTGTTTGAAAAACCCATAGACTAATGCAACTGTCCATAGAGTATTCTGGAGATGATTTCGGATTCCCCGTGTCAAGAACTCATTCCAAACAAACATTGTCTCATATAGAACATGGCTTGTCTCGCTATTGCAGAGGTTCTTCTGAAGACTGCGCATGACATGGTAGGAGTAGCTAAAAAAGAAGTCCTTTGTAAGGTCAACCATGCAGAGAAGCTTCTTATATCTAAAAAGTTTCAATGAGGAAACGGTGGATTAGTCAGCAATTAAACTGTGCTAAGTAGAGCTTAAAGAGCTGAAAGAACCAGAAAATAAGATATTAGATCAAGACTAAAAAGATCCACTTCTCCAGAATTCAGCATTTGACAAACAAAATAAGAATGCTTGAGTGTAACTTAAGAAGCTTCTGTTGCACAAATGCAGAAGCACAGAAGCTTTCAAACACAGCCTCAACAAAATGAAAAAGATATTTAAAAAACAAACCATGAATACAAAATTAAAGTTGCACTTTTGGCAACAAGAGGCAGTTGCCCAGGTGAGTATGAACTCGTGGTCTTCCGAAGAATGGTACACACTACATACTTTTCAAATGGATAAAATTTCACCAAATACAGTTACTAGATCTTGCTTGCCTTCCCAGTACCATGACAAATTACATATAAAAGTAGAATGGACTAAAGACCTGTTCTCATTCTTATAATTACTGATATTGGAACAAACATCAGAATGAGGAAGTGGAATCATTGCACTTTTGGAGATTGCGTATACATTATGACCACAAATTTCACCAATCTGCCTTCTTTTCGTAATTAGCAGCATGTAATATGGCCCCAAAAACTTGATAAACCCTGAAAAGATGAAAACAAGATCACCTCCATAACATGGCCAAGATTTCCAAGCACAACAGCCATAGAGATAAAAGAATGTCAACTTTGCAGTACATACCAACAATTCCATAACAAGTGGTAACAAACTTGAGCCCACCAGTGGCCTTGTTTCCTTCGTGTATCCGCTTCAACAAATCAGAACATTCACTTTCTGTATATGTGGTAGAATCTTCACGAATATTCAACTCTGAAGGTTCTAATCGACCAATTTTTAGTACCCTCCAATAAGTCCTACTCTTATCCCTCCCTATCATGTAAAAATTCTGCAGAAAATGAAACTACACACTATTATACACATAACAAGCTAGTATAATACACAACTTGTTGACTAAAATCCAAAATTCCAAAGATGTAGCAACAACATGACATCAAATTCATTAGAGGAGAGGGAAGTAACAGCAATTAAACCAATTGAAACAGAAATTGCATACAATTATGCATGGTACAGAACATGCAAGTCACTAGAAGTCGATGACTACAATACAAAATTCACAGCAATGCGAGTGCATCAAATTAAACCGTTACAAGATTTTCATTAGAAATAAGGCAAGTAACAACAATTAAAACAATGAAAAAACAGAAGAGTTCTCACGGAGATCAGAAGTAAAATAGTACCGATCGAGTCTCGTAGAGCCTGAATTTCTGCATATACACGTGCTGCGAACGAGACAACTCTTCGTAGCTTAGGTTTGGAGAGCTAGGAACTTCCTCATTATTCTCAATTGACGCCATCGCCTCTCCCTCGCCCTATATAAAAATATATATATAACACAGAAATAAATTTGGAAAACTTTTCGGGGATTTCTCGAGTTCAGATCTCTCCCCGAGCCGCGGGCTCAGGGAATTTATCTCAAGAGCATGCAAATGAGCTTCAAATTCGGAACCGGAAAAAGAAATTATAATCTCAGAAAACAATCGCAAGCCTTGCAAATAATGGAGCTTGGTTGCTTCAAATACAGCATCCTCTTGACGTCCTTCTCTTTCCGTTTCTTATTTGTATCTGTGTCTCTGTTTCTATTTCATTATCTTCTTCCTTCCACTCCCCGCCGGATTTAGGCGGCGTGATACTCCAAATTCAGGAGCAAAGCTGGAGATCCAACGCCACCAGGCGAATAAGCCAAAAATAATGCGGTGGCAGGAGGAAGCAACGTTGTGTTTTGAGAACGGAACCTATTCATACAAAAATAGGAGATCGAGAGTTTAAGGCGAATAGAAGAAGACGAGGAGAAATCAGAGGATTTTAGGAGGTTTCGAGAAGAGACGTTTTCTTTTTTTTCTTTTTTCTTTTTTTGTTTTTGGTTTTGGTTTTGGTTTTTGGGGGAAGGAGACAGCAGCTAATTATTGGCGATGTTATTATTTGTTTTGTTTTGGTTTTGTTTTTACGTAGAGAGAAGATAGAGATACACAAGACGCAGGAACTTTGGTGGTGGTGAGCTGCTTGTTATTTACTTACTATTATTGAGGAACAAAAGAAACATGGGAAAGAAATAATGGGAGAGAAGCTGAGATCCAAAGAACAAACCAAAGCCACAACTTGACCCACCCCCCCCTTTCCACATATATATTTACAATATATTATGTTCAATTAACAAGCATTTGCAGCTAACTAACTGCCTTAAATTGATACAAAGACAAAGCCATTCCATTCCCGCCAAATAAGGGAGCACAAATTAAAAGAAAAAGCTTTTGGATGATTATCTATCTTATGGTAATTGATAAAATGTAGCACTGCACGGTTCATTTGCAATTAGGGAAATTAAACAAGGCAGTAATCCAGATCTGAAGCTTTGTCTGTTGCAACTACCAAAGCCACATCATTGGTGTTGAGTTTATAGCATACAAATGTTAACATGATTGACGACGCAAATAGACCATAGATTGTGAATTTCCCATACAGCTCGCTTGGAAAAATAAATCGTTTTACTTTTATCCAAATAGAGCAGAAATGATGTTAGGGCTTCTCAAATCAAATTCCTGGCCAGTCTTTTGTCTACGTGGGGACGCCAAGTTCTGCAAGAAAGGAATGCGGCTTGTTGCCATTTTCCTTTTAATACACAAGCATATGCTCATCATGTTCATTGTTCGCAAGCATAATAATCAAGGAGATTTTTCAAATCTTCTAAGATCCAAAGAATATTATTTTCTAAAAATCTACTATGATTTATGATTTTTTTTTTTAAGTTTAACCCATAAATCATTTAAGAAATTATTGATAGTATTTGAACCCTTCACCTCGTTGCAATCATTGTTTTTATAACCCTCACCTTCTCATCCTCGCGTATGCCTGAGGAACGTGGAAAGAAAGCCTTGGTGTATCCCTTATTGCATTTTTTTAAATAACCGTAAAATACATCTTGATATTCTGATTTGAGGGAGTCAATGAATTGACATGACAGATACAATGTTAGCTTTTTGCAAGATCCTACCTTTTTATTTCGCCCAAGGATCTTCACCAAAAGATGTCATTTGGTTTTTTATACAACGCAAGTCTCATGTGAGTGCCATTATACAAGCACTCCCAACTGCTAACTGTTCCCACCGACCACATCTCACCAGTGCAACCTTTTCTAACCAATGAAACAGCTGCAGCAATACAAGTAGTCGAAATGTTTAACATTATGCTGAACCTACACACTTTCTTTTTTAATAATTTCCGTGACATAGAAAACATGAAAGTGCTGGTCGTGAGTTTATTACTGGAAGTTCTGTCCTTCTCCTTCACGAAATGTTTAGCCTTTCTCAGTTGAAGAACAGATCTTTCAGGCTGAGCGACCCCACCAAGGATGGAGTTCCATTCCATAGAGCATTTGCTATTTGCTTGTGCATTCTTTCAGTTGGATGACACAATCAAAAAAGATGTATTCGCTCGGGTTGTTGCATAAGTCGAACTTTGTTGCGCCTCCACAGGTCACTTAACCTCGGTATGGTCGAGTTCCACAGCAAGCATCCTCTCCATCTTTGAAACCTTTGAACATTTAAAGTTTGAATGAGCTAATTATTCTTTACTCTACATTAGGTTATTAACAATTTCTCAGAATAGGAATGATGTTAATGGTGCGAAAGAAGAGAAAAGAAATGGTGAGAGTGTACCGTCTTTGGAGGGATTCTTTAATCTATCATCTAGGCAGTTGTAGAAATCAGGGTTGGAATACTTGAACCCTGGCAACTGACTTCAAAGTTGGCGAGGACAGCTTTGAGAGCAGAGTTATATGCCCTTGCAAGGGCAGAAGCTGCTTCCAGGCAACCACCATTGTTGAGAGCAGAGTTACGTCCCCTTGCAAGGGTAGAAGCTGCTTCCAGGCAACCACCATTGTTGAGACCAGAGTTATGTGCCCTTAAAAGGGCAGAAGCCGTTTCCGGGCAACCACCATTGTTGCTGGCTTCCAAGTTCACTGCTCTCAGGGCTGGTATACATCCTAAAGGACACATGCTTAGAAAGACAAATTTTCTAGCTCCTTTCTTATGCAAAATCTGTAAAAGGAAAGACAAAACAGAAGCAAAGACCAGTTGATACGTCTTTTCTAAAAGGTTTTACCTGCCAAATTTCCAATGACCATGCCCACATATTTTTCCGGGCAGGAAAGTTCTCGCATTTTGGGATTTTCGATATATCCGCCAATGTTGTCATTGCTTCCAATACTAAAGAGATAAGCAGCCTCAGTTACAAGTTCCTTTGCATTTTCTTCTCCCAGCTTTTCTGTCAATGATGTTTGCACCTCTTCAAAGTATTTTTATTTTGTGTTGGTAGACCTTTCTGAAGAAGATATGTACGAAATTACAAATTAATTTCATAATTAATCAATATAATTGATTAATCCTAGGATTGTAACGTACTAGAGTCAATAATTAGATGGATAAATACCTGAAAATTGTGGAACAATTAAATTCATTGTTGTTTTCTGTGAAACGAAGTGACAGAGACGCAGAGGATTGACTATTGCTATTCCAAACCCTAATCAACAAAAAGTACATACGGTTCTCAATAAGGCGATTGTATTTAAGGTTAGCTAATAGTAGGGCCTCTTGTACATTACAATATATGGGCCAAGCCTACCCATCATAGTAAGCCCATAAACACATGCCCAATGACACGTTAAAGAGAGAATTACTAAGCTCAATTATCTTGACATCAAATTAAATCAAATTAATCGAGGTTTGTACAAAATTATATTTATTATGCTAGTCCACAAAAATAATGACAAAATTATATCATTCTCCCACTTGGACAGCATAACCAACATCAATGAACAACAGAAACAAATCCCTAGATTAATATAACAATATGTGGCCACAATAGGATGTCAAAGAAGAGCCAACAATGTCTCAATCATAAGTCCAAAATAAGGTTACGTGTAACATCCCGTTACTGTTAACAAGGGTATTTTGGTAATTTGAGACAGACTAATAGGTTTCATTGTATTCACTGATTGAGCATGTTACTGGCCTCTAATTATAGAGGAACAGGTTTATTGCATATGCATTTATTCATAGGTACTTGCATTCATGGTTTTCCGGTATTTGATTGTGAGCATGAACTGACTGAACTGACTGAATTGACTGTTTGAGAGTCGATTGAGAATTAGGAGTTA
>JANIJH010000224.1:23610777-23624247 GCA_024520975.1 Erythroxylum areolatum
GACTTAGACCCTTGTGTGAGTCTTTGGAGCTTTTGATGCATCTCCCTATAATGGTAAGAAGGCACAAATCTCTTCCTTATGCACGCCTTCATTGATGCCCAAGTATTGATGGGTCTCTCTCCATTCCTCCTCTTAGAGGTCACAAGTTGATCCTACCATATTAGTGCATAATCTGTAAATTCAACATCAACAAGTTTTACCTTCTTCTCCTCTGAGAAGTTATGGCACTCGAAGAGCAAATCAACCTTCCTTTCCCACTCCAAGTATGCCTCAGCATCATTCCTCCCCTTGAATGTTGGGATCTGCATCTTGATGGATTTGAGGTCTTTATCTCGCCTGTTGAGGGGTTCTCCTCTCCAAGCTCTCCTGGGCATGCGCTCTTCATACTCCTCCTCCTCCTCATCAAACTCCTCCTCCTCAGGCTCATATCGTAGTAGTTGTCTACGAGGTGGTGGTTGCCGCTGACGTACATCTACACACTTGCCCCTGAGGTTCCTCGCATCTCCCTTGTCTGAGCTCATCTTATCCCCTAACCTCATTTAAGGCTAGATTGAACCTCTTAAATTATTGATGCATGGCTCTCAAAGTGAAAGCGATATTTGCATATCCCCCTTAGTTGTCATCATTACTACCTCCCTGTGACAATGTAAATAAAATGATATACTTGCAAAATAAGGTTACTGATAAACAATCTCACACACTCCTTCACGTGTTTTACTCAAATGATTTCACTCTCCTCGTGTTTAACTCACGATAATGATTTCCTCAAATAAGCTCACACACTCTTGCCTTTTACCATTTAATCCGCTCTGAAATTCAAATCAACACTCGGAACTAATTCTCAACTGATCAAAAGAATCAAACAAGTGCGAAAATTTTGAACCAACTAGTAAGTACATGTATGACGAAACAAAGAAAACAAAAGAAATTTTTTTTCAGATTTTTAAAGATTTTTCAGACTTTTTTTTAATCTTTTGTTGGATTTTTTCATATTTTTTTGAACTTTTTTTATTTTTCGACTCCTTTTTTTAGACTCTTTTTTTTCGGATTTTGTTTTTTGGATTTTTTCAGATTTTTAAAGATTTTTCTGACTTTTTTTAGATTTTTTCAACTTTTTTTTAGTAAGCCGAAAGTTTCGACAAAAGCAACAAGAAGAATAATTGAGAACCCTAACTAAAATAAGAACAATAAGAAAGATTGAAACCCTAAGCCAAAAGTTGATTCACACCTGAATTGATGAACCGATGATAATTGGATGATGATGGGCGATGGTTTTTCATGAATTTTGATGGAGTTTAATAAGAATTCTCCTCCACACCAAAGCTCTGATGTCAAATAACACACTCCACAAAATTGAAAGATGTAAAAAAATTCGGATTCGAAGAAGGAAGAAGAGGATAGATTCGAATTAACGAAAACTAAATCTGATATGCAGGATTTCAAATTTACCTACTAGACTTCACGAATAACTTGTCTCGAGTAACCTAGGTAACAGTTAAAGAACAAACCAAGAAAGTTAGTAGAATCAAAATTACGCCATAGTCTGATTCAATTGATAAGTGAGATTAATTCCTAAGTTGAAAAGAATAAGAGGGTTTTCTCCTCTCAATATGGCCGATGGCTCATCGAAAACAAAAAAAGATCAAAAGTTCCTTAAAAACCCTAAAATGTAAGTAATTTATACCTAGACTTAATGTTAATAGACTTCGGCTTAAAATATATGGAAGCACAAAATATAAATAAGTCCAAAATAGATCATAAGCATGTGTCTATAGGTCTAGTCTTATTGAGGCGCCAAGTCTGGTTATAAACGCGCCTCCTCTTGGGCTTCAAATGATGAAGAATAGCCCAACACAATAGTTGTCAAGTTCCAAGTGAATCCGGTCCAAGGATTTGAGACAAGTGGATCAATTTGGGCTGTGATCCAACTAGCTCTCCTCCAATAGGCTTGACTAGCTTCATCCTCTCCATAAGTTGGCCCACATGCTCATAGAGAGCTTCCTTGAATCTCTCGGTCTTAACTCTAGACATAGGTCTAACTAGAATGATGAGCTCGCCCCCGTCACGTATGTTATTTCCATGGTGATCCTTACTCCTGCTCACATCAAATGGTCTTCTCCATTGTGTACTTGATGGTCATCAAACAGATCTTGTTAGAACGAACCCACTTATCATATTTAGCTCTATCTACAGCGGAAGACTCAACAATGGGTTGTGTAGGCTCATCCTCAATGAAAGCAACATCAACATTAGAAACCACCAAAAAAGGATTTAAGTATTCAAGCTAGTCCTCCTAATTGGTCCCATTCAGCTTAATCAAAGAATTCAAAGATGGAAATTGATACAATGCAAGGAGATTTAGCAAATGTATTAAGAACTAGCAAAATTGGGCAAACAATGCAGCTAGGTTCTCATGCAATTACAATCTTACCTAAGGGTCCCAAATTACAACACAGATCACCAAGAACATTAAATTATGCCCTAAAGCTAATATCGATAGGATATTGAAAACTTTAAAGACATAATTCAATGAATTAAACAAAACATTAGAAACTACATTGATAAAGACAAACCGATAGGATAAGTGCGTCATCAATATAGTATCTAATGTATGCCCAATAACAACATCACAACAACAATTTGTAATAATTGGTCTCACGATAGGTGAGCTCACAATTACACAAAGTGAATGACAATAGTCCAATAACATTCCCCAAGATTGTTCCTATAGGTTCAATTACCATCACAATTACAAAATTAACCATAGTAATCATACAATATAACATTATATGCATAAATTACATCCAAAATTAATTTTGGTGTATAACTACATAACACTGAGAATACAAATAATACTAAATGCAAGTACAAAAATTTTCAAGAAAAAATTTGGAGATTACATTATATTTTTATTAATTTTAAAAATTGGGAAAAATAAAAATTAAATTTCTAGCATTCAAAAAATTCCACAAAAATACCATAAAATAGAATTGGGCAAGTGGAGTAAACAGGACAAATTTCAGGAAAAACTACCGTCGGAGACACCCGTACGCTCCTCCACATGCTACCGCCACGCATGGGGAACGTCCAGATAGATCGGGTGTCGTCTTCCTTGCCCGAAGATCAGCAATCCAGGTCGCCCGACCTAGTTTGAAAAAATGGTGATATCTTGCTCAATTTTTATCTGTTTTCAACGAAATTGGTGTCATTAGATTCAGAATTTAACGATCTATTAAAGCCCTCAATTAATTTTGTAAAAGAAGTTACTGAATTAGTTCGAGAAAATTCAAAGAAAACATTTTCGGTTGCTTTTACGAGTTCTTGAGTTTTCAACAGAAGACAACAAATTGAACAAACTTACTACACGCTTTGACACCAAACCGAAACAACAACAACAACAACAAAAACGATTTCACAAAAACAATGAATAAAACAGATTTCGAAATCAACAAATTAACAAAAAAATGAAAAAAAATTAATCTCGAAAATTACCCAAAATTAGCAGTCACAATTAAGGTTAATTGGCTCTGATACCAATTGAAGAAAATATGAACGAAATTACAAATTAATTTCATAATTAATCAATACAATTGATTAACCCTATGATTGTAATATATTAGATTCAATAATTGGATGGATAAATACCTAGAAATTGTGAAAAAATTGAATCCATTGTTGTTTTCTATTAAGCAAAGTGACAGAGACGTAGAAGATTGACTACTGCTATTCCAAACCTTAAGCAACAAAAAGCATATACAGTTCTCAATTGGGCGACTGTATTTAAGGTTGGTTAGTAGTAGGGCCTCATATGCATTACAATATATGGGTCAAGCCTACCTATCATAATAAATCCATGAACATAAGTCCAATGTTATGTTAAAGAGAGAATTACCAAGCCCAATTATCTTGACATCAAATTAAATCAAATTAATCGGGATTTGTACAAAATTATATTTATTATGCTAGTCCACAAAAATAATGACAAAATTCTATCACTATCGTTTAATCACAACATAGTACTTCAATTCTAAGATAGAGGATTGTAAACTCTTTATCAAAACATATTCTTAGTGCCTGTGTCTGTTAAGCACAGAGATCACCAAATGTATCTGGTTGCCAAAAATACCAATCTTCATGCTTTAGCCATCATGTAGCACAGAAATGATCTTTATTTGTTTAAAGTTTCTCCAAGGTGTAAAAGAAGGAGCTAGAAAGAACAGTGAAGATATCTATGAGATCCTTACCAACCCTTAATGAGTTTCGGTATGGCAACTGGCTCCATCAAATGCAAAGTTAACCCCATTTGTATAATCGACAGATGGCTGCAAAAATGGAGGAAGTAATGGTAGTTTTGCATGTTCAGCTGTAAAGCCACACAGGCCCTGTTTGGTGAATAGCTTATCAGCTAAAAGTTGGCTGATTGACCATTTTAGCTTATTTGACTATATTAAGCAGCTATTTTTTGTAGTTGGTGATTCAGCTGAATAGGTTAGCTGATTAACCTAATCAGCTGATTTTTAACAAGCTCAAGAGGGGTAATGTTTTGCACTTAGTTGATTTAAAATGATGATATACCCATTAGACGGAAGGGAAGGGAAGTAGCTGTGCGCGTTTCACATGGGAAGAGTAACTTAAGAGAGAAGCTCCAACTTTATTTGTCAAATCAAGCTACAGTATGTTAATGGTGTTGGCAGCGAGAGAGATCAGAAGACTATACTTAAGAGAGAAGCTTCAATTTATGTTAATGGTGTTGGCAGAATGTTTTGGTAGACTTTTATTTTTTAAAATTAATTCCAATTAAATGAAGTTTTTAAATTTATTAAAAATTTAAAATTACTTCCAATTAAATGAAGTTAAGTAATTTTAAATTTCTAATAAATTTAAAAAATGTTTTTAATTATTTAAAAATTATTTTCTAGGTTAATTTTATTAAGAATGTTTTAGAAATTAATTTAATCTTTTTAAATTTAATCATACCCTTATTTTTTAAATCATGTCCTTATATGTCATTTTACATATAAACAGCTAATATTAAACAATTAATTTTAATAAATAACTAATATAATTAGCTGATTAAATTAGTTGATATAATCTGCGATGAGTTACTAACTAATCACTTGACTGCGAAACAGAGCCACTGAGTCATTTGCAAGAAGCAAACAAACGGTAATCAAGCATCAATCAACGAATTATACCAATACAGTCTACTATAACGCAGCCATCAAAGAAGCGTCCTGTAGGTGCTTTAAATTAAAGAAACCATTTTGACCATAAGGCTCATAATTTGCACGACTTTCAGGGATAGTTTTCATGTAGTTATTGTTGCCAGGATTGACGGTGGAGTCCCCAAAGCTGACAGGGCATTACTCTTCTTCACGTCGCTGCCATGTACTCTGACACAAAGACATATACCAGACGAGAATAGAACCACTTCATTGCAAGGGAAGTGTGAGCAACACGAAGCTCCACACAAACCCAGGTGATATTTTGAAATGACGACGTCCTTGAGTCAACCATTGAGCATTATATCCTGGACGCTTGATGTATAAAAACTTGATTCTAACCCTAGGGTGTAGATAAATTGGTAACGCATTCTCCTAACTTAAGTGAGATCACAGATTCGAATCATTCTTATATATATAATTGTTTAAAATTTGAGACCAGAACTTTACCTCTCGCAAAGGACCTATCCGACTTAAGCAGGGATTAATCTAAGAGTGGATGGCTTAAAGATATCGTTCTATAATTAAGACCCTCCTAAAATATTTCATGAACGATAAAAAAAAAAAACCTGATTCTACCGCTTGGCTGAACATAAGGTTTGAAGCGGATAAAAAACTTAAAAAGAGTCCACAATCTCAACCAATGTTCTAAAGTCCGGACCGGTCATCGAACCGGTGGCCTTACTGATTACTGGTTTGATCGGTTCGACCGGTTCAACCACTGGTCGAACCGGTGTGACGTAATAATTATGCAATAATTATATTTAATTATATATAATATTAAAAATATTTAAAAAATTCAAAAAATAAAAAAATAAAAAAAATAATTATTGACCGATTTTGACCGGTTCAGACTGGTTCGATTTGCAACCGGTTTTAAAGTATCAACCGGACCGGACCACCGATCGGACCGGCCGGTCCGGTCCGGGTTTTAAAACCATGATCTCAACTGCTTACGGTTACATCGGTGAGATGCAAATGATATTTGCGGATTTGGAAATATGTTTTACTTCAAATAAGTTGATTAACTAAATATATGATTATTAACAAATAGATAAATTTTTATCATTGAACATTTCTTCGAATAAACTTCAACAATGATGAATAACCTCCTTTATATTTACATTCTCTACGCTAATTATGATATAAAAACAATATTAAAATTATAAAATTAAATAACTAGCATACCACTAAAATATAAATTATGCACAAAAACTATTTAACCTCCTAATACCACTCTTCTTTGATTACACACATTGACATGTCTTTTTAAATACGAGATTCCACCTTTGAAACTTCCAGCAAACAACTTATGCTGCTTCTTCTTCACCTTATAAAGTTTCTTTTTCGCCTAGTCTTTATGAAGTGATTTCAAGAATTTTTTATATTCAAAGTGTTCAAATTATTTATTCGTTTGTTATACGATCAGGTATTGGATTGGAATTTTCTATTATGTTAGAATGTGTTAAATTTCATCAATTTGAAATAATTATAGATAATAAATACAATAATTACTATAATGAAGAAGATCCTTGGATTATTCTTTTGTGACAAGAAGTTCGAATCACGAAAATAACTTTTTTTTGTAAAAAATTATAAAAGAAAGGTAACATGTATGGATGACCCTTCTCAAAATTGAAGAGTATTGTACACTAGATATGTTGACTTAAATACACTAATTACTATAGTACAAATAAATATTGACATTACAAACTATAAAATTATCATGACCGTAAAGCTCGGAAAGTTTTATGAATATGACAACCGAAAGTGGAGCTAATGCATTTAAACAAGCGTATTCAAGAATAAAAACTTATTCTTTATGACATTACTAATCACCATTTTCAATAATACTTGTATAGGCACTTTTATTATCGGCATCGTATGGCACGAATTTTACCATTGACATTGAGTGGATTTTAATATATTAAGTAGGAAGAAATTGTGAAGTGCATATAAGCAGAACATACATATAATATAAAGGCAACATTAAATTAGGTTTTAATAATAACACTAGACAATTTTATTCACGAGTATTCTTAGTTTCTATTTTGACTATATTGAAGGTACATGGTTTGTGCCTTCTAGTCTTTTAAAATTAGGATCTCCAGAGACTTTTTATGAAATGACGTGATTGCCTTAAGCTAGGAAGTTGCCAAATTTTAATAGCTACAAATTAAAACTTGTCTTGCAACCAAAATGTTGTATCTTTATATCTAAGATGCAACATGTTCTTTATAAGATGTTGCGTGTTATCTTTCAAATCAAAATGTCCAAATCATTTATCCAAATACAATACACACATATAAAGATCACAGTGAGCGAGCTTGATCATTTCGAAAAATCCAAAATTTTTAATATACATTAAAGCAGGTACGAATGAAACAACACAATGCTGACTTTAACTTTTAGTCACTTGTATTAAACAACAATTGCAACAAAAGGATCCCAAATATCAACATAACTAGTACCTTTCATGCAGGCTTTATTGAACACTGCTAACATTTTCTCTAAGTTTCGTAATATATTTAAAAGAAAGAGCATTCTACTCTTAAGCAAGAGTTATAATTCCCTTCTCTCTATTTACTGCTATTCATTTCCCTAAAAGGTATTCCATTAATTATAAATGTAATACAAGGTATTTAGAAAACTTTCATTGAAATTTTTTTGTTTTTAGGATCTACATTGATAAGAATAAAACAAGCTAAGACAATGCATAGAAAAGAAAAAAACAGATCCCTTATATAGTTCATAAAGTGTCCTAGGACATCCATTTGGTTATGCAAGTTTATATTTTAGTCATCTAAAGTCTATAATTCAATGTTTAAGAGTCTAAAAACAGAAAATTTGCTAACTCCAACTATTCCAAGCCTTCAAAAGGTATTTATAAATTGTTCCAAGGCTTGAGTCATAACCCTACCACCATTATCAAAAAGCACACAAATTATTTAAAAAATCTAAACTAAAAAAACAACTACTTCAAAATTCAACAATGAAGACAAACGTATTGCTATGTATAAAACTTTATGTATCTTTAGATAGTAAAAAAAGATGATAACTTGGAGGCCATTGGGAAGAGATTTGACGAGCAAACGAGTGGTGAGCAGCGACCACATGAGTGGTATATGCCAATAGGTTTAAGGCGACACAGAGGCACACGAAATTTAGAGGAGAGAGACGACTGTAGGTAGATGAGTTCTTAAGATTTCATCCCATTTTGAAAATTCAAATAAAAATAAAAATTCAAGATTAGTCTAAAATGTAATTAATTTAAGTTGGTCAATTAACTTTAGGTTAAATTAAGTCGAGCTGAGTTAAGTCATTTTTGCCATCCCTATGCCGACGACTAAAGTGGCAAGTAGCAAACGATGATGAACTTCTTTAACTTCTTAGATTAGGAGTAAGAACTAAAAAAGTAAGATGAATAAATGTATATTTTTAGAAATTGATAGAGATAATTAGCGCACTAAGATGTTTTTAAATGTTTTACTATTTAAGTGATAAAATGATGTCATTTTTAACCAATAAAGTTGAATCGCTTTGGGCTGAACCAAGCTAACCTAAACTTAGTGTAAAATTTAAAATGGTTACTTTTAAAACTAGAGTTTTGCCTGAATTTCGACCAAGATAGGGTATGGGACTATGGGTTAGATTATGTTATACGGGCTCAAGTTGTTTTACCCTCCCTAAAATCTAGTAAGCAATTTTGAATTCTAAAGTATTTTCAAGTATTACTTGCTCATTTGAAATTAAATCACCCATTTCACAAATATTTTATCTAGAGCCATGTATTTAACAAGTTAATATGAATAAAAAATGTTAATTATGATTAGAATTCTAGTTTAGGAGAGAACGAAGCACAAGTATTTGGTTTGAATAAGCATCTCTATTACTCATACCGTATATTATTTAAATACAAAAGAAAATTGTCACGACTATAGAGTAGCAAGCACCTAATGAGGTTGATAGGAGTGAGGAGCTAGCAAGTGGTGGTGTGGAATTGCAGCCCAATGATGAGGTTGTTATGAGTGGACATATGGTAGAAAATACGCATGAGGAGGTACGCCCAGAGGTACGTCTAAAGATAATGCTGAGGCATAGCACTAGGATCAGAAAGAAATCACTAAAGATAAGAGAAAAAGAAGGTATATGAGTTGGGTAGTGAAGGGAAGGGAGGGAGGACGATTGTAAGTCAAATTTCCCCTCTGTATGTCTTCTTCTTCTTATCTGAATTCCCTTTCTCTGAAGTTACATTTCTTTTGCTAGTGTTCGTGACAATTTGGTGCTTTCATTGAAAGGACCCTATCATGGTAGAAAGTGAGTTAAGAAAAGAATTTCAGATGGAGATTAATAAGTTGCACGTGTTGGGAGAGCAACGAGATTTTGCATCGTCTGAGAGAATGGAAAAGATCGAAAGTAGCATGGAAGAGATTGCTAAGGCAATAACGAGTCTCTTTGATGAGTTTACAGCTTGGAGGCTTGAGGTTGCCAGTAGGTCCTCGAATTTTGGCACAAACACTCATGGTCACACCAAGCTTACTAAGATCAATTTTCCTAAGTTCAACGGCACAAATCCTTTAAATTGGATCTTTAGAGCTTAACAATATTTTGCTTATTGCAACACTTCTGAAGCTGAGAAGATGGTGATAGCATCTGTGATCATAGAAGGTGACGTCATGGCTTGGTCTCAGTTGATGAAGAAGATGAACCAGATCACGTTATGGGCTACTTTGTCTAAGGCAGTTAAGTTACACTTTAGGCCAACTGAATATGAGAATCCTAGGGCCTAAATTTTCAAGCTCATTTAAACCGAATATGTACAAGAATACCATACTCGCTTCATGGTTCTCGTGAACAGGGTAGAGGGAGTGGCTACATAGCCGCTTCTGGATTGCTTCATCAATGGCTTGAAGGATAAGATCTGGCGAGAAGTGATTTCAAAGGAACCAGCAACGTTATCGAAGGTAGCAGCTCTGGCTAGACTTCTCGTTGAGAAGAACACACCTAACTAGGGTTTCATGCAGAATCGCAGCTATCACTTAGGTAACACAGTGAAAAGTTCAGGTGGAGGATATATCTCTACGTCGGCAACTCTATTGGCAAAAATAGTGGGAGGTTCCTAAATTCTCACAATTTCCTTAGTCTCTATGCCTTCAACAAGAAAGGCACCATTACCCCCATTGTTGCTAAAGCCCATGACTAAACCTTTAATGTTGGTCAAACGTTTAACTCTGATCGAGGTACAGCTAAAACGGGAGAAAGGTCTCTGTTATACTTGTGAAGAAAAGTTCATGCCAAATCACCGACGCCAAAATTGACAGTATTTGCTCAAGGAGTGTAGTCTAGATGACGGAAACAATGAAGAGGGAGACCGAAGTCCAGAGTCTGAGACACACGAGGAGCAGGAAGAAACAATCAAATTACTCCATTTTTCTCTTCACGCTTCGCAAGTTGCACCTGGTAAGTGTACGACTCTCTTTCATGGATTTATATTTAGAACTAATGTATCAGCTTTTCTGGATGATGGAAGTGATGATAATTTTATAAAACCCCAAATTGTCAAACATTTGAATATGGTTGAGGAATAAATTCCTAGGTTTAAAGTGTTAGTTGGAGGTGATTAAATTCTAAAGGGAAATACTATGGTCAGAGACATCCCTCTAATTATTGATAACACTTAAATCACTACTTCTGCTCTGGCTCTGGATGCAACTCGTTATGATATTATTTTAGGGGCTGAATGGCTTGCCACATTAGGAGAGCATATATCTGATTATAGTACATCTACATTAAGAATTTTTCAAAATGGGACATGGGTCACTCTTAAGGGGAACGTAACAAATTACCTGAGGTGGCTCACTTCCATCAGTTGCTATGACTGTATGACACTGATGTAATAGAAGAGTGTTACATTATGGAATGCTTGTGGAAAAATGAGGTTGTAGAACCAATCTTGGAATTACCCAAAGACATGCTGCTTGATTTACAATAATTATTGTTGAAGTATAAAGGAGTGTTCCAACTTCCCAGAGGCTTGCCATCCCCTAGATCTCATAATCATGCTATCACTCTTCAACCTAGAATACCTCCAGTGAAGTTCAAGCCATATAGATATCCATTTTATCATAAAAATTAGATAAAAAAAGTTTTAAATGAGATGCTGCAAGAAAGCATTATTCGTCCAAGTAATAGCCCATATTTGGCCCCTGTTCTGTTAGTCAGAAAAAAGATGGTTCATAAAGGTTTTGTGCTGATTACAAGGCTCTCAATGCTGTCACAGTGAAGGATTATTTTCCCATTCCTTCAGTAGATGAGTTGCTTGATGAACTTAAAGGTGTGTGTTATTTTTCCAAGCTGGATCTTAGATCGGGTTATTATTAAATTTTGGTTAAAGAGGAAGATATTATTAAGACTACTTTTAGAACACCACAAGGACATTATGAGTAGTTGGTCATGCCTTTCGGGCTTACAAATGTCCCTACTACTTTTCAGTCTTTAATGAATGATGTTTTCAGAGCTTATTTACCTCTGTTTGTTTTGGTATTCTTTGATGATATATTGGTGTACAACACTTATTAGAATCTCCACTTACAACATTTAAAGTTAGTTTTGGTTATGTTGATGGAAAACCAATTGTATGTTAAACTATCAAAATGTTCTTTTGGGCAAACCAAAATGCATTACTTGGAGCATGTTGTTTCAGCCCAAGGAGTAAAAGTGGATCAAGAGAAAGTGACAAGGGTTCTTAACTGGACCATACTTGTTAACATATCATAACTCAGGGGGTTTCTTAGCTTAACAGGGTACTACCGTTGGCTCATTAAACAATATGCTTCCATTGCTTACTCTCTCACAGCATTATTGTAGAAAAACAACTTCAAATGGGATGAAGAAGCACGAAACACATTTGAGAAACTCAAGACAGTGCTGGTGAGTGCTCCCATTTTGGTTATGCCCAATTTTTCTAAGCCATTTGTAGTGGAAATGGATGCATCTGGGGGAGGGATATGCTATCTCAAGAAGAGAATCAAATTGCTTATTTTTTCTAAGAAACTATCTGTCCGTATGCAAGCTCAATCAACTTATGTGAAGGAGCTATACACCATCACTAAAGCTGTGGCTAAATTCAAACACTACTTAATAAGCCATTATTTCATAATCAAGACTGACCAGAAAAGTTTAAAGCATCTTTTAGAGCAGACCATACAAACTCCTGAACAAGAGGCATAGCTACCCAAATTACTGGGGTTCAACTATTTTATTGAGTATAAACCAGGCAACACTAATCAAGCTGTTGATGCTCTTTCTAGGTGTTGTTACATGGCTATCACAACCAGTCGAGCTGATATAATGGTAGAAATCAGGGAAGTTAGGAAGCATTCGGAGGAGCTGTAGGATTTAATATCCTGGATTGAGCAGAATCCAGCACTACACCCAGAATATACCCTGAAGGATGGTCTAGTTTATTGACGCAAGAAGGTGGTAATTCCTTGTACAACCATTGGTGTTATTCAACAATTGCAAGAAGAGTTCTATTCATCCATCTAAGGAGGCCATGCCAGTTTTACTCATACATTAACTAGGGTGGCAACTCAATTTTTTTGAAAGAACATGAGAACACAATTGAAAACATATATCAGACAGTGCCAAGTTTGTCAAAGGGCTAAGATATCTCAACTATATCCTGGTGGATTATTAAGTCCACTCCTAATAACTCAACAAGTGTGGGAGGATGTGGCTATGGATTTCATTACAGGATTACCTAGTTCTAAGGGCTATACTGTAATTATGGTGGTGGTTGACATATTAACTAAGTATGGTCATTTTGCACCCCTCAAGGCTAATTATAATGCTCCTCAATTGGCTGAAGCCATTGTACAGATAGTGGTGAAATTATATGGTATTCTGAAATCAATTGTTTTGGATAATGACAAGGTTTTTATTAGTGCTTTTTGGCAGCACCTATTCAAGTTACAACAGACTACTCTGAAGATGAGCTCATCATACCACCCACAAATGAATGGTCAGAGTGAAGCCCTCAATCATTGCTTAGAAATGTATTTGAGGTCTTTTGTGTTTTATCACCTAAGTTATGGGTGAATTATCTTCTTTGGGCAGAGTATTGGTATAACGCAGCTTTCCAATCATTGATTGGTATGACACCATTCAAGGGTGTGTTTGGCCGAGATGGGGGGGGGGGGGGGGGGGGGGGGGGGGGGGGGGGGGGGGGGGGGGGGGGGGGGGGGGG
>JANIJH010000224.1:23624347-23634623 GCA_024520975.1 Erythroxylum areolatum
ATATGATTTTGATGTATAACAAAAGAGCCAAATAAAAGAAAAACAAAAGCAGACGAAGTCATACAGACGAAGTCAGAATGAAGATATTTGCTAATAAAAAGAGAACAAAAGTGCATTTTCAGGTTGGTGACTTGGTCTTTGTCAAACTTTAGCCTTATAGACAACATTCAGTTCAATTGCACAAGAACCAGAAGCTGTCTCAAAGGCACTTTGGCCTTTTGAGGTTTTGGAGAAATTTGGAACGGCTGCTTATAAACTCAAACTACCAGAGGAAGCTTAAATTCATCATGTTTTTCATGTTTCTTATCTTACAACATGTAAAGGCTCCCCCAAAGAAACTTACATGCCCCTGCTCTTGACAGTAGTGGAAGAAGGGCCAATTATTTCTCCCTTGAAAATTTTAAACCAAAGATTGATGATAAGTGCAGGTCGAAAGGAGCAACAATATCTCATTCAGTGGGATTCTGATGTAGCACCCACTTAGGAACTGAAATCATACCTACAATAGCACTATCCTGGTTTTAACCTTGAGGACAAGGTCAATTTCGATGGGAGGGTAATGTTATGACTATAGAGGAGTAAGCACCTAATGAGGTTGTTAGGAGTGTTGAGCTAGCAAGTGGTAGTGTGGAATTGTAGCCCAATGATGAGGTTATTATGAGTGGACAGATGGTAGAAAAAATGCATGAGGAAGTACGCCCAGAGGTACGTCTATAGGTAATGCTGAGGCATAGCACTAGGATAAGAAAGAAATCACTAAAGGTAAGAGAAAACGAAGGTATATGAGTTGGGTGGTGAAGGGAAGGGAGGGAGGACGATTGTAAGACTAATTTCGCCTCTGTATGTCTTCTTCTTCTTATCTGAATTCCCTTCCTCTGATTTCTTTTCTCTGAAGTTACATTTCTTTTGCTGGTGTTCGTGACAAAAATTACAATTTTACCTAATTATATTGTAGTTCATTTCCTTAAGAAATAGGACTTTTAACATCATAAAAATAAATTAAATAGGAAGATAACAGAATATTGAAATTATGCTATTCTATAGCAAGTTACTAACTTCGACAACTTGAACTAAATCTCAGTGACCATTTCTTGTATGGATAAACGATATTCTGTCTCATGTGCATTCTCCCAAATGGCATCTTCCTCAAGAAGCCTTTTCCACTTAATTAAGCTTTCTAGTTTTCTATAAACTTGAACCCTTTTCTTATCCAATGTGTATTTAGTATTGCCTCTGGTTCCACTTTAAAGGTTTTATCTTCAGTAGTAGGAGGCAACTGGGTACTAGTTATAGGATCTACATTCACTTATTTCTCACGCCTGGATACATGGAAGATTGGATAGATGTGAGAAAACTTATTTTAAAGCCAAATTGCTATGGTTATGTTATACTTATAACATTCTAGCTAAAATTAGGCTTAACAATCGGTCAAAGTCGAGTTTGAGCCAAAATTTTATGTTTGAGATTGGGCTCAACTCAAAGCCTGATCGGATCTGAGACTCGTTACTCAAGTTAGAGTCCGATCAAACTTAGGTGACTCAATCTGATTATTTTCTTTTTTAAATTAAAATTTGAAAATAAAGTTGTTTTATTTAAAATGATATCGTTTTTATTTAAAATTTTAAATTTTCAATTTAGATTAAGTTAAGTAGTCCAAGCTTAGAGCTTGGACAAAGACAAAATATTAAAAAAAAGTCCAACTTAACTTAAAACTCAGTCAACTTGAATTGGGCCACTGGGCTAGTAGGGCTTAGCCTTGTCCAAAATGCCATGTCTAGCTAAGATGCAATATGTTCTTTATAAGATATTACTTATTGTCTAAGAGGTCATAAATAATTATGGGCTTCGTTAGCTTCCTAGACTAGGAGCAGGGAGTTAAAAATTAGAGCGAGGAGATGTGTTTTTCAGTGTTTCACCTATTTAAGTAATAAAATAATACTAGACTAAGTTATAAAGTTTAAGCTTGAACTGAGATTAAAATTCAAAATTTTAATTTTTAAGCTTGAGTTTAGCCTAAAATCCTAACCAAGATAGATTGCAGGACTATGAGTTGGATCATGTTAGACTACCCAAGTTGTTTTGACCATTTTTAAAATTAACAAGTTATTGTATATAAAACATTTATATAAAAGATAATATAAAAATTATTTAAAATTTTGAATTTAAAAAAATAGAAAAATTTTATTATAAAAAGTGTAATGTATAGTTTACATAAATACATATTTTACATATAGTTCAATTTTATATGATTTTTATGAATTTAAATTCTCAGCTACATATTGTTAGCTTATTTGATATATTTATACTTATTTTAGAAAATATCCTCTATCTAGCAAATCAACTTTTTAGAGTTAGAAAAAGAAAAGTTATTACATATATTTCTTTTTTAAAAGCAAAATTAATAGGTATTACACATCTAATTATTCTACCTTGAGCTATTAAAAGAATTTTTTATTAAAAAATCACTAACGATAATTAAATTAAAAAACTATTGAAAATATTTGATTTAATAATTTAGACTTTTATCTAGTAGCTTGACAAAATAATATTCAATCATTTTCACAACTTGTAGAATATGGTAATATTTGGCTTGATAAACTTAGAATAGTTAATAACTCAAAACATAATTTACTCTATTTTTCCTAAGTATGTTAATTTCTTCTACTTTTAGAAATTAATGTTTCTCTATCATAAAATTTACTCCTTATTTTTTCATTTCAAATATAGGATATTAAATTTTGCTCTTTATTTTTTTTCTTTTTCACAATATAATATGATTGATATATCTTTGTGATATATTCTCAAGCCTGATTGATATATCTTTGTGATATATTCTCAAGCCATTGGTATTACGTTGTGCCTGCATACTTCAAGTTCTATATAAATGCTTTTGTTCTTTTTCTAATACAATTGTACTATAATTGGCTTATATTATGTTGTTTAAGAAGCATTTGTATGCAAGAGAAAAAAAAAACTTGAAATGACACATCCTAGAGTTCCCCTTTCAGAACCCGAGTGGACCCCTCCTGACAACTCTACTATAGCCTTCCAATAGATATCTAACTCAACCAAAGAATTTCTGCAATGCTAAGTCGTTCAACTGTTAAAAATCTTTTATACTTTAAAAGTTAAAAGCACGAAAAATATTGGCATCTTTTTTAACTTTATGAAAATCTAGTAACATAATTATTGCTTTTTCTAAGATTCTCCTATTTCAAAAACCTGCATAACACGATTTAAAACACTCATAGTATTTCATATACTATCTCAACTTCTGGAATGAGATCTAAGGTCCACTTCACAAGCAACCATAAACATATAATTCTCAACATTTTAAAACATAATATATAAACATTAAATAAACAATATAAATAAGACGCATATTCCCTAAAAAAAAAAATAAGACGCATATATTTTCATAAACACATAGAATGTTTCTTAAAAACAGTTGGGCTTGAGTTTAGGATTTCTGCCCAAACACTTATGTACCTCATATCTATTAAGGATAAAAGTCCTTGTAATTCATTAAGTAAAATATAATTACAATCCCAAACTATTTACAAGATTACACTTTTAAATCCTTTCCAAAATAATTTAAAACATGTATACAAGTAACTAAGCCAGTTTCAAAAAAACACATCCATAGCAAAAATGACACAAACATAACAGCACCCGATGACACAACTAATCCTACGGTGGAATCTTAGCTACTGTAGGACCTGTACGCATGCCTGCGATGATTTATTTAAAAACATAAAAATAGGGGTGAGCTAAATGAGCTCAGTGAGTATTAATCATTTTACTAAAAATAAACTTTTCATAACAACATAATTAAAATATTCCCATGCAATAATAAAGCTCATGGTAAAATAATTGCCATAAAAATTCATTCGTTCATCATAAAATTTGTTAATAAAATTTTTGTCCTAAAACACAATTTCAAATTTTCTGAAATACTATTTCGATTTTTTTTCGAAATTAATCTCAAAATATAAAAATTTTTGTTTCCCAATTTTCTTTTTCTTAAACAATAAACAATGGTAGCAATAAGTTTTTTGAAAAATTTTTATCCTATGCCCTAAGTATATACTTGGCTTATTTTTAGTATAAAAATTGCCGTATATACTTTGGGCATGGTCAAACTTGGTTAAAGGTAAGATTCATTGCCTAAAGTACTTTAGGCAATGAATCTTATCTTTGACCAAGTTTGACCAAGGTTTCACATACTAGTTTTCTTGATTTTCTTCTCTTAAGCACTTCCAATGTAATAAAACCTTGATATTACACCATAAGGGTGCAATTCACACCATTAAAACCAAATCAAAACTATCACACAACAAATCCAATTTTTTAACAAAACTTGTAAGCTTACCAATCCAATTTATTCTTCCTCTTCACTTGGATGACAATAGGATCTTCTTGGATATTTGATTGGAGTTATAAGAGCATGAAAAACCCATTAGATGACTTCTCCGAGGTCTAGTCGAACCTCTCTCTTCTCCCTTTTCTTTTCTCTCTTTTTATTCCTTTTTCTATCAATGGTTAGCCACAACTTTTTAAAGGAATGAACATTTTGCTTAACCACACCTTTTGCCCACCATTTCCATTAATAACGTCTTATAAATTGCACTTTTACCAAAACTTTTCATATTTATATTTTAACCCTTGGCACTTGTCACCGTTTAATTGTTTTCTTAATTAATTCATGCTTATCTCATAGAAATCTTTCCATGTAATGCACATATGAAATTTGGATGCATTTGGATTGAAAAAAAGACCATTTTGTCCCTTTTTTTTTGAATTTAATGTACTTTATGCCCAAATAAATTATAAAAAATTTTATGGTCACCCTAACTTCAAATTAACCATTAAATACTCTAATTGGGCATAAAAATTTTAAATTCCGTGCTTAAAAAATTTGAATAGGAGAAAATCACTAATTCCCATTATTTTTCAATAAAGGGCATTTTAATCCATTAATTTTGTATCTCTTTAAAGCTAAAGCTATAAAAGTTATTGATAAATTTTAAAAGTTATGAGTTACATTGATTATATGTCAAATCATAAGATTGATAAAAATTCTTTAGACCTCTGAATTTTAAAACGACTTTGTTTTCACTTATATAAATAGGTTTTTAATAACAAATTGACCGTAAGTAACAATATATTAACTAAAATATAAGAGTAATATTTGATAATTTTAAAACATAAGGACCTAATGTGATAATTTGTCAAATCGTAGGAGGATCCTAGTTTACTCTAATATTTAATACTCGTGATATTTTTTTTAATTGAATGAGTCCTTATCCCTCTCCATTTTCACCATCTACAAATGTCTAATTATAGGATTGACAAACGATCAAGTCAGAATTAGGCCCACCCAAGTTGAAGTCTGACTTGAAAGTTTATGTTTAAGTTTTAGTTCAGCTTGATCAAACCCATGAATAAGTTTAAATATTAGCTTGATTAGTCGAATCAAACTTGATTAAATATATATATTTTTTAAAAAATTGTGTCGTTTCATTTAAAAATTTTGATAGATCAAGCTGGGCTAGATAGCCCAAACTCAAGCATAGTCCGAAGCCCCAAATTTACATAGAGCCCATTAATTTCAAGCCGAGTGGGCAATTCTTGCCAAGCAGACTCTAATAAGAGTTGAGCCCATGACTGATGGTTTAGTGGAAGATTATCTACACAGAAAGTAGGCACAAATAAATCGTGTTTAATTAGCTCAGTTAATTGCTTTATGGAGCCCAAATGTATATAGTTTACTGCAAATGGATACGAGTTATAAAACAGAGCCCAAATTGCTCACGAAATGTCAAATCCCCGATTGCGTTTGCGTCGTCTCTCGACTCTGTCTTGTGGAGGTGGTTATCTTGGTTTCTCATCTTGGGTGGAGCTGGAGCAGGAGTAGGTGGTGGTCTTAAAGTATCTGAGTCTCGCATCGAACCCTTAACGTAATTAAAAAGTTAGTTTATATTTGTATCGCGCGTTGTTGTACGAAATTCTCATATCTCTCTTATGTACCTTTATTCCCTTCGTTCGATCAGATACCGTGGACAATAGGTTTTCTCCTTGAGTTCAGAAAATCATAATTTAAGCCGGTGCTTTCCTTCTGTGATTTTAACTCCTCCTGTTTTGTCTTTTAAATCTTAGCCTGACAGCGGTTTTTCTCATGTTCGGTTGTTGTTGACATCTGGCTATCTGTTTATTTAGATCCTTATTGTTTGGTATTGATTTTATCTCTATTACGAATTAGCTAGGTTTTCCCCTTTCTTCTAAAATTCGGGTTGCAGTTTGCTTTATTCTGCATCATTAGGCGCGTTCTTGGTCTAAGAATATGGCTACTTTTGAGGGAAAATTTTCATTTTCTTCAAATTCGGAATCGGAGAAAGAGAATAGTTTGTACCCTCATGTAGGTGATTACGGTAATGATGTGTGGCCCGGAAAGAAAGCTGGGGTTGGTCACCAATTTGGCTCTAAATCCTCTAAAGAAGAATATCAAAGTTTTCAGTTTCCGTTCCAATCTGAAGACTTTGTTGATGGGGATTATGATTCTGGTGATGATGTTTGTGATTCCACACAAAGCTTGCAACTTAATAAGGTTCCTGAGGTCAACTTGAAAAATGTGTTGACTGGTTTGGTTGCAATTTTGACCGGCCGAAACAAGGCTCCTGATGGTTCCACAGTTAAAAAACTACCCAGTACCAATGTTTCATTTCTTGGGTCTGAAAAGAACGGAGACACATATCTGCACTCCTCGGTTTATATTCCTAGTGCTCCACCACTCTTGGAGTCTGATGGGATTAGTCACACCTTATACAAAGAGGTCTTGGAAACTGAACCCCCAGAGTGGCTGCCAGATAGTTCTACTACAATTTGCATGCAGTGTACTGCACCATTTACTGCAATTACTCGTGGAAGGCACCATTGTAGGTTTTGTGGTGGGATTTTTTGCCGAGCATGCACCAAAGGAAGGTGCTTGCTGCCTGCTAAGTTCAGGGAGAGGAATCCTCAGAGGGTTTGTGATACCTGCTATGATAGGCTTGATCCATTGCAAGGCGTATTTGTTAACACCATTAGTAATGCTATGCAAGTAGCAAAGCATGACGTGACAGATTGGACATGTACAAGAGGATGGTTGAACCTTCCAGTTGGTTTATCCATGGAACACGAGATATACAAAGCTTCAAACACATTGAAAAACTACTGTCAGGTGATTCTTGCATTCTTTGATGGCCTGATGTGAAATTCAACCATTAGATTTGTTTTCTTATGTCATCCTTCACTGTGTTTGTTCTTTAAAATTCATTTTCAGAGTTATGCTTCTTTCTTGATATTCATATTTTCTTTCTATTGAGTAATCAACAAGCAGCCAGTTAAAAATGGCTTTCTTGTATCTAAGAGGCAGTTATACTTATTAGTTTTGTCTAAATCCTGACTGTAACTTTGTCAATGATTGTCTGGATGAACAGGTTGCAAGGTCAAATCCTGAGAGGTCCATACCCATGGCTGTCCTTAAATCTGCCAAAGGCCTTGCAATTTTAACGGTTGCTAAGGCTGGTGTTTTGTTAGCTTACAAATTTGGCACTGGTTTAGTTGTTTCTCGAAGGTCAGATGGATCATGGTCTGCCCCATCCGCAATATGTTCTGCTGGTTTGGGATGGGGAGCTCAGGTAAATTATTTTAGTTATCTAGATTTGAATATGAATTGCTAGTATAGTTGCTATTATTTGGCTTTTATGATGGCATTGGATAATTATTACTTTTGTGCACTGAATGAGATCATGTCAATCTATTTATTACATGATTCATCCTAAAAACACCAGAATTGTATCGTTTCTTCGTATGCATGGCTGATGTTTGAGTTTGTGCATTTTGTTTGAATTGATGAATTGTTTCTTTTATCCATATTTCCCAGGTTGGAGGTGAGCTCATGGACTTCATAATAATCCTCCATGACATGAAAGCTGTGAAGACCTTTTGTAGTCGCATGCATTTTTCCCTTGGGGCTGGTTGTAGTGCTGCAGCAGGTCCTGTTGGTAGGGTGCTGGAAGCTGATCTTCGGGCTGGGGACAGAGGTTCTGGCATGTGCTATACATACAGCTGTAGCAAAGGTAAGTATTGGGAATCAGAGTTCCTTTATACATTTGAATCTGTTTTGTGCCACTGTTTAAGTTGAAACCGGTTATATTTTTATTGTTTGAAGTAAAATTATCCTTATGAAAGTTCAACAATAGTCTACAATATTTAGTCATTTCCCTTGAAAGATACAATTCATTTTTTCATGAATGTAACAAGATCTTTTAGTCTTACTCTCTTTTGGATTAGTCAATTGTCATGTGTATTTGTGCATTGTATTCATGGATGCTTGCATATATGCTAGTTCCTGCCTTAATCAAAACAAGTGAAATTTTGTGCTTGAAGCACTGGATTTCTGGGCATTCCTATAGGTGTGTTTGATTTCCTAATTAATTGTGACTTTTGCTTTCAGGTTGTTCTTACCAGTGTTTATCTTTCATGAGCATAGTGTATTTCCTTCAGCATGTTTCTTGCTGACGTATTAAATATACAGCTAGCGTATGTGTCGTAAGTAGGAGGAAAAATGTTTGTGCCATATCCATTAGATGACATGTTTAGATTTTTTTAAAATTGAGTTTAATTCATACCGCAATCAGAAAGTTTGAGTTATCTGACGCTCCTTGTTGTGGCTAATATACCAGGGGCATTTGTTGGGGTTTCACTTGAAGGGAATGTAGTAGCAACAAGGATGGACACCAATCTAAAGTTTTATGGCGATCCTTATTTGACAACTGCAGACATTCTGCTTGGGACTGTTGACAGGCCAAAAGCTGCTGAACCCTTGTATAGATCTCTCAAAGACCTGTACTCCAGCCTACACAATTAGTTTTACGGTTTCTACATGCGTATGGCATATCTATGTCGCATGTGAAACGCCTTCATGACACAAGTGATATTTGTCTCGCTTGTGATGGCAAACTTGCTGTACGTTAGTACCAGGCTGTGTTCATTTCCATTCAATGGGTGGGTAAATATTCACATTATTTGTTTTGCGTCGGTAAGACTACGTTGATTTGTATAGAAAATTTGTATATTCTGATAATGGGATCCCAATGTGTATAATAACTTCCTTAATAATTCGCAACTTGTATAAGCCATGTTAGGGAACGAACCTTCTTTCCTCTGGATTTTAATAATGGTCTATTAAAATCCATGTTTTGGAAGTTTCTATACCAACCTGGTCTATCTCCAAAACTGCTTCTGGTGTGGGGATCACTAGTATTGGTGGTAGCTACTGCTTGTTAACTAATGACCTATGAGATCAGGCTTGTAGAGGAACCAATAGGTGTCAATGGGGTTATTATTATCAGCAAATAATTGGGTTCTAGATTGTGGATTAATAACGTTTTGGAGTAGGTTGGTAGAGATTTCCAAATGCGATTGGTTGGCAGATGATTCTTCAGGCATTACAAGACGAGTGATCCATTCTAATCTCTGAAGAGAGAATGTTATCATTAAGTTTCAAATTCTAAATAAAAGTTAAAAGACGTGTGCTATCTTACAAAAGATAAAAGATTAATCCTATTATCCGAATGTTACTTTATTTGTTACCTTTTCTTTATAGAAAGATGCTATCTCACAAAAGATAAAAGATAAATCCTATCGTATGATAAGTTTTAAGTTTATACCTGATTGTAGTGTTAACAAGTTTTATAACTTCTTTTATTTGATGGTATCTGTAAGGATCTCTTTTTCTATTCCTTCAATCATCTCTTGAAGCATGAAGTATCAGGTCAAGCCTTGGTTGTTTCACTCCACTAACTACATTGTTGAATAGGTTGGTTTTATTAGCATTTGGGCCTAAGTATAGTTAATGAAAGTAGAAACAAATTTTCGGATTCCTCATTTAAAGATAAATATTCATTGTTATAAATAATATTTTTAATAGAGATAATTAATTTTCAATTTAACAAAAAGGGAATTTGCTTTTTAATCACTAGAATTACAATGAGGGACTCTTCAAATTCGGCTCGCCGCCCCAAAGATAGGTTTCAGGTTTCAAAAGCTCCGAAAGAAGAGGAGCTACTGGTCAGTCTACACGGGAGTGGAGAAGTAAGACTAAGAAAGGTCACAATAATGGAGAAAACAGAGATCATGGAGATGTTAGTACGTAAAGGAGACCTTATTACGTACCCCAGGATCACGTGAAAGGATCAAAAACGAAAGTAATGCGGAATACCTGGATTCGGTT
>JANIJH010000224.1:23634723-23648425 GCA_024520975.1 Erythroxylum areolatum
CCAAAATCGCAATTAATGTTAGTCCAACTTCAGAGACATTGACAAAATTGCCCTTTGGGGCAAAAATGTCTAACAGGAGATTGTTAACGTTGATTGTTATCAATGCACGCCCATTTCAAGCAAAGGCACTACCGTGAAGTCTGCTATCTCTGTTGAGCAGCACAACGAAGAAAGAGACCTTAACCTAGCCATAATGGCCTCTCCCAAATCTCACAACGCAAAAAACTTTATTGATTTAGCTCAAGAATATGACGACGACGACGACGATGATGTTGTTGATGATGATGATGATGATGATGATTATGATGATGATGCTGATGATGATGATGTCTTCCGAATCCTTGGTTTTTCGCCTGCAACCAATTCTTATGCAAAACAAAGACATGTTTTTGGTTGTTCTATCAAAGAAAAGGGGCAGTCTTAAAATTCCAAAACTTACCCGGAATTCATCTGCGACATCTGCGCTGAGCCAAAGTCTGGCGAAGAGTCATTTTTCATAAAGGGGTGTGTTCATTCTTATTGCAAAGACTGCATGGTCAAGTACGTGGCTTCAAAGCTTCAAGATAACATAACTCACGTGTCATGTCCTGTTCCTGATTGTAAAGGCTTATTGGAACCTGAGTATTGTGGTTCAATCCTACCTAAGGAGGTATTTGACAGGTGGTGCACTGCTTTATGTGAAACTTTGATTCTTGCGACTGAAAAGTTTTACTGTCCTTTCAAGGATTGTTCAGCAATGTTGATTGATGACGGAGGACAGGTTATAGCCGAATCTGAGTGTCCCTATTGCTGGAGACTGTTCTGTGCACGGTGTAAAGTACCATGGCGTTCAGAGATAGGGTGCGAGGAATTTCAGAAACTGCACAAGGATGAGAGGGAGAGGGAAGATATCTTGTTGATGAAACTGGCAAACAATAAGCTTTGGCGGAGGTGTCCAAGTTGCAAGATTTTTGTTGAAAGAAGTCAAGGTTGCAAATTTATGAGATGCAGGTACCTCTACCTTCCATATTAGAAGACTTGAATTGCCCCATTTTGTTACAGAGAATCTTAAGTAGCTTACATGTACCTTTTCATCTTCTATTTGGTTATTCAATGGCTATCAAACAGAGATTGTGTTTTTAACTCAATTCATTTGTGACAGATGTGGGACTCATTTCTGCTATACTTGTGGATCAACTACAGTCAGTGTAGCCACCCACTTTTGTCATTACTGTAAAGGTTAATGTTCAGGGAAATTATAAAGAGAGAGACCTGGGAACATTTACATAGCTATTCTCATCGGACTGATTTTGGGCTTTAATTGCTTCACTTATCTTGCTGTACTTTCTTTTTTGGTTTAATTTGAGGACTAGCGTACTTTATGTTCTAAATTGTAATTTCAATAAATGGGTTTAAATTTATAAATTATAATCAAAATATTTTTAAAATACGATGAACATTAAATTGCATTAATTAAACATATTCTTTCAATTTTATATTTTAGTGAATTTATAGAAGAAATATATAAATATTTTAAATTATGATTTTTAAAAATTAATCTAAACTTAATGTGTTGAATATATTTTTAATGAAATTGAAGGATCTAGTTAAATATTGTTTAATAAAATAATAATTTATGATCAATTAGACATTTATTAGTGAACACATTCATCGATTCTAAGTTGTAGTGCGAGACATCCTTGCTGATTATCTACTCCTAAATATCACCCTAAGGGACACAATGGTTATTCCAATCGCCTATGGAGTTGAGATTGAGAGTTTGGAATCTGCCTGTACATTGGTTTTCTGTTGCATCATCATCGTCATTTGCTTGTGAGGAAATTGCAAATTCAAAGCTTGATTTCGATATGAACGATGCAAGCACTGGAAAGTTGACCTCGAAAGCTATTGACGATTGTATATGTGTCTAAAGTTGTTGAACATGATAATAAAATAGATGTGAAGTAATCAGCTCTAGAAAAGATAAGAAAGAGGAAGAGGGATTATTCTAAAGATGATCATAGTTATTATACTTAATTATTGCAGCCAACACGATACATGCCATTCCCTGACTCAATCCCCTTGACTTTGATTGCAACACGTACTATATGAAGATGATCTTTGTCCAACAATTTCACCATGTCAACAATATTGTATATACACACACATATATATATATAACTGATTTTTGCAGGTTAGCTCCATCTCCAGTGAATTATAGCTTTAACCACTACCTTTTAAGTAGTGCATATACAATGTAATATGACAATGCACATATGTTCCTCAAGTTCCCACAAATTTTTGAATAACCAACTGTGCTAAGACTCTCGTCTGTTCTCAAATAAAATCTGATTTTCTCTGTTTTCTTTTTTATCATAATAGTCTACAATGTGTGATTTTGTACTAAAAGTAGCTATCGTTTTATAAGCCTACGACTTGTGAGATTAGATGGGTTTTGGATTACTGTATTACTTGTATTGTTTATTCCTTCCTACTTCTACAATAATGTTATACATATCTCATGGCTTGTATCAGGCTGTAAATGTGGTGATTTGTTGGAGTTAAGACGATTTTCGTTGTATCCTTTCAAAAGATGTATTTTATAGATTTCTTATCCTTATGGTTGTGAAATAATTGCAGTTTTAAGGCCATTTATTTTTTGTTTTTAAATTTAGCAAAAAATTGTTTAGAAGTTTGGTTTTGGATTTTTTTTAATAATCTAATTTGTTATTAACTATATAGATATATATACAATTATTAACAATAAATATAATTTAATTATTCAATTTATTTTAATTTACTTAAAATTTAAATTATTTTAAACATTAAAATATTTTCAAAATTGATAATTAGATATCTTCAAAATATAAAATACAAATTTTATAATATTTAATATCTAATTCTAAATAATAAGATTGGCTTGACAATTAAAATGCATATTGATCTATAAATAAAGATTTACATGTCTTTTACTTAATTATTTATATTAATATATAATTAAGCATTTATTATATAAAAAGATTAACATAAAAACTAACTGATTTAATAAATTCATAACATAAATAATCTCTTTTTTTATTAATACTTAATTAATATTATCAAAGATACTTATATTAATAACTAAAGATAATTTTGCTTAAAAATACAAAACCAAGCTGCTCCTAAAATATCAGTAACTTTGACTTGCACATCATAAATAATAATTACTCGGCCATATGTTACAAGTCACTTTGCCAATTGGACATGGACTTCTTTTCCATGTGTTAAAGAATCAATTTGACACCTTCATCCAATTCCTCCTCGTACGAACATTTTCATGCCTCATTATCAATGTATAAATGAACTTGTCGGCGATGCCAAGGAATGTCGTCTAGAAATGGTCAGGTGCAGGAATCTTAAGGAGCTCAAGAACATGAAGCAGTCGAAATAATTAGAGAAAAGGGAGACCCATGGCAAAACTACGTCATTAAGTTTAATTGTTAAAATGGACATATTCTACAATTACTCTGTTCATAAATGCATGGTGATATGGGAGGGGGAAAATTGGGAGGGCCCTTCTAAAAAGCTTAAATCTTCTATGGAACAACAATGGTGGGTAGGATACAATAATTACATTCCCTCTCTTGTGCATTTATACAGGGAAACAAATGAAATTAAGAAGACAGTGTTAAAACTTAAAAGCGAGTGAGAATGAATGTGGGCGGGCGGCCTCAAGGCTGTTAATATCCATTTGCTGTTTTCTGTGGTTTTTTCTTGGAGTAGGCAGCACTGCAGTGTGGACAAATGTACTCCAATCCATCTGTTTTAGCGTAGTCCTGTCAATCATCCACAAATGTCAAGTAAATAAATGGATACAGCAATTAACTCATGTCATCCACTTTATTCACATCAAATGCTTATGCTACATTTACTTATAATCAGAAGACATATTAGAGAAGGCAATAATCCAACACTCTCATCCAAGAACACAATAAATTTCAGGACACAAATTTCTTCAACCAAATTCATCAGAGAAATGTGGATTGTTAAAAGTGAACGAATCCCATATAGAGTCACATTCAGCAAGCTAATGTGATTATGGATCAGTTAGAAATTAGAATTTTATGAAGAAAAAAATTCATTAACATCCTGATCCGAGGAAGCTGGAATGAACAAATGGTACATGCGAAAGAAAGAGGATTTAGAAAGCATTATGATCCAGATATAGCAAAATAATTTGTGGAAGATGGGAGAGTAAGTACCTTGAAAGCACCAAGCCCCTGCCTCCTGTCACATCCAAAGTGAGCCCATTCACCACAATTTCCACAATTAACCCAATCACCGGCGGCACTACTGTTATACATCCAACAATGTCAGTATTATTTACCATACCCAAGCAATCACAAAGACATGGAAAGAGAGGGACCTGTTACACAGCAAGCAGCATTCTCCATCTACATCATCATGAGCCAATTCGTATTCGAGAAGGTAAGTCTCATAATGCCTTTTCAGGGTGTTGCCCACACCCTATAAACCGTGGTACAAAAATCAACCGGTATGTTATTCCAAAATTACACACTAATGGAACAATATGCTAAACGGTAGTAATGAAGTCCAGGACTGAAAAAGAGGCAATCAGAAATACAATGGCAAACCACCTATAGGGCACCATGATACACACAAGTCAACAGGTTAAAAGAACAGCTTTCAGTTGAATGAAATTGGTAACAGTCAAAGAAACAGAGGATGCAATGTGAAGGGCTAAGGCATCAAAAATTAAATACAGATCAAATGAGGACAAATGTTGACCCAAAAAAACACAAAACACATTCCCGGTTCCGATAAACTCTGGTCCTGACGGTAAATATTGTGATTGTACTGATTAACCGCATATAGTACGCTAATTTAGTACACGTCACATAGAGTTCAGATCTCACCTTACTATGTTATCATGACTGTATCTATAGGACATCTAAAAGAGCAGCATAAAAGAATCTGAACGAGTTAGAAGTGTTACACATACAGTCATTCTATTAGTCGACGTATGATTGCGCATCTTGGAGAAAACTTGCCCCTTCCAGTTGATGCCATTACCAACATGAAAGCCTCCTCTTGAGACAACCTACAAACCCAGTTTTTCTTATTGCAACAACCAGCTCATACAAATTCAGCAATGGTTAGTGAAAATTTTAAGTTTTACCTCTCTGTACAAGTTGAATAGGTCAAGCCGTTTTGCATTGAGGATTGCATCAGGAAACTCGGCCAGACCACCTTGAGGAACAAGACGTGTGTGACCTCGAAGAATCAAGAACTGCATTACATCCCTTAAAAATTCCCCCTGAAATGGATTAAACAGTTGGGCAAAGAACTTGGAAGAGAAAACAAGCACAATATGGAAACATAGTTCATCTTTCTACTTTACACAACTTCGGATTTGGCCAAAGCTGACCTCTCTAACTCATCCAACTAACCATTCCCTTAACTTTTATGATGAGTGTGTAAAAACAACAAAGAGCAACTAAAAAATACAATATAAAACTTGGGATGGCTTTACCTCTGAGCAAGCCTGTATTGGGGCTCTGCCACAACCATGCTTCTTGAGAGGTAATGGATTTAAAGAGATGATCTGCTGAGCTTGATAGGAGGTCGATAATGACTTTCGGTGGGCAACAAGAGCAGGACCACCAGCACCATGCTTAGCAGGTGTAACGGGCAAGTTAGGCTTTACCTGGTCTCCAGCATATTTTTCGACATCAGAAAAGCCAGTAAATGGTTGTACTTTATGTTGACGAGTGTGAGGAATTGGTCTCAATGTGGCGACATTCAGTCTTTGCCTAAAATTCCCCCCATTTTCAATTTGAAGGCCAGTGGAATGAGATCTTTTTCGACTAGGTGCAGGAGGTATCAACCAACTAGGAAGATGCCTACCAAGAACGGAGATATTTGTATGGAGTTCTTTTCCCTGCTTTGAACAAAAAAACAGGAAGCGTTCTGCATCATCTTTTTCAAAGGCAGCAACAGACAATCCCTGGATGCTAGCAATTCCGAGCATAACTAAGCTGCGATAAGAAGCATCAGGAGCCAATTGCCTTAAAACCTGTGTTAGGCAGGATCCAAGTTTACATATGATCAGTTTAAAAGCAATTAATTAACACAATCTAAATTAACATATGTGAATTAATTAGCATAATTTGTTGGTGCATATCAAATTAAATCTTGTGATAGATATATACTATAACAATAAACATAAGGAAACTTCTTTATCTCTCACTTGACCAAAGTTTGAATGTTAATAAGTACCCCAGACAACAGATCATTAATTAGGAATCATCTGAACACCTATTAGAATTTAAGTATCACATAAGTTCTTCAACAGGCATAAGAAACCTAACATTTTGGATTATCTTTTCCTGATCCCTAATATATGGGTCACATAGTGCAACGTGTCCTATTAGCTTACCTGCACAGATGGGATAAATTAAAATGGATAGACGACTTTCAGCGAGCAAGATATCACAAGTCTTTACATCTTAGATGAAATTGCAATTTCAAACAGCTTTCAGTATGACATAGATGAGGAAGTAGAGAGACTGGCACCTGTGAAGCCCACGTGGGAACCTTCATGCAAACTTCAAAGACACTTGCTCCACATGCTATAGAGGCAGATTTCCGGGGTTCAGATGAAAGTAATTTGCTGTCCCCGGAGCTCGGAAATGCATGGACCAGTTGACTAGTCTCAATAATTTCATTTTTTATATGATTCTCCAGAAACTGAAGCAATGCCCAAAATCTTCAATTGCCTTAAAAGGACACTTGACAAATAATTAAATTGACACAAAGAAAAACTATCCTTGCCTGATCATTAAAACAAGTCTGAGCACTTCCTGACACTAAAAGGGATATATGAGCAGAACTACATGTTGACATATCACATCGCATAGTCACTACACCACGATTGAATGCTCCTGCCTGAAGAGGAGGTGGTGGGGCACTGAAAAGTACAATACCACTTGTGAGCTAATTTGTCAAACATGACATGATCTAAAAAGAAATTTCCAGTTTCAAGTACAAGATACCACAGTGCTTCATTAGAAAGGAGAGAGCGATACAAGTGACTAGAAACCAGTAGCACACACACACACACAAAAAAAAGGATTGCAAGTACTCCAATACCTTGTCCGATTATGAAGTTTACTCCCTCGAATCTGCACAAACATCAGAATGGAGGAAGATTGACTAAAGGACTAGATGGACAAAAGCATATTATATAGGTAAATACTTGAAAAGTAGAGACAAATATCTTTAACAAAGAGCACATAACACATGCAAGTAGGTGAACAAACGCCTACACTCACATGAGCCAAATTGCCTGTAAATGATTCCAAGTAACAGGAATAACAAGAAACTAAATGATTCAAATACAAGGTGAGGAACATATCAACTAATGCTTTGAGATGTGTTTAAGAAGTTGGACATCCCCTGAGGTCGACTTGCATAAGCCATGGTAGAAAGGTCTTAACATTACTATTCTGGGGGTTGAAAAAAGCACCAGATACTTCTTACAAACTTGGTAGACCTCATTTTGCATTACGATAAGCTGAATTAGTTATATGGCTTCATCACTTGTCAACAGGTATAATTCTGGAAGTTCATATACTACCCGTGGTGTTATACAAAAGAAATCAAATCAAGTATTGGAGAAATTAGGGCGCCACCACTAAAACTATTCACTAGCTTGTTCTTGTCTAGAACAAACAGATATGACAATATAAATATTTAAAAAATGACAGATCGAAGAAATAAATCAAAAAAATTTCAGCATTGGACTCACTTCAATATTTAAAAGAGCAGTGAGCCCATCCTCCAAAGGTCCCAATAAGCTTGCATCCTGAGTACAAAAACTCCATTCTCAACAAATGATGCCATAACAATACTTAGCCAACCAAGAAGCTTAAAATCATGAAAATGAAGCTTACCAATTTGCATGGAAGTCCACAAATAAGAAACCTCATGCGCACATCATCATCATATATCTTTATGGCTGGAAGAGTCTCAGGAGAACTTTCTTCAACCTGGACATCTGACCCAGGCAGAGTGATATCAATCTTTGGTGGGTCTCCCAGTAAATGTGGGCAGGGCTTGGTACTATCTTTGTGGCTGTTAGAACCTAAAACACTATTGTTCCGTACACAGTAGAGCCTAAAAGATGCATGAGCAAGTTGGAATGCATCCCACGTATGGCTACAGGAACTGCAATGAACAAGAGATCTCATCACTGTGGAAAAACACAAATACACATACTATTGCAGACTAAGTGATCAGGGTGTAAGAAAATAGCCGAAATCTACACCAAATACTTAAGTTCAGCCACGAATTAGGTGATAACATAATTGATCAATAAGCAACAGATTATAACAGCAAAGACAAGAATCACAACAGAGGCTTCTAGTGGAAAGACAACCAAAAAGAGAAACAAAACATGTCATGTTCACTTTTCATACATAATGTAAACAACACACCCGTACCTTTGCACTACTGAAAACAGAGCTTGACGAAACTGTGAAGCTGCATAACACAAAACCGAGCTTTTCCAGTATATCACATATGGAACTCCCTGCCATGGTAAAATACCCTATTTTTCAACTACTTGACCCATAGAAAAAGATTAAGCAAAAGAGTATACAGCTCCATATTTTGGAAACTTCTCCTTCAGCCTATGTAAGATCGAAAATATATTACTGGTACATTAAAGAAGTACAATTTAATCCACAGAACTTACAGACCTTAGAATGAAGAGCCTCAGCCAATCTTTCACTGCTTGGAATCTCTAAATAGACCTACACAAGTTGGATAACAAATAAGTAAAACTGACGTTAGTATTGTTATTCAAAGAAATTGCCTTCCAGAAATGCTTTTGTTCAGGCAGAGAAAGCTACCTATTGTTACAAAATGTTACTCAACTGGAGCACTTCATTAATGAGTTTTGAGATTTCATGGTACCTTAAACCAGTATTCTAATATGACAACTATCACTCACAGTGGCAGGCAATGATGAACCAAATGCTCCACATAGGGCTTCTGGGGTAGACAAATCAGCATCTCCCCATCTCAAAGAACCAATCTCTTCACTATCTTCAATCTGTTCTCCTTGCAAATACACAATACTGGGTTCCAATGACTGAAGAACTCTCTGGAACTCATTAGTACTTGGATTAGCTAGTACCTGAACCTGCATTGCAGATAAACACAAGACAAGAAACATTATAGCCTTACCACTTCAAAACAACAGAAAGATACACGATTACAATTCAAATTTAGGGCCTTCAATGCAACCAAATACCTCTAGACGTCCACAAGATAACAGCTCTGGAAAAGGGTATCCGGGTTTATCATCAAGAAGCAGCTTCTTCTGTTTATTACCATTACGACCAGCGTTTTTACAAGAGAGAGCAGCAAGTAGACTACAGTGATTCCTTGAAGGACCTTGTGCATGAAACATCATGCATACATGCCAAGACCCCCCAAATAGAAAGCTTCAATATTGAAAGAAACCACTATTGCCCTACAAACCGGCCTACAAGACTAATGCCTCCCAAAACCTAAGCACCCCGTCCCATCAAACCAAAAATATAACCTAAACCCTGCAACAAATTAACGAATCCCACTTCCAAAACCACCAAAAATATACTAATTATATTTCTAATCAAGCCTTAAAAACACCACAACCCAGCCCTAAAACAGCCCTAATTGAAGAAATCCGACCAATACAATGCAAACGATCACAAATTCTCGGTCACCCAAATGGAATAAACGAAGCAAAATCAACAAATTGGTAAAGAAAACCAATTAGAACACTAGGAACTGAAGCAACCCAATACAGAAACGAAATAGAAAAACCAGAAGCAATAAGAGTAACTTTGAGAAACCCTAGATAAGACTCAGAAATCTCCCGAAGACCCGAAAGGCCTCCCCTTTCTTTACCTAACAGAAATCCCTCAAAGTCACGCACCGAACCAAATTTTTTTAAAAAAAAGATTAGTATCAAAAAGAACTTCGAAAATTTTTGAGAGACGCAACAAATATAATAGATTCAAAAGTAGATGTCTATAATTAAAAATCAACCAGAAACTCCTTTCCTCTTTTTTCTGGTTCAGAGAAAGTGTCAGTTTAACTACAGTTTCCAACTTCAATCAGGTCAAAAACATGAAAATAACTATAATTTAACAAAATTAAACCAAAGGATGATCTTTCACGTCCCTTGTGTCAAAAACTAACAAAATCACAAGTATATCTCCACCAATTAAGAAAACTTTAAGGGCAATAGGTTCCACTAGATTGGGATATAATTAACTTTTCAGATCATGTGGGTACGTCACTTTTGTTCCACAATATTCGTACATCAGAACCCAACAACAAAACATGTTACCGTTTTCAACGCTATTGTTTCTACATACATGCTAATGTACATGTGTATATTCACGTATATGTCTTCCTCGTGCTTATATGTCCTTTTAGGCCTTTCTCTTTTTTTTTTTTTCATGTTCTTATGAATTCTGGAAACAAAGCTGAGATGACCTCGGAAGATTCTTCTCAAATGTTGTATGAATCTATTCGGTTGTTTTTGTTTTGCATTACTTCAACTTCCTTTTATTTGTGCCTGTCATTTCAGGCCTTGGACACGGTATCATGGTTCGAAGCGTTTAAGGATCAACCGTGATTGTCAACACAATGATTTCCACATGGTTGTCACGGATCTCATCGTAGTCCCGGGGAGTATGTGTGGCTACTTGTATTCTCTCGTTTTGCAATTGGTAGCAAACAAAAGGTAAAATATTATAAATTGATTGATAGGTTAACATGGGTCAAGTCAAGATCATGTTATCGACTTGGCTTCCTGTCTGATTTGCCATAAAGCTTCTGTCTTTTTAGGTCGTCGTACCGTAAGAAGCATAAGCATGCATCCAGGTCCAGGACCCAGTTGCATTCATTATTTTTGTGCTAAAGAAACTAAGCCCTTGCTCTGATCTTAGAATGCAATCCTTGACCGCCCAATCTAATCATTCGTCAATTACTCTCTTGATGGTTTGATCTTTACATAAAGTGCTCCCGTTGTTCCCACGTTTAGTTGGTGGAAAGTAGAAGCACCTTGTTTGTAAGAACGATGGAAGAGTCCAAGTTTACTCCGTCCCAATTTGAAATAAATGAATTCGTTCCAAACTGATTGTATTTTATGTCAAATCCCTTTTTCTAAATTTTTTTTTAGCTTTTAAATCGGATTTAGACTTAAGTTTCACAATTTGGCGTACCTTAGGGCTCCTCTTTCATATGTGAAATGATATCATTTTGTAAGTGATTCACAAAGAAGGGAGCCAATTTAATTTCTTAACCTTCTACTAATAAACAATGTTGTTTTTAACTCGTCAAAGATGTAATCAGTAATCACTCGACAAAATTGTACATCGAAACCATTTTGGCAGGCTAAAAAATGTGCAATATGATTATTCTTTCTTTTCTATTCATTTCTTGATTGTGTGCAATCTCAGGTGATGCTTGCACCACATAACTCAAGAAATGGATATAAAGAATGAAAGGTGCAAGCTTTTTTTGTGACTCTTTGCTTCATGTAACTTTAGTCATCATATTCTGTTGAGCATTTGAAAATCTTTTCATTTTGTTGAAGTTTACAGAGAGAAAATTTTTCTACCTCTAAATCTTTTAAAGAAAAGAAGCTTAAGATCCTTACCAATCCATGAAATCAACACAATCTTTGGATTATTTTATTGATAGTCTCAAGATCCATTCAATTCAATCCAATAAAAGTTAAATATATTCCTTAAAACTTGATCAATTTTAAGTAATCTACGAATATTTGCATTAAATAACTAAATATAATGTCAAAAATTCTTACTTTTACATAGGGGTGGAATCAATTAAACCATATCTAAAGAGCTTATAGGAGATAGCGAAAGGGAGTGTTCGACCCTCCAAAACTAATTGAATTCATCCATCAAACGCCTCGAACATTCAATGTGAGACCATCTAGGTTACTCACGGTATGTTCCAGATAGTGATTGCCTCGACGTCTTGGTAATGTCTGAATGTTGTCGTTTTAATTACTCTTCTATATCATGCAATACATACACATTTACAAATTACTAATTTGCATATTTTCATGAATACTCAATCATATACATATGTATATGTGATATGTATAATACGTGCTCAATGACAATCTCGGGTATATTTTCTTAATTCACATCTTATAATCATTCATATTTCATAACTTATATATGTCTAAATTAAACTTAGATTTTCACTTCATTTGTACAAGATTATTCTAAGTTCATCTTTCAATCATTTGTTAAGATCATTCAAGCATTAAAAGATCATAAAATATCCAATTTATCATTCACCTTTACTTAATACACATCATTCACCTTCTTTGGATCGTATTATCTTTAATAGGATCACTTTTATTCTTATAACATCTCCAAAATTTCAGATTTGAACACTTGGTAAATAACAATTCATTCTTGAATTTATATCCTCATTCATTAGCCTAAACATATCACATATTTAATCCTTTATTCAAGCATCGTTCTAGGTTCAATTCAAACTTTATTCAAGCCTAAATGCATCATATGAAAGTATCTAACCATTTGTTGTCCAAACCACACATAAATATTTGATGTTTATCCTATTCCCACGATCATGGGATGCTTGCATCCAAAAAATACCAGCTTTGTTCTTCCAAATTCCAACTTTTCTAAAAACAGATTTCGGGTCAATTTTTGCATGGCTATTTTGACAAAGAAAATGAGGTATTTAGGCAATACATTCTTTTAAAAAATGTTCCTATATGTATTAAGTTTCTAAAGACATCAATTTCATGCAGTTTGATTCACTATTCTTCAAGTTATACCCAAAATACTATAGATTGTTCTCACACTGCGACAACACGTTACACTCAACGTCAAGACAAATTTTCAAACCTTTAGAAACAGAATTAAAATTTGATTCCTTCATGAAAATTGTAGCCATTTATCTCTACTTTAATATAAAATTAAAATTATCCCATTTTGATATTTATAGATCAAGATATGACTAAAATACAAATGCATATTCTGTGAAAATACTATAGCTAACATATTCCAGCAATTCTTCTTTAACTTTTCCAGATTTTCAACTCCTATTTGTTACATTCGAACCATCTTATACATAGTTAATCAACTCTACATCATTTCCTCTTAATTATCACCTCAATTTTTAACTCAATAACACCCATGAACCATTGTTTATCAATCATACAAAAACAGAACATAATCTTCATCATTTACTATCATGCAAAAATCTTATTTCTTTTCATTTCAAAAACATTTCTCAAACACCTTCCTTAAGCATATATTTCAACTTCATTATACCTTAAATCCCAATCTATTTCATCTACATAACAACTTATAATCCATGGTTTTCATACTCTCAAAAACAGAACATAACATACACATTCATTCATCATTTTCCTGCATTCATTCTATACACAAAAATATGGCATACACCAACTTATTTCCTCATCCATGTTACAACATATATTTAAATCCACTATCATGATCATTTCACCTTTAAACTATCATCAAATATGTTTATATTGAAACAACCGATGAAGATTATGTTAGAGTAGTGCCCTAAAGGCAATCCCCTTTAGCGCATTTTGTTCATAGTCATGTACAGACTTTATAAATAAATA
>JANIJH010000224.1:23707457-23724373 GCA_024520975.1 Erythroxylum areolatum
CAATATTCAGATCAATTAAAACAAATCATGAATTTCTAATTTATATTAAACCATTATTAACAAAATTTACCAAAATTATAATAAATTAATTATAATTTAATAAATACTTGACAATCCACGATGTCTATTTATTAGACGTTGCAGATTGTGAAGTTTCTGCAACGTCTATCCAACGTCGTCAAAAAGCATACAATCCCTGATGTTTTCTTCAAACGTTGGGAATTATATGCCTCTTTTTTGATGTTTTCATAAACGTCGCAGAATTGATAAGCCTTCTACGACGTCTTTACTCAGACGTTGGTGAAATCCATTACCTACCCACCATCTACGACGTCTATTGTGACGTTTTAATAGACGTCGTAGAAGGTTTTCTGCGACGTTTATAGAGTTTCTACGACGTTTATCAGACGACGCAAAATGCATGTTTTTGTTATAGTGTGGAGGCAAAATAATTTCTTTTCCATTTCTTGTTTGTGGCATCACAATCCCACTAAACGTACTAGATTATTGGTGTTAATCCAAAATTCATACATGTTATGGAGGAATTATGCCAAAATTTATATTTAACTTCTTATTGATGATATAAGTTGCCTTCGAAAAATTTAGAAAATAGAATTTTAAGCTATTCAAATGCTAAAACATGTGGATAAAGAAATGACTTTATATAGGTAAAAGGGAAAATCCAAGCTAGGAAGGGAATTTGAGATAATAAAATGAATATACAATGTAAAGAAAGCTAGAAAAAAAATTATAACAAAGTGTTTTTGGAGTTATTTGTCTCTCCGTGATTGTCTTGTTTAGGCATGTGTTAGTAAATTTATTGTTGTCCTCTCATCCATAAGTAATTTTTATTATAACTTACTGCTTCCCTATATTTTAGCTCATTACTTGTCATTATCTCTTTGCCGTCCACCTTATAGAGTTCATATAACTCAACTCCCACATCCTAGACTTACGGGAATTCGACACATTTTCTTCCTTATCCCTGGTTTTTTGTTGCCATTGAATTCTTTAGCAAAACATATTTTGGACTTTTATTCCTAAGCTTCTTTCATTTGTTTGTTGAATTATTTCTTAGGTCAAATATGCTAAATTTTTTAAAAGCTTTTTTGGTAAATTAGTAGAAATTTTATACAAAATAATATAAAGTTATGTACATAGCTTGAGAGACCTAAACAGCAATTACATATTAATATAAGTCATAATATGTAAAATAAATCAACAAAATTAATTTATTTGACATATACCATCTTTTAGTTTATTAATTTTTAATGAATATTGTAATATTGATTATTCATGTATTCATAATTTCTTATGTTAAATTAATGGCATAACTTCATGAAAGAATTGCTTATATTTTTTTTATGAAACATAATAGTCTTTCATAAAAATTTTAGAATAAAAGTTAGTAGAATTATATGAAAAGCGGAGGTCTTTTATTCTAATATACATCTCCGTTGACTTTTATTTAACTTTCCATTGTTTGCACTTGCCGATTAAAAGACTATCATTTAAACATATTTCAGTAACACGGAACAATATACTTATGTCTGCTATATTTGGTTCGTACAAATTAGGTATCTAATCAAATGAACCTTCAGACCATTTTGTGAGATCCTCGCAAAATTCATGTTGTATCATTACTGTCTTGTCTTAATTGTCCATTAAATGCTTGATTTTTAATGTTTTATTGCAACTTTATTATTAAATAGTGTTGTATTGTGAAATGACTTGTATTTATTAAATTAAAAAATGTAGACGATAATTAAATTTCAACTCAAAATTGCTAGAGCCTTTTCACACGCAACCTCCATGTTTTTCTCTCGGGAGTCGGGACAGACAAAAGAAAAGGAAAGAAAGAAGATAGAAACTTAATAGCACTAGACGACGCGAGATTGGATTATAGAAATAAAAGACGTAAAAAATATAGAAAGAAAACAGATTATCAAGCACGTACGCGGTTAGAGTAAAAAGGGACATTATTAATTGTGTGCACAAGAAAAAAACAAACAAAATGCCTAAAAGAAAAAGCAAATCAGACCACAGAGAAAGAAAAAACAGAAACCACTGAAGAGGAAGAAAATCGAAGGCGGTAGAAATTTCTACTTATGAATCTATAAAAAATTGTTTTAAATCTTTGCCCCGATTGCAGAACTAATAATTAATTAACCAATTAATCGAAGAAATATGCGCTAGTGTTTACTGAACTCTGTTATAATGTTCTCGTGTGTTTGTTTTTTTTTTCTTCTTAATTTCTGGTTTGTGTGCTGTGGGGCTTACAAGGGGAATTGAGTGCTATCGTGAGATTTTGTTTTTCTTATATGTGGGGTTTTTGATTGTGGATGGCCAGCAGTGCGTGTTCAGTAGAGCCAAACACGGAATTGGTTTCGCCGGCTATTAAGAGAGGAGTTGCTGTCTCGTACTCGGAGTATTGAATTCTGTTCTGCAATTGCTTTGTTGAGAAATTTTGGACACTCACAATCTTTGCTTCTGCGGATTGGAGATTAAACACATCGGTGGTTTCTGGGAGGTAATTCTATGTTTTAACGTATTGTTTGCGCTTCTACTGTTCCATTTTTTTCCCGATTGAATTGGCTATTTGGATTTAAGCTTTTGCTAAAGGGAGCAAGTCACATATAGTATTTACAATAGGCCATTTGGTTTAAAATGTTTTTAAGCCGTGAGTTATGCTACTTGCCATCAAGCATTTATGTGTGCGCGTGCAGATACTTGTGCATGTGCATCTTTTGTTGAGCGCTTTTCTGACACCTGAGTTTACAGAAGTAGAGGTTTGATGTTACTTTCTCCATTCCGTTAACCTTGTTTCCATACAGGGGCTTTGGGGAGAGGGAATTTGATAAATCTGTTGATTGTATTGCAACTGTGGCAAATGAATAATTCACAATGAGTTGGGAGGTGGGCTCGGATTGTTGTTGTCAATGGGCACCCCTGAAAATAAGATATCGGATCTTGTTGACATAGTAAAGTCCTGGATCCCAAGGAGGAGTGAACCTGCAAATTTATCGAGGGATTTTTGGATGCCCGACCAGAGCTGTAGGGTATGTTATGACTGTGATTCTCAATTCACTGTGTTTAACCGCAGGCATCACTGTCGGCTTTGTGGCCGTGTTTTTTGTGCCAAGTGTACTGCAAATTCAATTCCTGCTCCATCAGATGAGCCAAGGACTGGTCGGGAGGATTGGGATAGGATTAGGGTGTGCAATTATTGCTTTAAGCTGTGGGAACAGCGGATAGTTGATAACGAAAACAGTGTGGCTAGCCCTGGGCTTAGTCCATCGCTTTCTGCCGCAAGCTTAGCCAGTAGCCACAACAGCAGCAGCAGCACTGTTGGCTCAACTCCTTACTCAACAGGACCATACCAGCATGTTGCATATAGTTCTGCTCTCAGTCCTCGGCAATCTATTCAAATGGATTCAACTACTACTGAGCCACACAATGCAACATCTGGAAGGAGTCTCTCCAGAGATGCTTTTTATATTTCCCAAAATCAGTTAGAGTACTGCATGGACAGGTAATCTTTTTTGTTATTACCGAAGTGTGTTCTTTTTCTTTGCTTTTTTTATTCTTTTGGATGTGATAAGGTAAACATATCAAAGCTTCTGTACCCTTATTAAATCAATAGAACGTTTATCTGCCAAATTTTGAGACTTGAATATTTCTCTTGATATTACAGATGTTTGTAGTACCTTGAGATCATCCTCTCATGTTTGCAGCATTACAAATCTTAATTTGTGCGTTTTCTTTCTCAATTTCAGTATTAGGAGTGATGATGAGGATGATGATTACAGTGTTTATCGTTCAGTTTCAGACAGAAGGGATTTCTCTAATCCTGATGACTATCATGCTCCTGCTCCTCACCATGAAATCCGGAATATATATCGACCTCATGAAGTGCATAATATTGGAACTCACACTGATGCAGAAAGCATAAGCTCAACACAGTTACTGGACAGTTTTGATCCACAGGGTCCAGACAGAATTAAGAATGTTGAGGAAGAAGGATATGGACGTGATGGTGATGAGTGTGAAGGTGAAGCTCCTTCGTATGAGGTGGAGGGTACAGATGCTGAACCTGTTGATTTTGAGAGTAACGGATTACTCTGGCTCCCTCCGGAGCCAGAAAATGAAGAGGATGAGAGAGAAGGTGTTTTATTTGATGATGAGGATGATGATGAGGGTGCTCCAGGAGAGTGGGGGTATTCACGCCCTTCAAATAGTTTTGGTAGTGGGGAATACCGCAGGGATAAATCAACTGATGAGCACAGGAAGGCGATGAAGAATGTGGTGGAGGGGCATTTCAGAGCCTTAGTATCACAGCTGTTGCAAGTTGAGAACCTTACTGTAAGTGATCAAGATGAAGAGAATTGGTTGGAGATAATTACATCTTTGTCATGGGAAGCTGCTACCCTTCTTAAACCAGATACAAGCAAGGGTGGAGGTATGGATCCTGGTGGATATGTGAAGATTAAATGCATAGCTTGTGGGCGTCGTAGTGAGAGGTAATGTTTGGAAATGTATGGTTTTTGGTATTACAGCACTTGCAGGGCGATCTTGCAACAACTAAACTCTGTTTCTATCTGTTGTAACTTTCGGCTAGTCTACTCCATTATTGGGCTAATTTTACTTTTCTTGTAAAACAATGCTATATCTTTGACTATCTTTTCTTTTTTATGAGTTTGGTTAGGAATCTTATATGAATTTTTGTAATTGATGAGATACAAAGGTGTTGTGCTTAGCTTTAGATCTATGAGTTGTGTTTTATAGTGGTGGATTAGAGTGATTAATTGGGAGATGATGTTTCTAACTTCCTTTGTTTGTCTGTTTAGTTAATGTGCTAGAGCTCCTTCCTTTCCTTCTGATTGCATTAATTGGGGATGTTGATTTCTGTCTTCTAGCATGGTTGTTAAAGGAGTTGTTTGCAAGAAAAATGTGGCCCACAGGCGAATGATGTCAAAGAGAGATAAACCACGTTTTATGATCCTTGCGGGAGCACTTGAGTATCAGCGTATTTCAAACCTTTTGTCCAGTGTTGATACTTTGCTGCAACAGGTCCTTTGACTACTCTTATTTTAGTTTTAACTGAAAGCTAATATTTCTAGGATTTGTCAGACGTATTAACTCAACAAGAGATTTCTTTTACACTCCTTTTCTTGTTATGTTGAGATTTCTTTTACACTCCTTTTCATGTTAATCTAGTGACTATGGAGATATCATTTACTCTGTTTCTTGTTGAGGTAAGGACTTATCCATTACTTGTCTCAATTCCTATTACACTGTCTTCAGGAAATGGACCATTTGAAAATGGCAGTTGCAAGGATTGATCAACATCATCCTGATGTTCTTCTGGTAGAGAAGTCAGTGTCAAGATATGCTCAGGATTACCTCCTTGCAAAAGACATTTCACTTGTTCTGAATATTAAGAGACCACTGTTAGAGCGGATAGCCCGCTGCACTGGTTCACAAATCATCCCTTCAATTGATCACTTATCGTCACAGAAATTGGGGCATTGTGACTTGTTCCATGTTGAGAAATTTCTTGAGGAGCATGGCAGTGCTGGGCAAGGTGGGAAGAAGTTGACCAAGACACTAATGTTCTTTGAGGGTTGCCCAAAGCCTTTGGGTTGTACAGTAAGTTTTGTGCAACAACTTCCCCTTACTTTAGGCTTAATAAATTTGACAATCAAAATATTTCAATTGATTATAAACATTGTAATATGTACAATTTCTCTCCATCACTTTTCATGGATGATGAAAACTTCTCTTGCCCTTTCGCATGCTACATCTCTTAAGTGATATGGTTAATGATCATTGGACTTAAGGAATGTAGAGGTTGCAGTGCTTGTTTGTTTTCAAATATATTATGCTAGTGGCAGTGAGAGATGTGTTATGGATAATTATTTTTGCATGTTCTCTTTGGGACCACAAATTGTAGGCTAATTGAAGAACTAAGAGTACAGTTAATTTTTTTTTTTCCTTTCAGATTTTACTAAAGGGTGCCAATGGGGATGAGCTGAAAAAGGTGAAGCATGTTCTCCAATTTGGAGTTTTTGCAGCTTATCATTTGGCATTAGAGACGTCTTTTCTGGCTGATGAAGGTGCTACACTTCCAGAACTCCCGTTGAAATCACCAATCACTGTTGCTCTACCAGATAAACCATCAAGTATTGATAGGTCAATATCCACTATACCTGGTTTTATTGTTCCTGGAACTGGAAAGCCTTCAGTTGTATGGCCTAATGGTGAAGAAACAAAGTCAGACAAAGGCACCAAAGAACTGCAGAAATTTGATAAGAGTGTGACATCAGACACTGTCTTGTCTACAAATATAGATGCTGGCTGTATGTTTCAGGATGTGAGTGCAGCAAACTTGTATAAAGACCCCTCATTTCGAAATATGCTTATGAAACCTGCTTTAAGCTCAAATGAGCATTCTAGTTTCCCTATTTCTTTTACTTCTTTGAGGCAGGATGCCTCAAGCCCTTGCCATTTCAAACTCTCATCCGATTATGTTAATGGAGTCGCCAATAATGTGGAAGTGGCAGACCCCTTTCGTGAAAATCCTCTTGACAAGAAAGATGGGTTCAGTGGCCGTGATTTTCCTACTTCATTTAGAACCTCAATGGCAATGGAACAATATGTTGGCATTGGCAATAATTTTCGTGCAAATTCCTCAAAGCAAGATGGAAATGACCCAATTGAAGTGATTGTATCCTCGAAGGAGGAGTTCCCTCCATCCCCATCCGACCATCAAAGCATTTTGGTTTCATTGTCCACACGCTGTGTGTGGAAGGGAACCGTATGTGATCGTGCCCATCTCCTTCGAATCAAATATTATGGGAGCTTTGATAAGCCTTTGGGGCGGTTTTTACGAGATCATCTGTTTGACCAGGTAGGCCTTAATGTTACTATCAAATATCATTTTCTTGCTTCACTACCCCTATTTCTTTATTCAAGCTTTTATCCTGTTATTAGGACTTTCGCTGTCACTCATGTGAGTTGCCATCAGAAGCACATGTCCATTGTTACACTCACAGGCAGGGCAGTCTTACAATATCTGTGAAGAAACTTTCTGAATTTCTTCTACCAGGTGAGCGAGAAGGAAAAATTTGGATGTGGCACAGGTGCCTACGATGTCCTCGAACAAATGGCTTCCCTCCAGCCACCCGGAGAATAGTGATGTCTGATGCAGCCTGGGGCTTATCTTTTGGGAAATTCTTGGAGCTTAGCTTTTCAAATCATGCAGCAGCTAGCCGGGTTGCTAGCTGTGGTCACTCTCTTCACAGAGATTGTCTACGGTTTTATGGGTATGCTTTCTCTTGTCCTTCAATGTGGGATATTTGCGGTATCATGTGTACAGATTTATGTGATGTTGCTGTTATCACTTTAACAAGTAATTTTTTCTTACAAGAAATATTTCTCCTTTTAATTTTTTGACAAATTCTTTAACTGCAGCTTTGGGAGAAAGGTTGCTTGCTTCCGCTATGCTTCTATTGATGTTCATTCAGTCTGTCTTCCACCAGCTAAAGTTGAATTTGCCTATGATAATCAGGAGTGGATACAAAAAGAAGCCACTGAGGTGCCATGATTATTATCTTTGGTTTTTAGCTAGCAATTCTGTCTCTTTTTATTAAAATCCATTCATAATTAGGACTACTTGTTGAACAGGTTCAGCAGAGGGCAGAATTCTTGTTCAATGAAGTCTACAATGCTCTGCAACGAATTCTTGAGAAACTATTAGGTGCAGTGTCTAAAGATGCTGATATGACAGCAGATGAATCTTCAAGGCTTCGTATTGCAGAACTCAGTGGGCTATTGCAGAAGGAGAAAGAAGAATTTGAGGTAGAATATTTTTGTTTTATCACCTTTTACCTTTTGTACATCTGAATCTTGGAAAGAAAGTGAACAGTGTATTTGGGGAAGAATTTTGAATATGAAATCATTTTACATAGTCCATGCATAAATCAGGATACTCCTTTAGTTCCTGAACTGGTAAAACTAAGCTAAGCTGAGCTGTTTGCTGACTTTGGTTAGTTAGCTGCCCATGATTAACTTCTCTAGTAGCTTAAACATTAAAGATTGTCCCTATGTTGGTATGTTTTACCTTTGCTTGGTGTTGGGTACGCCTCAGTCCTGTTGGACTTACACCGCTGAAATTGTACCAATAATTTGTGTTTTTGTTCCCTTGTCCTTTTTGGGAAGAGGGACATACATGTCCCTTGCAAGAAAAACTCATTGCCTTATCTGGTAAAAGTGTGCTTATTGTGCATTTCATCTGGTTAGAATTAGGTCTCATTATTTGCCAAAGTTGCCTTGTCTAGTTGCTGATGGGTGCCATGGTTCTGTATAGGAATCTTTACAGAAGATACTATTGAGAGAGGTGAAAGTTGGTCAACCTGCAGTTGATATATTGGAGATCAATACATTAAGGAGGCAGATACTCTTTCATTCTTATGTTTGGGACCAACGCCTGATTTTTGCTGCAACTTCTAGTAAAACTAGTCTGGATGGTCAGAAGAATTCTATTCCAAAAGTTAAGGACAAACACTTTGAGTCTGTGGATAAGCTTGCCAATACGGAGTTAACTTCTAAACTTGCAAATGTCTTTAGCAGCTCTGATTCATATCTTGTGGATAAGAATTCAGGAGAAAATCTCAATCAAGGAGAAGCAAATAATCAATTTAGCCAACCAAGTGATTGTAAAGGAAGGGACATAGACCTGGACATCAATCTCAGAAAAGAGGCTGAGCGCAGTCTTTCTTCCAGTGCAAATATTGATGAGTGTATTGATCCTCTAGATAGTGGAAAAGTTGAACCAAAGGCCCGCACAGAGGTAGAGTTTCCACTCGTGGAAAATTTATCTGAGACTCTTGATGCTGCATGGACTGGAAAAGGTCAGACTGAGGGAAAAACACCTACGGAAAATGGTTGCTCAGTTCCTGGTTCTCATACAAGGAAAATTTCTTCTAAATCTGAGATTGAAAACTGTGTTCCTTACAGTGCTGGGATTGAGGCTATTTCTTCCCTAAGTTCTGGCCCAACTGTTAGGGGGCCCCAGAATACACAGAACTCCACAAGTATAGCTGGTGTTCCATTTACTGACTTTCACAATTCATTCAAACGAAATTCATTATTAAATGTTCAACAGCATGGTATAGATGAGTACAGTCCTGTCTACATCTCAAGTTTTAGGGAGTTGGAACGACAAACCGGTGTGAGGCTACTCCTGCCTGTTGGTGTTAATGATACTGTTGTTCCTGTTTATGATGATGAACCTACTAGCATTATAGCATATGCACTTGTGTCATCAGATTATCATGTTCAGATGTCAGAGCTTGAAAAATCGAAAGATACAGGGGATTCGTCAGTCTCATCATCGCTTCTTGATTCTGTGAACCTACTTTCTGTTAACTCTCTTGATGACTCATCTTCTGAGACCTATAAGAGTCTTGGGTCTTTGGATGAGAGCTTATTATCCGTGTCTGGGTCACAAAGTTCCTTAGGTTTGGATCCTCTGGTGTACACAAAGAATCTGCATGCAAGAGTCTCTTTTACAGACGATAGTCCTCTTGGAAAGGTGAAGTATACAGTTACTTGCTATTATGCGAAGCGTTTTGAGGCCCTAAGGAGGACTTGTTGTCCTTCAGAATTGGATTTTATTCGATCTCTTAGTCGGTGTAAGAAATGGGGTGCCCAGGGCGGCAAGAGCAATGTTTTCTTTGCAAAAACATTGGATGATCGTTTCATCATCAAGCAAGTTACAAAGACGGAGCTTGAGTCATTTATCAAGTTTGGAGCAGCATATTTTAAATACTTATCCGAGTCAATTAGTACCAGAAGCCCAACTTGCCTGGCAAAAATTCTTGGCATTTATCAGGTATTGGTTGTTTCCTAATATCCAAAGCAACATTTAACCACCTTTAGGCCATATTGTCTGTAGTTCGTTTGTCTGACTTGTTCTCTTCATGTTTTGGAGTCTATAAACTTATTTATTTGATGGGTTCTCTTTTATTTTATGTCAGGTAAAATGTCCCATTGAAATATAAGAATGTGAATATGATATTGTACTCTCTTGACACTGAAAAAAATGTCAGTAGGGTTCTAGAGACCAAAAAAAGAAAAAGGAAAAGTGTACTTATTTCCTACCTCATAATATAGTTTCTCTGTCTCTCCTAGCTTAATTTTGTCTTCTAATCCTTTAGTGGCTTTGTCTCCAAGGTTCCATCGAAGCATCTGAAAGGGGGCAAAGAGTCTAAAATGGATGTCTTGGTGATGGAGAATCTTATGTTTAGACGTAATGTTACTCGACTTTATGATCTTAAAGGATCATGTCGATCTCGGTATAACCCAGACACAAGTGGGAGCAACAAAGTTCTGCTTGACCAGAATCTGATAGAAGCAATGCCAACTTCACCCATTTTTGTTGGAAACAAGGCAAAGCGATTGCTAGAGAGGGCTGTGTGGAATGACACTTCATTTCTTGCTGTAAGTTCATGGCCAATTGCCTACTATGTGTAATCTCTGTGTAGAATCCATTCTCAGCAGTTTTTAACTTTCAAGTATTCTGGTTCCATGGCTTTGCAATTCATTAGATTTTGGTAGCCAGACAATTAAAACCATCATCTTAGGTAGTCTTTAGGCTTTCATGTGCATTTGGGATGAAATTGCTTGTGCTGTCAACTTATTAAAGCATTGAGATATTCTTTAGTGTATTGGTTTGTCGTAATATGCTAGCATAATTTGTTCTGTTTTACATTTCTACAGTCAGTTGATGTAATGGACTACTCTTTGCTGGTTGGTATTGATGAGGAGAAACACGAGCTGGTGCTTGGAATAATTGACTTTATGAGACAATATACGTGGGACAAACACCTTGAGACCTGGGTGAAAACCTCAGGGATTCTTGGTAGGTCAAAAAACACCACTCCGACAGTGATCTCACCTCAGCAGTACAAGAAAAGATTCAGGAAAGCCATGACTGCATATTTTCTTATGGTTCCAGATCAGTGGTCTCCCACTAAAATCATTACCAGTGGATCACAGTCAGACCTTTGTGAGGAAAACTCGCAAAGTGGAACTCCTTTGGTTGATACCGCAAAACCTCTTACTTGTACATTTCAAGATGTAAGTTGAATCTTTTACATTCCTTACTTTTCTGCCTGAGTTCCTTCCAATGTATGTTTTGGCTGACTCCTCGCGGTATCTGTTGTTGCAAGTGCATCCGTGTATTCTTTTGTTGTAAGTAGGGAAAGGTTCTTTGTAAGCCAAGAATGATAAATTGAGGATATCTGTCAGATGAAAATTTCTCCTTAGTTTTTGTCTTATTAACTGTACAGTATCTTTACCCCTTGATTCACCTTGTTAACAATTTCTTTGCAATTAAAGGTTCAATATCCTCATTGTTTCCTGAGAGGTTATGTGTGTAATAATGTGTATCTTTTACAAATAGCCTTTGGTTGCAACCCACGCTGAATTTGGCAAATTACTCTGTTATGCAGTTGAAGCTTGCTTTCTCCGACTAATCCTTATTGTCTATTCTTTTATGTTGGTAATCTGTTATAACTGGGATGTTTATCATGGGGACTTTTTTATATACTCAGGGTTGTTATAATTGAAATTGAGATGTTTCTTTTATTGAAAATAAACAGAACTGATTACTTGGCTTATATATAACTGTATACATATTCGTTATGCCTTTTTGATAATTATGGAAATTTTTATAAATAGTTATGTTAACAAGAATGGAGGTGAAAAAGATTAATTTCGTCTCTCGAATACCCAAATTACAAGTTCCTTTACCCATAGATTGCACAGACAACTGTAGAGATACCTGCATCTTTCAGCTTCTTTACTTCAACAGACGGAATGCCTGATGCCTTGTGTTAACGACTATGCAAGTCCAAGCATGGTAGAAAATGGCACCTGCAAAGACTGCCATTAATGCAAATAGAAACGCCATTAGGGAAGACCATTTAAGCTAGCACGGTATCCATCACATTTGGCAATACACAGATAATAAAATTGGAGGCAACGCTCGAAACAGAGGCCTCAATACCATAATGCAAGGTCCACTTTTCTATAATTTCCTCATTAATACGTAAATCATCATCATTTTAGTGGTAGTTGTTGCGATTTAATTTTTTTATTGAAATACTCGTGCATATCATTGATATATAAAGATAATTGAATCAATATTAATGGATTATAAATCACTAATATGATGGCTTCTAAGCCTTTTTTAATTTTGAAACTAATATTTTCTAACTTATAAATAAGCAACAAAGTTCTTTAATAATTTACCTTGAAAAACATTCAGTGTAGAATCATAATGAATTGACCTTAGACTCACTAGTCAATTTGAATAAATGATAGTAAATAACACACCAAACCTAATAAATTTGGATAATTTTAATTTAGATTCCTGCAATTAAAATTACACTAAAATTGATTAAGAAAACTGAAAAAAATTTATCGGTTATATAAGAAAAAATTTTGAAAAAGAAAATACCAAATAATCAACAAAATCATCAACCATTCAAAGAATTTCAATTTAGGAATAAAAAAATTTGCTTAAAGTTGTTTGAAAATAAACCGAAACATGTTTACACCTTGAAATTAGGATATGATCATATCACATATTCTTTTTATGAATTCTTAAAAAATAAGATAACTTTAATTTATAATTTGGTTCATAATTATAATAAATTATAAACATGAAATATTATTTTATTACAAATCCTATCGACTATGTGAAAAGCACAATAGTCAGATAAATGTTGGAAACCTGGATCAAGTTGTGCATCATTACAATCTCTTTTAATTTCTTGATTAATAGTGACCCAACTGAGTTGCTTAAAGAGGGAAGAGGGTTGATGTAAGGAGAACTTTTGTCTCTGTATTTAGTTTACTACGTGCGGAAGCCCTTAAAAAGTTATTGAAACACAATATTAAGAGTGATCCAAGCTTCAGATATCATAGTAGGTACAAGAAATTGGAACTATTCAACCTTTTTTTAAAAGATAATTTGATACTAATTTCTAAATCCCACGATAGTTCAATTCGCATCCTTATGGCTTCTCTACAATCCTGCAAGTAATCTGGTTTGTCTATTAAATAGAAATAAAAGTCATATTGTCTCTACAAGTTTTCGCTAGATGGCTAACTGGCTTTCACTGATTTTCACCTTTTACCTACCATGGGTCCCTCATCTCCACCAAGAAGCTTCAATAGGCGAGTGTTTACCTCTTACAGAAAGAATCCAAAAAAGAATAACTTGCTAGTGTAATAAAGACCTCTCATTTACGGGGAGATTACAATTGGTGAAATTAGTGATCAACTATCTTTATGTCTATTAGTCATCACACATTTTCCTCTCCAAAAGACTGGTTAAATTCATTGAAAGGTTGATGAGATGCTTCCTAGAGGTAGAGGGATCACACCAAGAAATGTAATTGTAAAGAAGGGTGGCTAGAGGAATGTACACCAAGAAAGGAAAGGGATTAGGAATCACCTTGATATATGTCAACGATAAGGACTTTATAAGTAAGATATTGTGGAGATTATTGGAGAACAAGGATTCACTCTATGTTCGTTGGTTTCACACCTTCTTCTTAAAAGGAAAATTTGTGTGGGAGGTTAGTATCAAACCATATTTTTCATGATTCCTTGCTCAACTGATGAAACTGAGAAACATATTATCAGATTATATGAAATGTAGAATGGGAAAATAGTGAGATAGGATCTTTATTTTATAATAATCGGAGTGCATATGGACCTATTATTAATTCTCAGTTGATCCATATGTTAGGCAACATGTTCACTAAGAATTTTAAACAGAATTTTTTGATAAATGTCAATCAATAGGGTAACATTCTAGGTGAGCTTGATAATGTACTTCCTGAATACAATCCTAATGCAGAGAGGGAGGATAATTCTATATGGCTTCAACATCCTTTGGGTAATTTTTCCTAGGAAACTCCTTTGGCTAAATTTTCAGTTAATTAGCTCTTGTAAAGATTTGCTTAGAAGTCGAGGTCAGGAACTAACTTGGCATGATATCATATGGAACACAAATACATTGCCTAAAGTTTCCTTTTTCTTGTGGTTGATGAGGAGAAATAGATTAGCATCTCCAAACAGATTGGATTATCTTAATATCTCTAGGATATGTTTCCTATGTAAAGAGATTCCAAAAAACATATAGCAACTCTTCTTCGTATGTGAATTCTCTTTTGATATTTAGAATTAAATGTTAGCCTTATACTACCTTGATATGCTTGGAAGAAGCAATGTAAAATTCATGAATTGGATATATACGGACAAGCACAATTGAAACACAAGGTAATGTTCTTGATATTTTTCAATGATGTGCTTATAGAGTATGGGAAGAAAGAAATGTGAGATGCTTCAAAGTAGAGGATAAATCCAAGGAAAAAATTATAATTGAGCTTACTGAATAGATTAGAGAGCAACTAATAGTCAGGGGATGTAGCGATCAATTTGTAGCAACCTAGAAAATCAGTTAAGAGTGGAGTCTATAGGTGCTAAGTAATGAAGGGAGTTGAAGGTTTAATGTTTTGCACTTTAGATCAACGGTGTTTAATGTTGGCAGCTTTTGATGTTGTAAAACCAAAAAACTAAGAATTGAAATAGGGAAGACTTAAGCTACGAATATTTCAAGATTTGAATGGAGGCTCAACATGGTAGCTGTCATAAAGGTTTTTTTTGGACTCAAACTTCTATCGCAAGTCGCGCCCACTTTCGTGCGGCAATCCCACTTAGATCTGCTTAAGCCAGATTCGGCATTCTCACATGAATGTTGTCGAACAATTCTGTTAGCCCTCGAATACCTCACGTGAACACAAGTATTTAAAGTGTTTCCCTCACATACCTAAAAAAAAACACAAGTGTAATATAGTAAAGAAAGCAACAAGAGATTTTAAATATAGCTGAAGCTACTCTTTCATTAACTCTCCATAAAATGTTAACAAAAGACACGAGTACCTCCTCCTCGAAGCACTCTAGCAACTCCCTACTCGAAGCTCTTATAATGAAAACTCTCCTCAAAAAGTTCTCATCTCTCAAAGCTCTCAATTCTCAAAGTTCTCTCCTCTGATCGAATGGATAGGTCTCAACTCTAATGAGTTATTTATAGACTCCTTCAGATGACTAAGGGTCCTAATAGAACTCTACTAGCTAAGATCACAATCTTATCCTATCTGATAATATTACATCACATTTAAATGATTTACCATATTTAGGAAAGATTATCCCTATCTACAAAGATCTCCTCTATCTTCAGATGACCCTTCCACGTGACCTTCATCTCTTAAAGATGATATTCATCTATTGTGATCTTATCTGCCACATCATCCACAGTTTCCACGTCGCTATTGATGTGTCTTCACCACAACCTATGCACATATAGGTCCATCAATGCAAGTCCATGGAGAAGTCCATCTTTCATGGTCAAGCTCATTTATGGTGTAGTCTTATCGCTCCATGACTAAGTCACAAGTCACAATCCGAGTTAGTATAAAACCTCGTACACTTTACATACCTCTGAACTGCCTCGTCGAAGTTAAGTACTTATGCACCACATTTTGTTCACATGCCTTCGCGCATCCTTGAGAGATCTCTCGCATACCTTTGCACCTTCTCGAGCACCCTCGGGTCTCGCATGTCTTAGTTTTCTAACTTCACGCGGCCTTGCATTCAAATCTTATGTCTTGTCGAAGATTTTCTCGAGAGATCTCTTGCATACCTTTGTGCCTTCTCGTGTACCCTCGGGTCTCGCATGACTTAGTTTTCTAACTTCACGCGACCTCGCATTCGAATCTCATGTCTCGTCGAAGATTTTCGCCAATGCACTCCTATGCGTGATGAATCTCTCCTACTCTCAAGATCTCCACCAATACTTCCTGCATCCCTCGCTTACTTTGTAAGTTCCTCAGGTTTTGCTCGGCAACTCACAAGACTTCACCTTATTCCCTCGTTAACATGCCTTCCTCGTGCTAACGTACGTGTCAAGCATTAACTAAGGCTTGCCAATACTCACATGATCCCACAGTCTAGACTCAGGGGTCTAACAAACCACCCCCACTAGAAGAATTTGACACTCTCATCGAAATAATCTGTGGGCACTCCTTCATGAGTGGTTTCCTCAAAGACTCCTTCGCTGACTGTCGAAGACTGGAGCAAGCCTTCTCTTCCAATGGTACCTTTTTCTTGCACCATCTTCTCTTTCCGTCGAGTTTGCTTTTGTATGGGCACTCCTCCTCGAGGCTCATAAATTGATATAGGCGATTTTTTTGATGACTCCTTCTCCTAGGTCATCTTCATTGCTTCCTCCTTTGTCCTTCGCGACTAAGGAGTTTATCTGCTGCTCGCCCTTCTTCCTCTTCAGACATTCTCGAGTAAAATACAACCTCTGACTGTAACATCCCGTCACCGATGGGATGGGTACAGTTCCTTGCATTCATTATTGGCATGTTCATGCATCATTATTGGATATGTATAATTGGTTAATTTGGGCAATTATTGCACTGACACACGTGCGTACATAGCAATTATTGCACTGGCACATGTGCGTACATACATGTATGACAATTCTCGATTTGTTTTGGGTGAATTGGTAAAATTGGAGGTAATTAGGTCAAATTGAGCGGTAAGAAATGAAATTGGAGTGTATGATTAGGTGTTTTCTAATTTTGAGGATTTATAGGAATTTTTCCGAAATTTTTGGAATAATAGGTTCGGACCGAAAAATTGACCTAATGATCGATTATTGATTTCCGGTTCCGAAATTGATTATCCAATGGCACAGGAAGATTTGAAATTTGATTTGAGGAATTAGGGTTTGAACCATTGGAATTCGGGAGAAATTAGAATCAGAAATT
>JANIJH010000224.1:23815804-23836343 GCA_024520975.1 Erythroxylum areolatum
ATCTCCAGGTTTCGAGCAGGAGATCGGATGAAAGAATGTGAAGACGTTTGGTCCGAATTTGCATCGTCTGTATTTTTATGTGAAATGAGATTTGGATATTAATCTTGTTTATGGCTTGAATTGCCGTTAAGTAAGTGATTATGATGTATTTCGAGCATGTATTTCAGAATGTATAAGGATTATGAATTAATGTATGAGAGTGTGAGATTGTATATGAAATTGTATATAAGTTTGGGAATGAGATTAATTTATGAAACTAGTAGATTGAATTGCAATTATGAAAGTGTTTTAGAATCAGGTTTGCGTTTGTGTATGCTGAGATCCCGGACGTAGGGTCCGGTGAATTTTAATGTTTGTATGTTTTGATTGGAAATTTTAGAAGTGTATTTTGAACCCTTGCAGGTTTTGGGTTAGGTCAAGGGCAGTCGTTATGCTGCCGAAATTGTGGTAAAATGGGTATAAAAATGAGATTTGGGATTTGTATGGATTTATAAGAATATGATTCAAGTATCGAGATTTGCATGAGAATGAATTTCCAAAAGTAAAAATTCATTGTATTTTGATTTGCTTAAGTTCGAATAAAGATGAATATAAGGAAAAAGAAGAAAAAAATTTATACTGGATTTAGAATGTCTTAGTGTTTCCAACGCGATTATGTTTCTTTGTTCTTTGTTATCGGATGTCGGCTCCGTTTCTTTATGTGTTGTTTCCACTTTCGATTTTCCGCTTCGCTACTTTTGGTTTGATTTGATTCGATTCTATTGATTATTCCGATTTGCATTCGCTTTCCGTATTCGCTTCGTTTCGCTTTGTGATTTCGTTTCAGTTTGTAATTTCCCTTTTGGTCGATTCGTATTCCCTTTAGTTTGTGCTTCGCTTTGCTTTATGTCTTCCGCATTCCGTTTTTCGTTCTGCTTTTCCGGTTGGGATCCGGTTCCCAGATCGGGTCCCAACACGATGTGTATTATTTCCAGAAGCTGATTGTGACTCGTGGCTCCTTTCTTGCTATGTTTGGTTTTCTTGTCCTTAATGCATTCCACACATAAGTTAAGATTAGTAAAATCTAGATTCTTTATAATCTCATTCTTTACTAATCTTTTTAACTTTTCCTTGGATATATGACCTAAACGTTTATGCCACGAGTAAGCAAAATGTTCATTCACCAAACTACGTTTTATTCCAACATTATGATTAGCAATAAATAAGGATTCAAAAGAAAAAAAACATCATCAAGTTTCAATTTATATAAACCATCTATAAGCATTCCATAACCAATAAAGGAATTATTTTTATACAAATTGAAACAACCATGTCCACCCTTAAAATTATATCCATTAGCATCAATTCTAGAAACAAAAATTAAATGTCTACAAATTGAAGATACATAAAGAGTGTTCATTAGATCCAAGTGATGCCTAGCATCTAATGTCAGCTTGTAAGTCCCTACACCTTCAATTAGGGCCTTCATTCGGTTCCTAATAAACAGAAAGTTGCTAGTTGGGCTTATGGTTTGGATTATAAGGAATCCCTACATAATATTGAAAATATGAGTAGTGGCACCAAAATCAAACCACCAAATATTAGAAGGACTTTAGATAAGTTTGATTCAAAGTATACAGAAACATAATGTATACCTTTCTTTTCAAACCAAGCTTTACATTTCAGACAATCTTTTTGATAATGTCCTTCTTTCTTGCAGAAGTGGCATTTATCTAACTTTTGGCCTTTCATTTCACCATCAATGACCTGTGGAACTTTAGCAGAACCTTTCTTCTTAAAATTCTTGGCCTTTGGTTTGAGTTTCTTTCTAGCTTCTTGACCCACTAGGTTAATTGAATGAACTTATTGTTTCTTTAATCTCGCTTTCTCTTAAATAAGCTTAATGGACAATTCATCAATATTCTACTTATCATTCAATGTGTTATAATTGATTTAGAACCATCCATATTCAGTAGGAAGTGATTTCATGATAAACTTCACTAAGAATGAGTCTTCCACAACCATACCTAATGTCTTAAGTCTTGCTGTGATATTTGTCATATCAAGGGTATGTTGCTGCATACTCTTTGACCCATCAAATTTCATAGTCGTAAGTTCAGCGATAAGTGTCCCTGCAAATGCCTTATCGACATAACGGAACTTATCTTCCACAAGCTTAAGAAAATATAGCATTCAGATTTTCAGTGCTAGGAAGAATAGACTTTAATAATGTTGACAATCGTCATTCGCATAAAGTTCAAACACAACCTGTTAGACCTTATCCACGCCTTATAGTGTGCTTTTTTAGCCTCCGTACTGGTATCATTAAGGTCAGAAGGCTTATCCTCTAATAGCGCCAAGTCAAGATTCAAAGTACCTAAATTGAAAGTGATTTGTTTACTCCATTCAGAGAGATTCACACCAATGAACAAGGTAACAGAATAAGCTTAAGAGTAAAGGCTAATAAATGCAAACATATAAACGCTCACTAAGTAACAGATTCAGACAGGAAGCATATATATTAAATATATTGCAAGTTTCCTTTGGATAAACACAACAATACATATCATCACCATCATTAAAATGCTATTTAATTTACAAGAAAATTAAATAAACTTCGTCGATTACATTTAGCATCTTTGGATAACTATACATATATAACAAGAGTATATCAATCTTCTCCTTTATACTTATTAGTTATATAACATTGATTTACCTTTAGTAAAGTCCTTAATTTATATCAACTAATAAAATTTTCATAATAACATTTCATAAAAATACATAAATTATGTGACCACACATTCAACAATAATTTGGTGATTAACATATTAATTTTAATTATTGTTAATATAACCAAAAAAGTAAGGAATCAAAACTTTAAAACTAATTCATCCATGTCAAAACGTCCGGGTCAAAACTGTTATTTTCTATTCGAAAACATAATTCCAGAAGTTACGAAAGATGAAGCAATGCACGGTGATTTTCCGGAATAAAAAAGATGCCCATTACCCATTGTTTGAGCCCCTAAATACTGCTTTCGATTCACCAAAAAAACCTAGACGCCACAGCACTATACGGAAGCTTCTCTTCAGACAGCTGGAGAATCTTTTGCTCTCGATTATCGATATTAACAAGGAAAGTAAAGACATAAAAGATGTGGGCCTCGTTGCCATCATAAATGCTTAAAGTTGCAGTCCTTTGAACTATTTATGCAACTTCACTTTTCACAAGAAACATGAAAATGTTACGCACACCAATGCCTAAGCATATGCTTCTGCCTAACCATTGTTTTCATAGTTGTCAATGTCATATGTTATTTTGGAATTTATCATTCAGTATACAGTATACGGCGGCAATTATATAAAAAGTCCTAAAATTATATTGTTTAATTTATAAACATAGTAACCGAAACGATCATCAAAATAATAATTTATGAATTATTATCTATTCAAAAACCTAATCTTTGATATCAAATAGAAGTTTTTTTTGTTCTTAATAATCAAACACTAAATGCATAAATCATACATGAATCATGAATCATACATGAATCATGAATCATACATAAATTATTTATTATGATATAAAGAAGAAAACTTTAACCGATTTCGAACTAGTTTCTCTCTTTTGACTCTCCTTTTATACGATAACTTGATGGAAAGTTCAGTGCACAAATATTTACTTTTTCTATATTTATATTTTATCTATACTTGATTAGGGTAGAGAAAGGACTAATTTTTATACAATTTTTTATTGACATTAAATCTTGCATATCTATCAAGTGTTAAATTAACGTTTAAAATTCAATATGCTATTAACTAAGAAAACCCTAAATTAAGTTTAATATAAATTTATAGAAAATTTGGGTCACAAAATAAGGCCATATTCCTTACAATCTTATGACATAGTACGGTTCTCTGTATATTCTAACTTGCGTTCTTAGAAAGAAATTACGCCCCCACCACACAATTGTGTGTGTGATGAGTAATCTGGATAAATTTATTTTTTAGTTGGGTTAATAGTAATGGTTGTACATAAAACACTTATTATTCATCTTTAATAATTGACATCTTTTATCAATTTATAAATAATTTTTAAGTTTTATTCAAATGTTGAAATATTTTTATTTTTATAATTTAACTATATGAATAAGTAAATGAAAATACCCGTACTGTTCACTTCTTCTTTTGAAACCTTTTGAGTTTTATTGAAAAATACATCGAATAACAGAGACGAACTAAAATTAAGCAATGGGTAATCTAATGAAGAAATGAACTGATATTGAACTAAAAGCAAGACAGAAACGAGTAAATGAGATAAAAGAAAATGTGTCATTATCATTTCCTTTTGTTAAGGTATGGCTACTTAACCAACCCAAGCAACCCAGCAACCCGGTACTTGCAAGACAGAAACGAGTAAATGAGATCAAAGAAAATGTGTGATTATAGTCTCCTTTTGTAAAGGCATGGCTACTTAACCAACCCAGCAACCCAGTACTTGCAAGTATTAAATCCCATCTTTGTATGGAATTGTAGTGGAATCCAGCCACTCATTACCACTTATAAGATATGACACAGTAAAATTGGAAGCATCATCATAATCCATTACATGGTACCCTGACCAAGTAACTCTATTATCAGTGTCAGAACCAGGCCCATAATTATTGTATTCTCCATAGTACAAAGTGTCGAGCCCTTGATCACCAGACCATTGTGACCATCCTTCAGGGTCAATAAAATCATCGATGTACGACTCCATGAAAACGGTCGTGGAGTATATCCTCCACGGCCTGCCAAGATAGCTTTTGACACTGCTAGAGTTGGAATAAAGATCATTTGTGGCCAAAACCGAGCAATTTTGCATAGAAATTCCGGTGTCCTCATCGAGGGAATCTCGTGATTGGGCTGTAATGACTGTGAATTGACCAGGCATTGGCATTCTTGATATAATGTTGCAAGCCTGGAAGACCACTGCAGCGTTGCCAAATATGTAATCTACGGTCCCTGATATATCACATTCCCGATAAAATTGTCGAAATGAGTGCACATATAGAGTGTCCTGGTAGCCATTAATAGTGCATCTATACATGGCTGATAAGTCTGCGTTTAGCCGGACGGCCACTGCCTGGTGCTTTTCTGGTCCAGCAGAGTTGTCAATGGTTATATCCCGTGCCAGAAAGCCATCACCAGACACAGCTGCAGTTCAATTTTGATACAAAATAAGTCATCTAGTAGTTGAGCATGATATGAAAGTGAAGCAATACTATTTCAACCAAAATGGCTAGCACATTTTGACCTAAGACCAGCAATAATAGAAGGGATTTAGGGGAAAAAAAAAACATAAACAGTAAGGAGATTGAAAAATCATAAAGGGTTATGTTGAAAAATCTTGGAACTCACCTAAAGTTGCTGATCTGAAAGTGGTCCAACCATCTGCTACACTTCTATTGCCAGTGATGAATGTGACATCAGTCCCATCTCCAAGCAGAACAATATTGGTCTTCTGACTCGGTATTTCGACATTCTCCTCATACACCCCTTCCTTAACATAAATAATAATCCTATCATAACTATTATTTGGAGCAAAGTTAATGGCATCACCAATCTTACTGAAATTCCCAGTTCCATCAGCTGCCACTGTAATCACTTCACTAGGGTCATATTCATCGGCATCAGTTTCCAAAATCCGACGTTCTTTTCCCGACATCCATGCCGCAAACCCCAAGAGTCGTCGATTTTTGTTACCATGAACAGGACCTGACTTGGAGAGCATTGAAAGAGAGTTGCTGACATGCTTGTAAGTATTAAACAAGGAATCAATCAGCAGAGGCTTTAAAGGACCGGACGCAAAGTCAAGACCCTCCAAACATGTGTTCTTGTTGGTGAGTGCTGCACTGAGATAAACCTTGGCATCGGCTAGTTTACGCTGATCACCGGATTGGATACTTGAAACTGATCTTTTTAAAGAAGACAGAGTGATTTGATGGAGGTCCTTGCAGTCTTGGATTGCACCTGTTTGCTCTTCAATGATATTTGAGCTACTAGCACTAGAGAGCAGATTGGTTAACTTAACAGCTTCAGACAGGGCTGTTCCGAGGGTTTGAAGCAGAGATGTAATAATGTTGGGACTGATACTTATTGATATGGAGAGTTTTAACGAGTTAAAACAAGCATCTGGGAACGGAGTGCTACCGCAAATAGCTCTAAAGGAAGAGAGATGGGAATCTACAGAAGTTGTAGAACATGTAGACGCAAAGAAAAATGGAGAAAGGAAGAGAGTGAAAAGAATGAGTTTGACACATGAAAAGTCCATTAGGAGTTGCAGAAAGGCTAAGTTTTGATTTGTCTTTAATATAATGTATCTGAAAGTTTGGCAGGAATTAGTTATTTTAAGTAGAATAAAATATAAAAAATTATTATTTGAGAGAAATAAAAGAAATTATAATGTAATATAGCAAAATGTTGTTTAGAAGAAAAGTTTATAATGTAATATAGTGAAATATTTTATCATAAACTTTCTAAATGGGAGATTTTTCATTTTTACTGTTTAAATAAAATGAGAAGTAATATGAAACACTCATATTTTATCACATCACATTTTATTCTATTATAAATCTTTTACCAAATAATAGAACTATATTATATTATATTAATAAATTTCTAACCTAACATACTTTAATCAGATTTTTTTGACTTTAAGGCCTTATTTGGTTGGATGTTAATTAATAGAATAAAATGTAATATAACGTAATGGAACAAAACGGTTTATAACAAAATGAAATGTAATGTAGTAAAAAGTTGTTTAGAAGAGATGGAATGGATCATAACGTAATGTAGTAAAATGTTGTTTGGAAGAAGGATGGAATGCAGTGCAATGTATAATAAATGACTATTATATCTCTTATATTAAATAGTTATTGCAGGAGGTTTACTATTTTATTATTAATTATATACAATTTATGATTAATTATATTAAAATATTATTATTAATTATTTAATATATTTTATTTTATTTTATGTGATTTATATTTAAAAATAATTTATTTATATTTTTATTTATATAAAAATATACACAAGAAATTAAAGATTAATTTTTATATATTTTATACCTTCATTAACAAAATTTTTTATTTTATTATTAAATATATTATTTATTATATAAAATATTATTATTAATTAATTATTTTATTTTATTTTATTCTATGTGATTTATATATAAACATATTTTATTTATATAGAAACATATACAAACAATTAAAGAATATTTTTAAATATATTTTCTATTTTCATTAATAAAAATTTTATTTATTATTTATTTATTATTAATTATATAAAAATATTATTATTAATTATTTGATAAATTTTATTTTATTCTATTCTATAAGATTTATATTAAAAAATATTTTATTTATATAGAAATATATACAAACAAGAATAATTTTTTAATATATTTTTTATTAATAAAAATAGAAATTATTTAGAAATTATTCTTTAATTGTTTGTATATATTTTTATATCAATAAAAATAAATAAATTATTTTTAAATATAATTTTTATTTTATTATTAAATATATATAATTTATTATTAATTATATAAAAATATTATTAATTATTTAATAAATTTTATTATATAAAATATTATTATATTCTATTTAATATATTAATATTATGAATTGGTCACAGTTGGTATTAAGAAAAATCATTGAGGATATATTAGGTAGTATGTATTTATTATTTTACATTTCATCTTAAACACCCCAATCGAAGGTTTCCTATTTTTACTGTTTAGGATGGAATGAAACGTAACATAAAATCCTCCGCTTTCATCTCATTTCATCACATTTCATTATGAAACCCTCATCCAAATGATAGAAATGTGTTACGTTCCATCTCATTCTATTACTAACCCCTCAATCAAAAAGAGCTTAAATAGTGTAGTAGATAGAGGAGTAATTTGCCTTCTTTGTTGGTTTATGCCCTACAGCTAATTACTTTGGTTATAGTTTAGTGACAAATTATTTAAGACATTCTTTATCTTGTACATGTTTAGATGTATATGATAAACTCTAGGGGATAATTGTACATTGCAAATGAAATTATAATTATGAGATTCATATTGCATTTACGTATTATTTCTAAATGTTCCTAATCATTGTTCTATTAAGACCGGATATTAATAGAACGTAAAAAAACTAACATATGTTTTGTTTTTCCTTATGAATGAAGTAGTCGATCTCTTTGGCTAAAGTATAGAGATACTTAAACAAACGTGTGGGTGCTTGTTAGAGAACAAGTTCACTAAACAGACTCGGTGTGAGAAATCCATTTGGATCATTACTTGTATGTCTATGGAATTCTTATTATGATGATTGTATGTGTGATCGTTTGATTTGAGGTCATCAAAGTTATCTTATATGGGGATTGCTACGTTTTGATACTACTTATGATATATTTAATCATAGGTCGTTTAATTGCTAGTCATTGGATGTAGCATGAACTATATAGAGATAGTTAAAAGATCAAGATAGGATTCATCACCCTAAAGTAATTAGGAAGAATATTTCGTTGTTATATTGATTCGGGAAACTCTTGGCTAAGGTGAAATGACGCTTTGTAAATAGTTTACAAATGTCATTGATTGAATCAATAGCTAATGGAAGAGAACTGATATGATTAGACTCAAAATACAGTGGATATGAATTCTATACTCTATGTCTAATCGAAACATTGTATGATGAAAGGATCAAATTATATAGAAAAATTATGCACAAAAAGGTTAGTCAAAACTATTTTGATATTCCTAAATATTTGGGTGATCAGAATGCGTTGCTATACGCTAATCTTGATCTGTAATTATAAATTATTTAATTGGAGAATTAAATGTGACGCCCCCTTACCCTAAGGTATATACCAGAACACCCTTAGGACATTCCAATACATAATCTATGATAACGACATGCTACGATCAATTACAACATTCATTTAACATGGCATCATCTCTTTTTTTACTATAAAAGATCACATGAAAAAATGCAATAATTTAAAACAATTTCCTTCTTTCATTTCTTAAAAACTGAATGTTTACATTGGTAGTTTTCCAAGATCATCTGAATGTGTACATCATCATATCCGAATACAAAAGATGCTATATGAAAGAGGAAATACACAAAAAAATCTATTCATATCTAGTTGACCGACCTTTGAGTCATTTCTTCTTATTCCTAAAAGTAAAAGTGTCCCTCAGTAGCTAAAGTCATCCCTTGGTCTTGAAAACTTAACTTTGCAATTTTGGTGAGTTTTGCGAACTCAATGAGATAACCATCATTGATGGTTCACTCAATTTATGCATCACTTCAATACATATAACATATATTTCATAACTTTGCATAATTCATCACTTATCACTTTCTCACTCATGAGTAGACAATTTTGCATTTCAATTAATCCAACGTGCCTAATAAAATGCATATGAAATGCTCATGTGACTCTTTTCTGATTATTACCTTGTTATGATCAAGTGCTTAAACTGTCCCTATCTATTATGGATACCATACTCATTCATACTTTCCCTTATCTGTTGGGGATACAGGGTTCATTTTACATAGTGAGCTTTTGGCTCTTAATCACATTTAGAGCTTTAAGCTCAGTTTCGGTGGCTACTCAAGTCATAACTCTCATTATCTAATTATGCATTCATATATGGAATGCATCTGTCATAATCAATCATGTCATGAAATATTTAGTTCATCACATTCATATATAAATAACACTTCAATATCTCATTCATATTTCATAATCATCGAACCTTCATTGTCTGAAATCATCAAAATCAAATCACATTCATTCATAATTCAAACATAATATAAAATAAACAATTTACTAAGTAAGACCATCTAGGTTACTCATAAGTCACTCCCGAAGCTAATGCTTGGAAGTTTGTGCAACGTCTGGAAGTTAACGTTCCTGTTGCTCCTCTATATCAAATAACAAACACATATGTAACATCCTGTTACTTATTTTGAGGCTAGAATAGAATATATGAGAGATGATTGAGATATTAGAAAATGCATTTCATGTTCATGCATAATATGACATGCACATATATGTGAATAGTGAATTTTTGCACAAGAAAATGATTGTATATGCATTCATGGACATTTCAAGTATAGTTGTTTCTAAATGTGATTTCTATTGAGAATTGTGGTTTTTTATGTGTTGAAAATTGATTTGGAGATTGTATTTGTTGATTTAGAATTTTTGAAGTTTTAGGAAAAATTTTCTTAAAATTGTTAGGTATTTTTGGACTAAGAAAATTTTCAAGTGGCAAAACTATTAATAAATGGTAGTAGAAATTACTGTCCAATGGCAATGAAAATTTTGATAAGTGACTTTAGGATTTATTCACGAGTTCTAGTGAAAATTGGGGGACAATTGGAGTAGAAATTGATATTGATTGGAATAGTTAAATGAAGGAACCTATTTTAATGCTTTAGAAATTGGAGCAAGTGACACATGTCTTAAGTTGATTTTTTTTAATTAAAGGACCTACTCCCTTTTTTATTTGCTCTTTCATGATGCTTCTCTCTTAAAAAGTCATTGGAGTTTGTTTTGGTTCTTTTCTCCTTCATAGCTTCTCTTCTCTTCTTCTTCTTAATTTTTATTCTTCAAATCTCCACCCACGTTGAACCTCTCATCTTCCATTTGCTACTCTTTTACCTTGCTCTCTCTTTCACTCCCACCAAAAACCCTAGCCTTCCAACCCTAAAGATGGTGATGATCGTGGGTTGTATTTGAAGTTAGGTATTTTTTATTTTCTTGAAGAGTTTGAAGATTTGGTAGCTAAATCAAGTAAGTTATGTCTTAATTTTTTTGGGCAATGTTAAATGGAGCATTTATAATGATAATTAGAGGTTAATGCATGAAATGGTGCTTTGTCTATGTATATATTGTGGATGGTGAAGAGTTTGTAAACTTTTTTGCTTATACATATATGCTTGAGGAGTTATGAGCTATAAAGATGTTTTGTTTCATATAAATGTTAAATAATGGGATAGGAGTTGTTTTATGGATGATTGATGTTATATGAGGAGTAAGAAACTATCAGTTATGCTACAAATGTTTGTAAGATGGATTGATTCTGAAAAGGATGTTTTAATGAGAATTGGGAGTTGATGAATAGGTACATGAACATATCTTGTTTTTGGGTTAATGATCAAATTTAAGTCATGCTTTGTTGGTGAATGATATTGAGATGAAATGGAGTTGAAAATAGGGAGAAAATGAAGTAGAAAATTGTGATCTTTTCATAAGTTACGTTGGGTGTAAAATCTGAAAAGTTTGAAGATGATTGACTGGAAAATGTTCACTAAGTATGCCTCAGTATTTTAGCCATAACTTTTTCTTAGTTATCCAAATGAGATGATTCTTAATTTGGATTAAACTAGAGACTTATAGCTACATTTTCATGAGTAGTTAAATTCAAATTCTGTTTATAGGAGTCTCAAAATCTGACCTGAAGTTGAAAAACTAGGTATGCGTCTATGGAAGTTCTTTGCGGAAAACTCCTTACTTTGCTGCGGCAAACTTGAAGGTTTAGCTAGGATTTCTTTTAGGTAAAGTTTGTTGCGGCCAACTCTAGGTTTCTCCGCGGTGAACTTGTGAAAAATTCACGAGAATTCTTCTCTAGAGGAGCTCACCATAGTGAACTTCTGTAAGTTCGTCACGGCAAACTTTTCTCTACACTAAATATATTTTAGTATTTTGGACATATCTTTTTATATATTTATCTAAACAGACTTATTCTTGATTTTGAGTAAACTAGAGACATAGGGCTACAAATTATCTGAAGAAATAAAACTCTGAATTGGACTCTAAGATTTTTAGTTTCTTGGTGGAAGTTGAATATGGGGTAATGTCTCAAAATAAAAGCAGTCAGAAACTTTTTGGAGTATAACTTTCACAATACTAAACCAAATTGAATGATTTTGGTATCATTAGAAACTTCTGAGATATAAGGACAATTTTCAAAGAGAAATTATTCCCAAATTACTTCATTTTCATTGTCTAAATGAACATGAATATTAGGTCGAAAGTCAATTTTTGGGAAAAATTAGGAATTTTGAGCAATGAGTTATGAATTGTGATTTTAATGGTTTTATTGGGATTTAGACCATAAGTATACATAGTACTTATGTGAATTGGTAATACAAATGTTTATGTGATGAGAATAATGGATAGATACCCAGGATAGTCATGACATCCATGGTACATATTTTATATACATACATGTGCATTATAAAACACTTACAATTGTGTCAATTTGTGATATGAGTATATTATTGTTATAGAGAAGCAACTGGAACATCAACCTCCAACGTTGCCGAAACTTCCAGGCATTGGCTTCGGGAGTGACCTGTGAGTAACCTAGACAGTTTTACTCAATTATTTGTTATGTTAGATTATGTTTGGATTGCTTCATGAATGTGAATTGAATTGTGTTGATTCTCGGACATAAGTTCCAATGATTGTGAAATGTGAATGAGATGTTGAAGTGCTACTTGCATGTGAATGTGACAAACTAAGTGTTTTATGATATGATTGACTGAAAATGTGAGATGCGTTCCACACATGAATGCATGATCAGATAATGGGAGTTGTGACTTGAGTAGCCACCGCAAAAGAGCTTAAAGCTCATAATGTGAAAAAGAGCCTAGAGCTCAGAAAGTGTATAAGAGTCAAAGGCTCACTATGTAAAATGAGCCCTGTATCCCCAACAGACAAGGGACAATTATAAATAAGCCCGGTATCTACAATAGATACGAGACAGTTCAGGCACTCGGGCACAACAACGTAATAATTAGAAATAAGTCACACTAGCATTTCATATGCATTTTAATAAGTATGTTGATTGTTTGAAATGCCAAATTGGTTTGCTCTTAAGTGAAAATGTGATATGTGTTCGATTATACAAAAATACAAAGATGTGAAATATATGTTATATATCTTAATGTGATGCATGAATTAAGTGTACCATCAATGATGGTTACCTCATTAAGTTCACAAAACTCACCAAAATTGTAACGTTGACTTTTCAGGACCGAGAGATGACTCTAACTATTAAGAGACTCTACCAGTCATGTAGATTTGTGTTTTGAAAGAGAAGTTATAGCTCAAAGGTCAGTCAACTAGGCTTTGGACAGAGTAGATAGATTTTTGTATATTTCCTCTTTCATATAGTACTTTTGTATTAGGCTAAGATGATGTACATGTAGGAAATGTTGAAAGACATATTGTAGACCTTCGGTTTTTATGAAATGAAATGAGAAAAAAGTTATTTTTTTTAAATATTGTGATTTTCTTATGATGCTTTATAAGTGAATAAAGATATGATGCCATGGTAAATGAATATAGTGATTGAACGTAGTGCGCCATTGTCTTAGGTTATGTACTAGAATGACCTTCGGGCGTCCTGGTATGTATTCTAAGGTAAGGAGGTGCTAAAATATATATCACAATTTGCACATTTATAAGTGTTTAATAATACACATGTACGTAATGAAATATGTACAATGCGTGCTCATGACAATCCCGAGTATCACTCTATTATCCTTGTCATGTAAACATTCATATTTCTAATCTCACATAAGTATCATTTATACTTATGATTTATACCTCAATAAAACCATTGAAATCTAATTTCATAACTCATTTGGTCAAATTCCGATTTTTCCTGAAACACACCTTCGGGTCTACAGTGCATGATTACTCTGACCATGAAAATGAAGTAATTTGACAATACTTTCTTCTTTAAAGTTTTTCTCCTATCTCTTAAGTTTCTAATGACACCAAAATTATTTAATTCGGTTCAGAAATATGGAAGTTATGACCCAAACATTTCAGACAGTTCATAAGCTAAAAATAACATTCTGAAACCAAGTTTAATTCATACTCTGGATTTATAGGGATGGAATTAAAATTCGATCTCTTAATATAATTTGTATCCTTTGTCTCTAGTTTACTCTAAATTAAAAACCATCCCATTTGGATGAGTACAGAATAAGATATAACCAAAATACCCAAGCATGTTAAGAAAAATCATACCAATTCAAACTATTTCAACAGATGCCCTCACTTTCCATCAATAAATAATTTTCAAATCAATTCATAATGCTATCAATTGTTTTGGAAAGGTAGAATAATTTCTCAGGAACCTATTGGTTCAAGAATCAAGTCATTTAGAGGTCTAGAGAAGAAGTTATGATCAAAGAATCAAGATTATGCAACTTGCAAGATGCTCTCGGGTGCAATTATTATTAGAAAGCATAGTGTCGTGATGTGACAAATAAAACCAATAAACACTTATGGGCATGAGGAATAAAAGTCACGGATGTGAGTGTCACACAGGTGTGAGAAAAGTAATGGGTGTGAGTGACTCATGGGTGTGAGGAAGTGCACACTCAACCAGACCTATCCCACTTTTTTCACTATATCTCTCCCAAATGATTTTAGATGGCTAAGATACTTTGTGGAGATCTATGTCTTACGAGTCCAATGGTTCAAGTCTCATTTCATTTGGATGTCTGATGAAGGAGATATAGTCAAAAGATCGAAGGATGTTTTGTCAGCCTCCAACCTCAAAAGTCGCGATTGTGTTAGTTGGCCTTCGATTTGACAAAGTCACGATCGTGCATAAGCATGATCACAAGCTTGGCTATCAACTTACGAAGTTACAATTGCACTTCCTCATGATTGTGACATTTAGTGAATCAATAGCTAGGTTGGGATAGTGCTTAAGCAGGATCGCGACTTCCCAATCGCATTGTCTCCTCATATGCTCCTCCGTTTCCCATATGACTTCCTTAGTTGAGTGATTCCTCTAAAGGAATTTCACCAATGGAATGACTTGGTTTCTCAACTGCTTGATCTGAGATCCCACAATCTTGATTGGCTCCTTAACATAGCTTAAGTTACTAGCAACTTCAACCTCCTAACCCGGTATGACATATGTCGGATCCAATCGGTATCTTCGGAGCATACTCATATGAAACACATTATGCAATTGAGATATTTCATTTAGTAAAGCCAACTTATATGCCAAAGGTCCTATCCTCTTAAGGATCTCATAAGGACCAATGTACCTAGGGCTCAACTTGCCCTTTTATCGAATCTCAATACTCCTCTCCAAGGTCACACTCTCAAAAATACTCTATCTCCCACACTCTATTCCATGTCCCTTCGATGTAGATCCACATAACTCTTTTGTCTATCTTGAGCTACTTTAATTCGGCTTCAGATCAACTTCACCTTATCTACTATATCTTGTATCAACTCTGGGCCTTCAACCATTCTTAAGCCCTCTTCATCCCAATGTACTGGTGACCAACATTTTCTACCATACAGTGTCTCATACGATGCCATCCTGATACTATTATGATAATGGTTGTTCTATGCAAATTATATCAGTGCTATATCCCAAGCTCCTTGAAACTCCAATACACAAGCTTTGAGTATATCCTTATCAGTCTTTATTGTCCTCTCACTCTGTCTGTCTGTTTGAGGATGAAATGTAGCACTGAGGTTCAACCTTGTACCCATGGCAGACTGCAAGCTTTTCCAAAATCTCGAAGTAAATCTGAGATCCCTGTTCGATACAATGGATACTGGAACCCGGTGTAGTCTCACCATGTCATTCACATATCTCCGGACCAACTGATCTAGTGAGTTATTCTCTCTCATTGGTAAGAAGTGGGCTAACTTAGTCAACTGATCCATTATGACCTGTATTGAATCGTTCTGCGTCAAAGTCTTAGGCAATCCTATAATGAAATCCATAGTAATTCGTTCCCATTTTCACTTCAAAATAAGTAACGAATGTAGCTTTCCTACTGGAGCCTGGTGCTTGGCCTTAACTTGTTGGCATGTCATACACTTAGATACATACTCTGCCACTTGCTTCTTCATTTCGGGCCACCAGAAATATTGCTTAAGCATGTAATACATCTTGGTAGTACCAGGATGCATAGCATAGGTGACCATATGAGCTTTGTTAAGAATTTCCTTCCTCAGATCCTCCACATTGGGAACACACAGCCTCTGTTTCAACCACAATGTCTCATCCCTCAACTCAAACTCGGAATCTGGATTCATCTTCACTTTCTCTATAAGTGCCACCATATCGGGATCTTTACTCTGAACTTTTCGGATTCTATCATATAGCATCGGTCTCAGCTTCAAAGTAGCAATCAGTGCCTCATCTTGCTCCAGATTTAACTCCACATTCAGAGCTCTCAAATGAATCAAGTTGGGTAACCTTGATAACTGAATCTGAGCTGCACTGGTATTAGACTTTCTGCTCAAGGCATCAGCTACCATATTAGCTTGACTCAGGTGGTACTCAATCATGCAGTCATAATCCTTTAGTAACTCAATCCATCTCCTCTGTCTCAAGTTCAACTCCTTCTAGCTCAACAAATACCTCAGACTCTTATGATATGTATAAATCTGAAAGATCTCTCCATACAAGTAGTGTCTCCAAATCTTTAGAACAAAGACAACTGCAACTAGTACTAAATCATGTACCAGATAACTAATCTTGTGAGACCTTAATTATCTAGATGAATAGGTGATCACCTTGTCATACTGTATCAATACACATCTCAATCCTTGATGCAAAGCATCACCATATACCACATATCCTCCGGTTCTCAATGGAATAGTCAACATCGGTGTAGTAGTCAATCGATGTTTTAGCTCCTCAAAGCTCTTCTGACACTCGTCATTCTATTTGAACACTATATTCTTCCTCAGAAGTTTTGTCAGATGAGCTGAGATCAGAGAAAACCCCTCAACAAATTTCTAATAATATCCAACCAATCTTAGGAAGCTTCAGATTTCAGACATATTCCTCGGAGCTTCCCAATTCATCACTACCTCTATCTTACTTGGATCCACTTGTATGCCTTGTCCAGTCACTATATGTCCTAGAAACACTACTTGATCTAGCCAAAATTCACACTTACTAAATTTTGCATACAACTGCTTTTCCTTCATAATCTATAAAATGACTTTCAAATGTTCAGCATGCTCTTCTCTGCTCTTGGAATACACTAAAATGTCATCGATGAATACAATCACAAATCGATCCAGGTAGAGTTGAAACATGTTATTCATCAAGGCCATAAATGCTGCTGAGGCATTAGTTAACCCAAATGGCATAACTAAAAACTCGAAGTGCCTATACCTGCTCCTAAATGCACTTTTAGGCACATCAGTCTCTACTATCTTCAACTAATAGTACCTAGATCTCAAATCCAACAACTTAGTGAATACCTGAGCTCCCTGTAACTGATCAAGCAAATCATCAATTCTAGGCAACAGGTACTTGTTCTTCATTGTCACCCAATTCAGCTACCTATAATCGATGCATAGCCTCAAAGTCTCATCTTTCTTCTTTACAAACAACATTGGAGCTTCCCAAGGTGAAACACTGGGTCTAATAAAACCCTTTTCTAACAACTCCTGTAGCTGAGCCTTCAACTCCTTCAGTTCCAAAGGCGCCATCTTATATGGAGGAATAGATATAGGAGCAGCACCTGGAACTAGATCAATGGTGAACTCTATTTCCCGATCTAGAAGTAATCTAGGTAGCTCGACGGGAAACATATCCAAGAATTCCCTAACTATAGGAATGTCCTGCACATTCTGCTCAACTCTAGTATCAATGAAGTGGGCCAAATAGGCCTCACATCTACCATGCATCAACCTCAATGCACTAATGAAGGATATCATCCTGGCTGGCACTGCTTGACTAATTCCTCTGAATACTGCCCTTGGCTGACCAGAAGATTCTAGTACTACCTTCTTAGTATAGCAGTTCATGACAACCCTATTAGTAGTGAGTGAATCTATGCCTAAGATAATATCTATCTCTCTTAGCTGCAATATAATCAGATCTACCTCCAACTCTGCTTGATTAATTCGAATCAAACACCCCTTGTAAATCTCTCTTATAACTGTAGTACTACCTATTGATGTACTCACCTCAAATCTATACCGTAGTAACTCCCTATCACAATGCAGCTTATATGCCAAATGCAGTGTGATAAAGGAATGCGTAGATCCTGGATCTAGTAATGAAAATGCCTCATGATCATAAATAAGAAGCACACCTGCAACAACGTCTGGAGAGTCCTGATCCTCTTGCCTAGTTATAGCATAGACTCGAGCCTGAGACTGCGGTCAGCTGCTTCGCACCTCAGTCCTCATAGAAGGACTCCCAAAGCTTACCCCGCCTCTACCTCGGTCTCTCTGTCTAGACCCACTATCTCGACTTTGCTAGACCATAACAACACTCTCGGATCTCCCACTCATACCAGATTGAGCTCTCCAAACAGTAAAACAATCTCTAATCTAGTGGTCAAAAGAGCTGCATCTAAGGCAAGCTCCAGACAAGTCCTAGCACTCACCACCATGCCTCTTTCCACAATACTCACACAGAGGCAATTGACTTTGCACTGTACCTTTACCACTATCTGATTGTACAAAACCACCCCTCTGTTCTAATCCTAACTGCCTTGATCCAGCTGGTAGTCTGAAAGCTCTGTTCTGGTGCTTACTGAATCTTCTGCCAAAACCTCTCTGACTCTCATTAAACCTCTTCATTCTGGATCTTTGCCCAGTCTCTGCTTGTCTCTCTTTCAGTAGTTGCTTAATCCTGATAGAAGTAGCTCTCAACTCAGTGAAACTACTCAAGTTTGAAATTTTCAATCTGGTTCTAATCTCTATATTGAGTCCATCCTCAAACCTCCTACACTTGTCTTCTTCAGTAGAAATCAAAACAGTAGCATAACCCATTAACTCATTGAACCGGATCTCGTTCTCTGACATTGACATCCTACCTTACTTCAATTACATGAACTCCTTCATCTTCCGGTCCAAGTAGATCTTGGGCATGTAGTTATCTTTGAATACCCTCAGAAAGTCTTCCCACTTCAGGTGGCAAGGCCTAGTGGTACTGCCTGAGACAGTCTTCTACCACTGGTAAGTTGGGCCTTATAGTAAAGACACTGCATAGTTGAACCTCTTGTCCGACTTATAGTCCATCTAATCCAAAATCCTTTATGTCCTGTCATAGAAATCCACAGTCCCCTACTTCCATAGCCTGTCATACCTTCTTTTCCTTCTCTTGAAAAATCTAGGAGGCATCTCCTTTTATTGAGGTACGGAGGACTTCTCATTGGTTCCTACTGATCCTAGGTCAGCTAGTTCCCCCACTTGATCACCTATGGCAGATGACCTATAACAAACAATAACTTCAATCATTATCCACATTTCTAGCGATATTTCGTGCTTAACATTCCTAGATATCCTTATGAATGCCAAACCATGCCCTGATACCACCAAATATAGCACCCCTTACCCTAGGGTACATACCAAAACACCTTTAGGACCAATGCATAACCTATGATAACGACACGCTACGATCAATTACAACATTCACTTAATATGGCATCATCTCTTTTTTTTTATAAAACATCATACAGAAAAACATAATAATTTAAAACAATTTCCTTTTTTTCATTTTTAAAAAACTGAATGTCTACATTAGTAGTTTTCCAAGATCATCCAAATGTATACATCATCATATCTTAATACAAAAGATACTACATGAAAGAGGAAATACATATAAAAAAAACATCTGTCTAATCTGTCCATATCTAGTTGACCCACCTTTGAGTCATTTCTTCTTATTCCCAAAAGTAAAAGTGCCCCTCAGTAGCTAAAGTCATCCCTCGGTCCTGAAAAGTTAACATTACAATTTTGGTGAGTTTTACGAACTCAATGAGGTAACCATCATTAATGATTCACCCAATTCATGCATCACATCAATACATATAACATATAATAATTCATCACATATCACATTCTCACTCAAGAGTAGTGAATTTTTTATTTCAGTCAATCCAACATGCTTAATAAAATACATATGAAATGCTCATGTGACTCTTTTCTGATTATTACGTTGTTGTGACTGAATGCCTAAACTGTCCTGTATTTATTATAGATACCGGGCTCATTCATACTATCCCTTATCTGTTAGAGATACAGGGCTCATTTTACATAGTGAGCCTATAGCTCTTAATCACATTTGGAGCTTTAAGCTTAGTTTCAGTGGCTACTCAGGTCACAACTCTCATTATCTGATTATGCATTCATGCATGGAATGCATCTGTCATAATCAATTATGTCATAAAACATTTAGTTCATCACATTCATATACAAGTATCAATATCTCATTCATATTTCACAATTATCAGACCTTCATTTTTTGAAATCAGCAGAATCAAATCACATTCATTTATAATTCAAACATAATATAAAACAAACAATTTATTAAGTGAGACCATCTAGATTACTCACAAGTCGCTTCCGAAGCTAATGCCTAAAAGTTCTGGCAACGTTTGAAGGTTGACATTCCTGTTGCTTCTCTATATCAAATAACATACACATATATCACAATTTGCACAATTATAAGTGTTTAATAATGCACATGTATGTAATGAAAT
>JANIJH010000224.1:23875811-23893266 GCA_024520975.1 Erythroxylum areolatum
TCTAATAACTTAAGTGACCAAAAGCCTTTCAAGAAGAAAGCTGTAAGTCCTAAAGGAAGTGGAAAGACGGGCTCATTGTCATCCATAACAATTCTCAAAAAAGAGAATTCACTTCTAATAACTTAAGTGACCAAAAGCCTTTCAAGAAGAAAGCTGTAAGTCCTAAAGGAAGTGGAAAGACGGGCTCATTTTATGTTGGTCAGAAGAATAAAATTTTCAAAAGGAAGTGCAACTTTTGTCAGAATTTTGGGCATAAGAAAGATGATTGTCGAAAGCTCAAAGCTCAAAGCTTACATAGAGAAGAAAGGTAACTGTCTTGTGATGGTTTGTTTAGACAATATTATTGATGTGCCCTCAAATACTTGGTGGTTAGGTACTAGAGCAACTATTCATGGTACCAACTACTTGCAGAAACAGACAAGTCGAAGAAGGCTGACTAGTTTTGATCAACATATATACATTGGAGACAATACCAAAATCAAAGTTGATTTTTTTGGGACGATTAGACCACAGTTGAATACAGGACATCTTTTGGTGTTATATGATGTCGCTTATTTACCCTCTATTAGGAGGAATTTGATTTATATATCCATTTTGATAGACTAGGTTATAGTCTTCTCTTTGGAACTGGAAAACTAACTTTCTAGCGTGACTCTTTTTTGGTGGGAAATGGAATTTTATGTGAAAATTTATAGAAACTTGAGTTGAATGATGTTGTTATTGTTGTTTCTTCCTCTTCATTTAATACTGTTGTTGGTTCCAAACGTATGAGGTTGCATTTCAAATCTTCTATGTTATACCACAAACATTTATGCCATATTTCTAGAGACAGAATGGAGAGGTTGGTAAAAGATGGTGTACTTTAGGATCTTGATTTTTCAATTTCATTGCCTGTGTGATTGTATTAAAGGAAAGTTGACCATTATGGTTAGAAAAAAAAATAGATAGGTGCTCAGAATTGTTGGAGTTGATTCATACTGATATATGTGAACCATTTATTCCACTTTCTGTGGGTGGTTATAAATTCTTCATAACTTTTGTTGATGATTTTTCTCAGTACGGTCATGTGGAGCTTATTCGTGAAAAATCTGAATCTTTAGAGGCATTTAAGATTTTTAAGACAAATGTTGAGCTTCAAAAGGGGAAGAAAATCAAGGTAGTTAATTCTAACAGAGGTGGCAAGTATTATGGGCGTTATAATGAGAATGGAAGGAATCTAGGGACTTTTGCTAAATACTTGCAAGAATGTGGTATTGAAGCAAAATATACAATGTCAAGAACACCTCATCATAGTGGAATCATTGAAAGAAGAAACCACACACTTCTTGATATGTTGTAGTGTATGTTGATTCATTCTAGTTTTCTAGAATTTTTTTTTGGGTAAGGAGTTGAAGATAGCCGCTTATATCTTGAATCAAGTACCTAGCAAGTTATTCCCAAAGACTCCATATGAGTTATGGTCAAGTAGGAAACCAAGCTTACACCATTTTTATGTTTGGGGATGCAAAGTAGAAGTGAGGCCCTATAATCCACATTCTAAGAAGTTTAATTTGAAACTATTAGTGGCTACTTTGTAGGCTACACCGTCGGATCAGAGGATTCTAGATTCTATTGACCATCTTACACGATCAGAATTATAGAATCAGATAGAGCTATTTATTTTGAAGACGAATTTGATTCAAATCAATGGTTAGGAGAAATTGTGTTCAGGGAAGAACATATTCTAATCCCTGTACCCGTCGCTTCTGCTCTTACTGATGACCCTATGATTGAATAGATTCCAATAGAATCTGATGATGAACCTCATAAGTAAGCGCAGGACGAAGTCATTGATACTAGGGATAAAACATGTAGACTTGCCATTCCTGATGACTATATTATCTATTTGTAGGAACATGAGTTTGATGTAGGAGATAATACTGAACCAATCAGTCTTCAAGAAGCCATGAATAGTCCTTAATTTACATTGTGGATGAATGTAATGGAAGATTTGTTAAGTTCCATATCATAAAATGGAGTTTGGGAGTTGGTTGAACTACATAAAGGTTGCAAACCCATTAGGTGCAAGTGGGTTTACAAAATCAAACATGAATAAAGTGGATAAGTAGAAAGGTATACGGTTACACTTATGGCTAAAGGCTCTTTCAAAGAAACCTTCTTACCTGTTTCTACCAAAGAGTCACTATGAATCATCATGGCTATAGTTTCTCATCTTGAATAGAACTCAATCAAATGGATGCAAGGACCACCTTCTTGAATGGAGATCTGTATGGAGATGTTTATATGACTCAACCAGCTGGTTTTGAGATGAGTAGTAAAGAACATATGGTTTGCAAGCTCGATAAGTCTATCTATAGGTTAAAATAAGCATTAAGACAGTGGTATCTAAAGTTTGATACGGTGGTCACTGTAAATGGCTTCAAGGACAATGTAGTTGATTAATGTATGTATATGAAGTTCAATGGGAGCAGTTTCATTTTTCTGATACAATATGTTGATGACATCCTACTTGCTTCTAATGATGCTGATCTATTATTTGAGACAAAACAACTATTATTTAGCCATTTTGATATGAAGGATTTTGGTGAGACCTTTTAGGTACTTGGAATTCAGATTCTCTAAGATAGAGTTAATGAGATTCTTTGATTATCTCAAAAGACTTACATTGATCAAATTTTGAAAATATTCAATATGTATTCTTGTTCTTCTAGAAAGGCACCAATAGTGAAGGTTGACAAATTCTTAAAGGCCCAATGTCCAAAATATGATAAAGAGAGAGATGAAATGAAAGTTGTTCTTCATGCGTCACTTATAGGCAGTATGATGTATGCTCAAATATGCACACACCTGACATTGCTTTTGTTGTAGGTGTGTTGGGAAGATACTTAAGTGATCTTAGACTTAGCCATTGTAAAGCAGCTAAGAAAGTCATGAGGTATCTTCAGGGTATTAAGGATCATCTGATGACTTATTAGCGAACTGACATTCTTGATATTGTTGGGTTCAATGATGTTGATTATGCAGGATGTATCATGGAAAAGTGTCAAACAGACACTCACAACATCCTCTACCATAGAGGTAGAGTATATGGCGTGCTATGAGGCAGCTTGTCAAGCAATATGGCTGGAATTTTATTTCAACATTGGGTATTCTAGACTCTATTTTAAGTCCACTAAAATTGTATTGTGATAACTCCGCAGTTATAGCTTTCTTTAAGAACACTAGAAGTACTTCTCACTCAAAGCATACAGACATGAAGTACTATTTTGTTAAAGAGAAAGTCGTTAAATCCTTCATTACTGTTGTGTATACGGTTACAACTAGCATGTTAGCAGATCCACTTATAAAAGACTTACCTATATGTGTGTTTACAGAACATGTCTCCTACATAGGATTTTTAGGAGCCTAGCTTGATAAGATTAGTGGGAGTTTGCTATTTTGTATTAAACATGTTAATACTTTGTATGAATTGTTTATGATTTATATATATAAAACATGCACAATGATGTTTGCAGTCACTTCTTATTAATAATGACACATATATGTTGATGTATATATGTAGTTTGACGAAATGATAGGTACAAAAGGAGACAAATGCATAGTCTCAATTATTGTTCTACATGCATGTTGTTTTAATGGTTATTGTTGTATTTGAACATCTCCGGGGCCTAATCATATGTAGTATATATATCCTATCAATATGATATTGCATATGATTTATTTGACTACTTTTGGATGATGGAGATTGGTATAGTGGTTTGATTATATTGTCTAAGTGGGAGAATGTTAGAAATATGTGGACTAATATAATCACAACATTAATTCCATATTCAAGACCATTAATCGAATTGCATAATGTATGTTTAATAACCATAATAGGATAGTTAATAATTTACTAATTGCATTTTATGCACATGGTAGTACCCTAATAACTATGTGTTGGCCGCCCATTAAACTATACTTCATCACATCCTTGAAATGACACAATTATCCTTTTTCTATCCCTTAGGGTAGAACATTTTATAAAGAATAACATTTGGTGAGATTGCATAGAAAAAGACAGCAGTGTGTATGTGTTGAAAATAGGGTCTTTTACCATAAGCTTCCTCTCTTGTACAAGGTTTGTTGATATTGATAGGTTGTGGTGTCTACAACGGAGAGAATGCATCAAGATTCCATGCCAAACATTAGAGATATGCTAAACTTATTGTGTAGTTAATGCTCTAAATAAAATGTAGATCTTGGCTTTATGATTATTGATGATTGCATTTTTGAATAACATCATTGTCCAATATTTATCATCTTAATGCCCTACAAATTTAATCTTTTTATTTTGTTCAAACATAAAATTAGAGCAAGGATTGGGATGGCATTGGAAAGTTTGTAGGTTTTGCTTCTCAGCTCAATCTTACTCCTAAAAGTTGCTTCTTTTAAAGTTAAAAGCCTATGCACAACCTTTAATTTTATTATAAGCCTAGTGACTACACTACACCAATTGCCTTTAATTGGGCACAGATGCATAAAGCACTAGATGAAAGCCCATCTGTTTGGACAAGTTATCTTCCTACAAGTTCAAATACTCATCACTTCATAGGTTGGTTAACATTAAAACTACTTGGAGATAAAGTTTCACAAATTGGTACTTATAGCATTAACTATAGAATGCCACTTATCTATGAGACTACGATCATTACATACTACTATAGGATATTGATATGTTGATATTAATAATGAGTTAGTATGTAATTGATCTTGTTTTTGTTTCCACATTTTTATAGGTTCTAGTTTGTATAAACATTCTCTTACAAAGAGTTCAAGGTAAATAGAAAAATATTTTCTTTCAAAGCTCATATTTTCTTTCAAAGCTCCTTTCTTCTCGTAATAGTATTAGAGCTCTCTTTATAAAAAAAGTCTACCTTTTGTGTTTGTCTTTTTGGAAATAAATTGATAGCTTAGTATCTATTTGATATATATTAAACTCTTTTACTTTGAAAGATAATCTCAATGGTGTCAATTACACCTAAAAACTCAACAACATGCACCCTTACATATTGTTTGAAGATTGTTATTGAGTTTTGTCTATTTTCTACAATTCAAAGGAAGAAACGTCGTTTTATATGCCTTAAACCAAAATTACATCGTCTTATTCTAGTCACGTTATTTTATTCTAGCCATATAATAAAGACCAATGAACGACATCCACTATTTGATGGGAGAGATCCTCTAGGCCATTTAATCAGTTCCTACTCTGTGCCAAAGCCATGACACATAGTAGGAATGGGATACATGTCCTTGGCAAAGAGTAGGAACTGATTAAATGGCCTAAAGGATCTCGTCCCCCACTTGGCATCCTTCCATTAGCTAAGCCATCTTCATTTTTCTTGTGCATCATCAATCATGCCTCACATTGTCTTGTCAATTATCTATGTTATCATCCATTGACCAATTTGACAATTTTATTGGTTTTTTCTTTGTTCATATTGGTTCTTAAAGTTTTGTAATGCTTTGAACTCAAATTTGAGATATATTAGCTAAATTCTACTTCTATAGGTAAGTTCTCTCCTACTTCTTATAGTGTCTTCTTTAGCTACTTCTATAGGTAAGTTCTCTCCTACTTCTTATAGTGTCTTCTAACTCTATTGATAGTCATCCTCTTATTTATGCATTATAGATACTTCTAAACTTCTTCAATATAGTTTCCAACTAACTAATGTCACATTTAATAGCTCTAATTATGATTTGTAGGCTAGAGAGATGTATACTTTGTTTAAAAGGCAAGGTTATAAGGCAATATTATGGATTGTGAGATACTTAATCTACTAAAATGATAAATAAGGATAAAGATGCATTCAATGAATGCTTGGTAATATGGGAAGAAATGAATCATCAAATCTTAACTTGATCCTATAATATATGTGCCAAAATAAGATGTATAAGATTTTTTTAAAAATAAAATTTATCTTTGATGATGTGAACCAATTTCAAGTATATCAACACCTTCATCAGATGCAACAATAACCTAGTCATAATATTCAAATTATGTGTCTAAAGTGCAATAACTTTTTAGACTAGTTAGTACTTAGAGATTGTTTATGGTCTAATCCTTAAGCAACCACTATTTATGCAGATCTTCATGATCATAAGCACATTTGGTTCCTTTTGATGACTCTCATAAATGAGTTTGAGACCATCAATGGCCTTCTTCTTCGTTAAGATGTCTACTTAACCTTGATATTAAGAGCAAAAAATTAATCATAAAAAAACTCAACTTATTACCCTTCAAATAGAACATTCTTCACCATTTACTAACGTTGTTCTTGTCACTTAGAACTGATTTGATTAGACCCCTACTCCTTAGAACTCAAATAAGAAGTCTCCTATGGGGTTTCACAACTACTATAAAAAGAGTAGTCATTACATCTCTAAAAGCAAAAGATGACCTAAACAAATTTCTAAAAAATGTTCCAAGTTCTCTTAAACTCAACTTATTCATGTTGTTGTTGTTGATATTAAGTCGAATAGAGATTACATCTTTGAAATTTCTCTTAAACGGTCTTCATGCTCTTCTATTATAACATCAACTAGATTCTAATGCTATTATATATCCTTTCATGTATGCCACATTAGTTACTTCCTCTTCATGGTACTTTGATTATGTTTGTTGTAATCACATGATTTCTAAATCCTTTATTTTTGATTCCTCAATTTTTTCTTTTGTTTCACCTGTTCTTACAGTTGATAATTATTTTTATATATGTTTAAAGTATAGGACTGTTCAAGTATCGATGTTATCTTTACCTAATACTTTTCTTTTCTTGAAATCTCATCTATATTGATCAATTGCATAAACTTGATATTAACTTACTAAAACCATCATTATACTATGTAGGATCCACATATAGGTGAGATCTTTAGGATATTTTGCAAGATTAGTCTTTTATTTAAAACTACTTCTTTTCACCTTCCATCCAAACTTATTATTGGTGCTATTACATCTCATCTCTTGAACTTTTATTTTTCTATCTCTCTAATATTAAACTACAATCTTTAATTTTAGTGGTTGTTTTGTTTAGTTTAAGTCCAAAACTATATTAATATATTATAAAGTATTGTTATTATAAACGATTGTGATTGATGCAATATGAGTGTTTGCAGAGTTATCAAATTTGGTATTTTTCTGAGAAGGTGTTTGAATTGGTGTAGACCTTTAGTCTGTAACAGATGAAATGGATCACTAATATATGATTTAGTAAACTGAAGGAGATTAGGAAGTTCAGGATAATGCCTATGTCAATAAATTTGAAGATTGTCAAATATGCATAGAAGATCACAAAATGTGCTTAATGAAAGTGGTTATGTAACACCCCCTATATGGAACCTACAACCACCCACACAAATAGCACCCAAAATTCCTGTACATACATTTATGACATATAATTCTATTCAATGTTGTATATGTACATATTACAAAATTTCATATCCCTTAACAATATCATTTAAAAGTAGTATTACATCATTATATTTATATGGTAATCCAAAAGAGATATTACACACAACTTAAATTCTTAATTACAAACTGTTAAGAAACTATAATTTCCTTCATTACAAATACAACCATTCTTTAATCAAAAGACACATCCAAAGGTACTTTTACTTTTAACAATTGGCCTTGGTCGCTGTAGATGATCCCTATGGCTTACTCCTATTACTTGGACCCACATGATTAACACCCATGCTAAGCTTGAAAGCTTAGTGAGGAAACGCTTAGTTTGGATGACCACTCATCACAATCATCCATTAAGCACACACACTTTCATGAATATCATAAACTCATGTAAACAATGATGACATAATTAAGCAAATTACATAATGCAGCTATGCTTCAATATATTATCTATATACCAAATACACATTTATAAGCCAAATATTGATATTCAAATCTTATTAATACAAATTATTCATGTTGTCGTGTTGTATCTCTTATTTATGATTATTAAATTTCCTTTATGTGTTAAGCTTGCACATTCCTGTAAGTTTGGATAACGAGAGCTATGGATATATGAAGATATCAAACTATGAATACTCGAAGGCATAAAACTATAGATAATCAAAGATATTGAACTATGAATACCTGAAGCTATTGAACTGTAGAGACATTATAGTCTCGAAAGGAAAATGCCAGTGTTGTCAAATTGTGGCAATTGCACTGTAACTCTAGAGGCATGTCTATCTATCCATTACCAAGACGATGAAGCATGCACTGTAACATTTTTCTTTAATCATTTACCACTTTCACAATTAATATATTGACATGTCATACTATATCTATTTGAAATCATAAAATCTGTATTTGAGTTCATACACACAAGTCATAACTTACCAAAGGGTATCAAAATCTCACATATATAATCATACTACACATATATAACCAATAAATATGCATATAAATCATATATATATATTTCCTTTAGCATACATTATGTTCAATCTTAAATTTCAAAGTTTAATCACCCCCATTCAAATATGATAAGTCATATTTCCTTTATTTCTAAGAGCTTGCAAATTTTATAAACATTAGAAAAGGTTTTGATATGATTCGGTGAAAAAAACGGAAGCAAAGAACTCAAAATAGTGTAAAATGGGCTAAGCATGTAGTGGTCTAAAAATAGACAAACAAATCAATCCAAAAGTAATTCATATGACAGTCTCCACTTGTTTCGAAATTATCACATAAAAAAATTCAATTTAGACTTTTAGGTCTTTTAAAAATTTATTCCCCTATGTCTCTAGTTTCTATATCATCAAAGGTTAGGCCATTTGGAATTTTAAGTTATAAGATAAGCGCCAATCATCACAAGCTACTCTAATATAGGGGCAGCATCAGATTATCATTTTCGATCTCAATTTCCAATAGCATGAAGCCAAACTTAGTGTAATATCCTACATTTTAAAATTGTTAAGAGATTAAACTGTTAGATTGAGTCACACAAGTTATTTCATTTAATAATTTACTAGGTGAATTGCATTGATATGCATAATATTCATATACACATCTGAATCATGATTTAGAAAACATTGCAAGATAGTAAATGCACTTAATTGACATATTTTAGGGTATGAAACAAAAATGAATGTGATATGAATGTGTATTCCCAATGTTTTGCATTTTGATTTACCAATAATATGAATTGATTGATTATAATTAGTGAATTGGGAATTTATTGTTAAAATTGAGTAATTGATGAGGTGATATGTGCATCTAGTTTAAGAAAAATGTTAAAGAGCAAGACAAATTGATACATAAGAATTTAGGTTGATTAGGCTTATGAAATGGTGATATGTGGCAATGAGAATAAGTGAAAAATGACTCAATTAATTGGATGACAAGTGATCCTTTAAGTTTGTGACAAATGACACTTTAGACTTGTGACATGTGGATCTTTAGAATGGTGACATATTTAGCATTACAAATGATGACATATATAGCCTTATAATTGGTGACATGTGTAACCTTACAAGTAGTGACATATGGAGGCTTAAATGAGTGACATGTGGAGCCTAAAGTAAGTGACACATGGATTAATATAATAGTGATATATGGACCAATAGAAGGATAACTTATGTACTAATAGAACAGTAACACATGGACCAATGGAACGGTAACGCATGGATTAGTTTGAATTTCTTGAATTTTCTAGAGAAAATGGATGAAAAGGTAATATAAGTGAGAGTACAGGTCAACCATAAGGTTAGAAGAGGGAGAAAAACGAAAAATAAGAAGAGAAGGAGAGAAAAAGGGGAAGAGAAGAGGAGAAGGAAAGAAGTCATCAAGGTAAGTTGAAATTCTAGTTTCAATTTCATTTTCTTTTTTGATCTATCTTTCATATTCTTAGAGAATGAATTTGAAGAAACTCAAAGAATGAAAGTTGTAGATATAGGTCTTAACTTGACCTTTGTGAAAATGGCTTGAAAAAATAGTGACTAAAGCTCGAGTTATGTTTGTTTCTCTAATACTGCCTGTGATAGACCCCTGTGTAAGAATCTTGTATTATTTACTAAGTTTTGAGGACTTTAGGGTCTGAATTAGTGAAAGCATAAAACATGAAAATGATTATTAATGTCTTATTAATGCTTATATGAAGCATTTTTTCTAGGAGATGTATTGATAATGAGTTCTTGAGGGTTGAGTATTGGTTGGTAGTCTGTTTCTTACCAGAATCAGGACATAATTTGGATGGAGATTATATTTTAAGGGGAGATGTTGTTTATCTAATTTTTAGATAGTTAAGACTAATGGAAGTCTAGTTTTGGAGGGCATAAGAATCATGGCAATTGGATTTTTGTAGAGAGAATTATGATTAAAAGAAGACAACTTGTTCATAAAGGAACATTAGAAAGAAAAGGATGTAAACATTGCACATAAGGTTAGGTTAGCTTGATGATTGACGAGACATTGAGCTGAATTAGTAACTAAATTATTGACCTATTGACATATGTTAGAATAACATTTGTGATGATTGATTAGGGATGAATTTAGTATAAGATACATGTTTGAGTAGTAAATACATTGTATATTTTTATATATAAAGGCTCAAGAGTTACGAATCAAGGAACTTGTACTGAGGATTGTTGAAGTCAAGGGAGTGTACACCTTCTTTTGAGGTGATTTGGGGAAACCATATCTCTCAATTGGGATTAGGATATCCCAAGACATGTATGATGACTTACATGTGAATTTTGAACCTAGGTAATGCATAGTAGAATTGAATCTTAAATGGATGCTAGTATACTTGTGTATTTAAGAAACGACATTGTTTGAATAACACTTTACACTTGGAGTGCAAAAGATGACTCTTATTGCATGAAATAATGTTTTGGAATTTACATATGCATAATCGAGTCATGTACACTGCGTGTATGTGTTTTCTTTTGACTTAGGGCTATGACAAGGTTCCATTTTATCAATTGGACTGATAAGTAAAGGCATGGTGCCTTACTTGATTTTAGTATGTAATATTTGTATATGATTTTTGTGATTGGTGAGGTAATGATTGGCCAATGGTATGCTAGACACAACATATTAAGTGAACCCTGGCCAATTGTATACTAGGCACAACAAATTAGGTAACCCCTATACCTTGGACGCTGATACATAAAAGTCGAGTCCCCATATCAACACCTTTCTATGGGACTTATAAGTGATTGCATGCCTAAAGGTCTAGTCATCGACAAGGTCATTACCTAGGGTCATGACGCTCTTATAGACCATAGTCTAGACTCACCACAGATGAAAGTCGATCCAACACTAGGGATCAGTTGGTGTGCACATTAGTTTGGCCAACTAGTGGCAATACACATGATTGTTTTGGCCTATTATGAGATTTGGCTTCTAACGAGATTTGATTTATATATATGATATTTTTCTACTTTTGTATACCGGAACTAGAATTGGAACCTATGTTCACTGGATGAGTGATTAATAGGCTAGGCCTATGTGGTTCCTAACCAGTATATGTTGAGTCGTAGGCTAGGCCTATGTGTTTCTATATCATGTTTGTTCACTTCATAGGTGGTTATGTGCATGCTAGATGTGTGAAAAACTCATCCTTAGGTTATCTAGGCCGTCTTGGTGTGTATCGGGTTCTATTTGCAATATATGTTTTTCCTACTCACTGAGTGCATAGTGTATGCACCCCATCTGCTTTCCAACCATGCAGGTTAATTTGATAAGCTTGACATTTTTGGTGCATTACTGCACGTGGGTAGTCTCTGTTTTGTACTTTTGTTGTATAGTGGCTTATGAACTATTTTTATTAAGTTGGTTATGTTGATATGCTTTGTGATTTTGTAAATTAACTTTTGATTGTCTTATGGTTTGTAAATGACCTTATGCATAAACTTTTGTACTGTTGTTGAGATTGCTCTTGAGAGGACTTAAAAGTCTAGAAGTTGTGGTAGAGTTTTAAATGTGAATGTAAAAGTGAGTTTAAAACTGGTTTACAGGTATTTTAATTGAGTTTTGGGATTTTCAAAATACAACCATTGTGTTGTCCAAATTTTTTCAAAGGATATTTAATTAGCCTTACACAGTCGGTTTAAGGGTACCATTGAAGTAAATCACTTGTTAATGTAGAAATCACGTATAATATGTAAAATACAAGAAGGGGGGTTAAATTGTGCTAAATTGTCAAAGATATTAATCTTTAAAACTTCTTAAATTTCTTTGCAAATTCATATGATTACAAAACAATTCACTTAAATTGACGAGTAATGCAATTGCAAAAAATATTATCTACTCTTCTAACAATAAGAAAATTAAAGAGATGAGGGTTAGAGAATAGACGTCACGATTTATACTGGTTCACCCTTGACCTTAGGCTATGTCCAGTCCTCAGAGTTTGTCTGAGATTTCACCATACTTTTCAACGTTACAAGTATTATTTCTACACTTGCAGAGCCTCTTCGGGTCTCTCTCAAAAAGTATTCTTTATTTTCTTTCTTAGGCTCTCCAAGCTTTAAGCTTTCTTTCGCTTGGAAAGATATTGTTTGAGCTTCACGTTACAGATGTATTTGCTCTCCTTTTTTCTCATTTGAGTACAGAATTTCTCTAAATATTCTACAATTAGATTCTCTCTCTTATATTGTATATTATTATTTTTAGTTTATGACTATAACTAGTAGTTATAGCTTGATTCTTCAGCTGTCTTCTTGAGAAATCTGCTTCTTGAATCTTCTAGAAACTGTTATTAGTTGAGTGCTGTAACTAACTCCAACTAACTAATTGACTGACGTTCTAAAATATTTTTCATTTGCATCGTCTGGTGTTATGCTTCGTCTAGTGTTATACTTCGTCTAGTGTCGCGCTTTGTCTGGTTTGTCTAAGATGCTTTTTCGTTTAAATAAGTATCATCTTCAGTTGTCCTTTATCATCTTGTATTGACAGTCTTAAGTTGACCTTGTATCTTCTTATGTTGACCATCTTAAGTCTTAAGTATCGTCTGGGTTTGACAATGTATCATCTTAAGTTGACGATTTGTGTCACTTACATTTTTCTGCGTACTTAACAAACTCATCAAAACAATTCACACACTTCTAAGATTTTTATTATTTGATTGTCATCAAAATTAATAGAAGTAAATTCTGCTTGACTTAACAATCTCCCCCTTTTTGATGATAACAAATAATCATAATATTAGAAGATAAAATAAAATTCAAACGAATAAACAAATAATGTTCAGATGAATAACAATCAAAGCAATATATAAGATATACAATGCTTTCTAATATTCTCCACTTTTCTCCCCTTTTCTCATATTCTCCACTTTTGTCTTTTCTCATATTCTCCACTTTTCTCTTTTCTCCCCCTATTTGTTATTAATAAAAAAGATAGCTCATCTTAGACATTTTAGAATTTCAAAATACATATGTTGTATATCAGTGCAGATAGTCTTGAGGTGTTGTTCAATAGAAACACGTAGAAGTGCTATTTCCTTATGAAGATTACCCCCTGAATCACCCATTTCATCAACCTTATTATGAATTTCCTCAATATTTTTCGCTAAGGCTTCCTAAACTTCCTTTTACTTGTGACTGGCTTCAGTCCAATTGATGAAATGCTTCAAGAACTCCAAATTAACAGTAGCATCTTTTTGTATTTCACTAAGCGGATGAAGGTGTTCAACCACGGATGGTTGTCTAGGTGAATCGTCTAACTCTATAATTTTGATTGAGGGTAATTTGAAGGTTTGTTTTCCTTCTAGGAGATCAAGATCATCAGGTCTGGGTAGTTTCAAAATTGGTTGTCTAAGAAGGTGTAACACATTTTTGACTGAAGGTTTGAAACCTAAGGGTCTGAAATGAATGATTAAATGCACAAAGGTTTCTAAGTTGAAATTGATACCTTTTATTATTATACTTCTATACCTTCCTTCTGTCACAGTGCCAACTACCTTGCAACTTTCATCTTTGGTAGAAACTCCAAATTGACTTCCTGATGCCCTTAATATGTGATGTGATACATAGACACCTACAAGTTGAGCTGTATAACATGTATCATCTATATTCTTCACAGCCACTTGAATCTGTTCTTCAGTAAGATCATCTTCATGCCCTTTAGAAAACATCTTCTTTTTCCCATTTTCTTCATTTATTACAGGGGTTGGACATCTTGGTTGTACATCTGGTACAATCTTTATTGTTATTCTGCTTGTTATCAGATAGATAGTATAACGATCTTTTGTAATCTTCATTAGATATGGTTTTTGACTTTTCATCTCGTAGAATACCATATAGTCTTCGTTCTTCATGAATGAAAAGATGTATTGTCTGATTGTTTACTGGCATAGGATCAACTTGTACCTTAACTTTCTGCTTAGAAGGTTCTCTGATAATAATTGAACTTCTGTTTCGATCAGGAACTGATTCTTCCATAACCTTCATTTTCAAATCCTTTTTCTTGATTGGTTGAGGAGGGTTGTAAAGTTCTAGCTAGTGTTCAACTATCTGTGCCCTTTGTGGAACATCAGATGAAGAAACCTTTTTCTAACTAAGATTCATCTTCTTTTGTTCTTCTGCTGGTTTGGAAGAGATTTGTTGTTGAGGCTTCTTCCTCTCAAATACTAACTTCCTTCTTAGCTCTATCTCTCTAGATGATTGTGTTGATTGAGTTTGAAGGATAGAGATAATTGATTTGGTAGGCTGCTATTGTTTCTCTTGCTTCTCAGAATCTCCACCAAGAATTAAAACTTTTTGCTTCTTCTGTTCTCGTTGTCATACGGTCAATAATCTTAGTGACCTTCTTGACTGTTTGGGTTTTTCTGATTAGAGTGCCTCAACCTTCCTCTTCAAAGAAACTTATTAAGTTGATTGTTGAACCTTGCTTTCCTCCCTCTATAGAGTTGTCTTGACTTGTATTGGCATATCAGATGATTGTTCAACCTTCTCTTCTGTGGATATTCTTCCTATTGATTGAGGTTTTGTTTGTATTTCAAACGGAACATGTTCACTCCTGCTTTGTCTTACTATAAGCTCCCTCTCAGACTTTGCTTTCGGGTAACACCTATATCTGCTTCAGCTTCAATCTTGATTCCCCTTCTGATAATAGTGGAGGCATTAATAACACTCTTCACATTCATCTTTACCCTGTTTCCTCTATCAAGTAGGATTCCAAATTCTCTGAAGAATCTTGTTAACAGCCTACCATAAGGTAAAGAGCCATAATAATCTTCCCTAGCCTTTATCATATTCTTCAAAATCAAGAATGGAAGATTAATGGGTTAGTGAGTAAGTAGATGAAACAAACAGTGTTCATCATTCATTGTTACCAAGTCCTTTGAGCCTATTCTAGATATAATATAGTGGATAAGAAGTGAATGAAGAATCCTAGCCTTCAGAACGAGGGTTGAAGACTTCTTGACTCCTAGATTAGTACATCCATATAGTTGTCAATTGATGTGAGCTTTATCTATATGACCTTGAGCAATCCATTTTGTATTGTTAAACAGCTTTGCTCCAATACTTGGACACCCAATAGCCTTCGTGAGAGAATCTTGAGTGATTATAATTGACAACCCATCTACCATCGATACCAAGGTGTTGTCCATCACCTTTGCATTCTTCTAGAACTCATATATTTCATTCAAAAATAGCATCTTGCGGATGTTAAAGAAATTTTTCCAGCCAACTACTTCAATTTCTGGTTCGATGTCCATCTAATTTTTCTTCAAGGAAGTGAAATCAACATATCTCCTATCAATAAGAGATTTCTCCATTTTTGATCTGTAACAAATAAACACTAAACATACAAATGTATTTTGCTTAACAAAGTGAGGTTAGTATAAGAAGATAAAGATACAAAATAAGAAGAACTTGAAGTTTAGAATAGAGTATTGAATCGTCTTTGTTGAGAGCACTAAACAAGTCGATTTCAAAGTTTTTCAAGAAAATTCTAGAGTGTAAGATGTTTTAGAATCTTGAGAGGATTTCCTTTATATACATACTCTTGAAAAGTTACCATTCGTAACTTACCATTACTATTTTACTTGAAAACTTATGACTTTTCATCTTCTTCTTGTATGAATCGTCTAGGTCATGAAGTGTTAGACTAATGGTCATTTAACATTACCATATTCAGGTTTCATATGATTTCCTTGATTCTATCTTCACTTAAGTGTTTAGTGAAGATATCCGCCTATTGTTGATTTGTCTTAACAAATTGTAGACTGATGTTCCCTCTCTGTACATAATCTCTTATAAAATGATGTCTAACTTCAATATACTTTGCTCTTTAGAGTTGTATTGGATTCTTTGAGAGATTAATAGCACTTGTGTTGTCACAGAAGATTGGAATTTGATCTTCTTGGATAGAATAATCTTATAACTGATAATTAATCCATAGCGTCTGTGAACAACAGCTTGCAGCTGACATGTATTCAGCTTCTGTAAAAGATAGAGAAATTGAACTTTGCCTCTTGCTTGACCAAGAAATTAGATTATGATAAAGAAAGTGACAACTTCCACTTGTACTCTTTCTATCAATTCTATCTCCATCAGAATCAACATCACAATAGCCAATTAACTTGAAATCTTTACCTTTCTCATACATTAAGCAAAGATCAGTAGAACTTACCATGTATCTCAATATTCTTTTGACATCAATATAATGAGATTCTCTAGGATTTTCTTGAAATCTTACACACAAACAAACACTAAACAGTATATTAGGTCTGCTTGCAGTTAGGTGAAGCAAAGAACCAATAATTCCTCTAAAAAGAGTTTGATCGATCTTCTTACCAGCTTCATCCTTACATAAGAGGATTGAAGGATGCATAAGAGTTGACGTAGGTTTGACCTTCTCCATTTTATATTTGACTAACAGTTCTTTCATATATTTTTTTGATGAAAAAATTTTTTTTCTTCAGTTTGTTTAATTTGTAAACTAAGAAAGAACTTTAATTCACCCATCATACTCATTTCAAATTCACTTTTCCTAAGATTTTCAAAACTTGAACATAATTTCTTAAAAGTTGCACCAAAAATAATATCGTCTACATATGTTTGTACAACTATAAAATCATTTTAAATATTTTTTCTAAATAAAGTCTTATCTTCTTGACCTGTAATAAAATCATTTTTAATCAAAAATGAACTCAGATGATCTTACGAAGCACGAGGTGTTTGTTTTAATCCATACAAAGCTTTATGAAGTTTATAGACATAGTCTGGTCTATCAATGTCTTCAAAACCAGGGGTTGTCTTACATACACTTCTTCATCTATAAAACCATTCAAAAAAGAACTTTTCACATCCATTTGAATCAGTTTTATATCATGACAAACAATATATGCAAAAGAAATCCTAATAGCTTCTAGTCTAGCTATAGGAGCATAGGTTTCATTATAGTCTATTCCTTCTTATTGATTATAGCCTTGAGCTACTAATCTAGCTTTGTTATGGT
>JANIJH010000224.1:23903726-23928269 GCA_024520975.1 Erythroxylum areolatum
GGCAAATGTAGCTTTTGTTTCTGAATTAGAACCTAAGAAAATTGATGAAGCTCTTCAAGATGAAGCTTAGATTTTAGTCATACAAGAGGAGTTAAATCAATTTACAAGGAACAAAGTTTGGTCTTTAGTTCCTAGACCACCCAATATGTCTATCATAGGAACCAGATAAGTATTCAAAAATAAACTAGATGAATCAGGAAGAGTGAACCGTAACAAAGCTAGATTAGTAGCTCAAGCTATAATCAACAAGAAGGAATAGACTATAATGAAACCTATGCTCCTGTAGCTAGACTAGAAGTTATTTAGATTTTGCTCGCATATGCTGTTTGTCATGATATAAAACTGTTTCAAATGAATGTGAAAAGTATCCTTTTGAATGGTTTTATAGATGAAGAAGTTTATGTAAAGCAACCCCCTGGTTTTGAAGATACTGATAAACCAGACTATATCTATAGACTTCATAAAGCTTTGTATGGATTAAAACAAGCATCTCATGCTTAGTATGATTGTCTAAGTTTATTTTTGATTAGAAGTGACTTTATTAAAGGACAAATAGATAAGACTCTATTTAAAAAATGTATTAAAAATGATTTCATTATGGTACACATATATGTAGATTATATTATTTTTGGTGTAACTTCTAGGAAGTTATGTTCTAGTTTTGAAAATCTCATGCAAAGTGGATTTGGAATGAGTATGATGGGTGAATTGAAATTCTTTCTTGGTTTACAAATTAAGCAAACCAAATAAAAGATTTTTATTCATCAACAAAAATATATCAAAGAACTATTAGTCAAATATAAAATGGAGAAGGTCAAACCTATGTCAACTCTTATGCATCCTTCAATCCTTTTATCTAAGGACGAAGCAGGTAAAAAGGTTGATCAAACCCTTTTCAGAGGAATTATTGGTTCTTTACTTTACCTAACTGTAAGCAGACCTGATATATTGTTTACTGTTTGTTTGCGTGCATGATTTTAAGTAGATCCTAGAGAATCTCATTATATTGCTGTCAAAAAAATATTGAGATACTTGGCAAAAGATATTGAGATACTTGGCAGATTCTACTGATCTCTGTTTAATGTATGAGAAAGGTAAAGATTTCAGGTTAATTGGCTACTATGATGTTGATTATGATAGAGATAGGATTGATGGAAAGAGTACAAGTGGAGGTTATTACTTTCTTGGTCATAATCTAATTTCTTGGTCAAGTAAGAAGCAAAGTTCAATGGCTCTATCTATTGCAGAAGCTGAATACATGTCAGCTCCAAGTTGTTGTTCACAAACATTATTGGTTAAGTATCAGTTAGAAGATTATTCTATCCAAGAAGATCAAATTTCAATCTTCTGTGACAACACAAGTGCTATCAATCTATCAAAGAATCCAATACAACACTCGAGGGCAAAGCATATTGAAGTTAGACATCATTTTATACGAGACTATGTACAGAGAGGAATCTCAGTCTACAATTTGTTGAGATGAATCAACAATGGGCGGATATCTTCACTAAACCTTTGTGTGAAGATAGATTCAAGGAAATCAGATAGAACTTGAATATGGTAATGAAGAATGACGATTCATCTGACACGTTATGACCCAAACAATTCATACTAGAAGAGGATAAAAAGTCGTAAGTTTTCAAGTAAATAGTAACGGTAAGTTATGAACGGTAACTTTTCAAGAGTAGTTATAAGAAGGAAATCTTCTCAAGATTCTAAAATACCTTCTACTCTAGAATTTTCTTGAAATACTTTAAAACCAACTTGTTTAGTGTTCTTAGACAAGATGATTCAATACTTTGTTCCAAGCTTTAAGTCCTTTTCGTTTCATATTGTTACGTTTAGATACTAACATCGCTACTTGAGTGAAATACATTTGTGTGTTTAGTTTTTATTTGTTACGGATCACAAATGGAGCAATCTCTTATCTATGGGAGACATGTTGATTTCATCTTTGTGTAGGAAAATCAGATGGACATTGAACCAGAAATTGAAGCAGCTGGCTAGAAAAACTTCTTCAAGGTTCGTGAAAAGGTCTATTTGAATGAGACATATGAGTTTTGGAAGAATGCAAAGGTTATAGACGACACCTTAGTATCAATGGTAGATGGATTGTCGGTTATCGTGACATAAGATACTATTGAGAGGGTCAGTGGGTGTCCTAGTATTGGAGCAAAGTTGTTTAACAATATAAAATGGATTACTCAAGGTCGTGTAGATAGAATGCACATTAGTCAATAACTATACGGAAGTAGTGATCCAGAAGTTAAGAAGGCTTCAACCCTTGTTTCAAAGGCTAAGGTTCTACATTCACTGCTTTTCCACTGTGTTATACCAAGATTAGGCTTGAAGGACGTTGTGACAATGAACGATGAACATTGTTTGTTTCACCTACTAAATCACCAACCTATTAATCTTTCATACTTGATTTTGAAGTACGTGATGAAGTCAAAAGGAGATTCTAGCTCTTTACCTGATGATATGCTATTGACAATGATTTCTAGAGAATTTGGAATATTTCTCAACATAGGTAGCAGGGTAAAGATGGATGTGAAGAGCATTATTAATGTCACTACTATTCACATAATGGGAATAAAGTTTGAAGATGAGGCGGATACAGGTTCTACACCAAAAGCAAGGTCTAAAGGGGAGCTTATAGTAAGATGGAGAAGGAGTGAATGTGTTACGTCTGCAAGAAAAACAAACCACAATCGACAGGAAGAACATCCATGGCGCTTTAGAGTTGCATATAGGGGTTTAGATGAGAGGCTTCCCTAGTGAAATATGGCACATTCTTGAAATTCTAATAAAAAAACTTACAGATATGGCCATCCCTCTTCTACCTAGAAAAAAACTTTTGAGCACAAAAAGGCCTTGTTAATTTAGGGGTGTCTTGTAAGAAAGAGCATCCATGAAGGTTTCTTTTTCTTTATTCTTTATTGCTAAATGCTTTTAAATACCTCACTGACATCCTTGTTTTATTTATGATAGTTATAGATATGTCAAGCCGTTAGAAGGGACTAAAGCAATTAGAAAAGAAAGACCTACTAACATAGTCTTCCAAGAAGAGGAAGAAATAAAGGTTGACTTATATGATGATGTCATCATGATTAAGCCAACTGTTACGACGGTTTTCCTTCAAGAATGAACATGTCTCACAAGATGCACTAATCCATTTGCACGACAATCTCACTTAGCTCCTTTAAAATAAGATTTAGCCTTATCCCATGATCTTCGACCAACCTACTTATTCTTGAACACCTCATGACCCTCGTAGTGTTTCAATCTCACACCCTTGTAAGAAAACAACAAATGAACTAAATAATCATAGAAACAATAAGAACAAGAAAAAGAGATACAACTAAAAAACCAATCTTGATTACTTCCCTCAAAGTATACAATGGAATACTCTCTCACTCTTTAAGTGTCTTCCATACTTATCCCTCTTATTGAGAAGAGCAAGGCTTAAATGAGCTATTTATAGACACCTTTAAATGACTAAGTTAGAATCCTAATAGAACTCTACCAGCTAAGATCACAATCTTATCCTATCTTATCCTTATCAGATTACATCACACTAACTAATAGAATGACATCCCTTCCAATTAGGACTTTATCTATTAGGATTAATCTACATCACAGTAACAGGATAAAGATTACGTTATCTAGGAATGATCTATCTATATCCATGAATATCTCCGCTATCTTTAGATGATCCTTCCACATAATCTTTATATCTTAGAGCTGATGTTCATCCACTGTGATCTTATCCACCACATCATCATACTGGTTCATCCAATGCTTTCCCATGTTAACTTAATTAGCTATGGTCCATTCATTTGAGCATGCACTAAGTCCTTAGTCCTTAAAGAACCTAGCCTTAGCTAAGTCAGCTCGTATAAGGTCCGAAACTCTCCCAAAACTTGCACCAAGCTTGATTTACTTGCTAAGTCACCTTGGAACTCTCGCATAGTCCCTTCATGAATGTGATCCAATTAACCTTCCACTCGATGTCCATCTCAAGCCTTCTTTTGGTCTCACATACAAATCTTACATCTCGTCAAAGATTTCCACCAATGTGCACCAATGCGTGCCAACTTTTGACATTACCCCATTTTGTCCTTGCCTTCTCTCAAGTCTTTGCCTTGTTCTATTGTTCTGCGTGTCAAACACTAGTCAAGGCTCGCCAATGCCCGCACAATTCCTCTATCTTAGACTTAGGGATCTAACACCAACCATTCCTACTGCCTTCACCCCAGTTTTCCTTAGCTTCTTATCCTTCTCTTCCTCACACTTCTCAACTAGTGAAGAATATGGTTACCCTCTTATTCTAAATAGACTAAATGAAGATGATAGGCCTATGTAGTCTACCTTTAATTCCAACATTTAATTTGACAAGCATGTGGTGTCTAACTCTAATACCCTAATAAATTTTAAGAATTTTAAGCCTCATAAATGTAAGGATATGAATTCTACCTCTACTTCCTTAACACAATTTAGATAATTTTAACATAATGATTGTAGGGATATGAAGTCTAAATCCATTTTCCTAAATTTCATTTTTGATAATTTAAACTTGATAATCATAAGGATGTGGACTTTATCTCCAATTTCTTAATGAAAATTTGAGCATTTCAAACTGACAATAATAAAGGTATAGATTTGGTTCCAATTTCTTAACAAAAGTTATAGAAATTTTGAGTATGATGATTACAATTCTAATAGTTTGTTGATTATTTTCCTGGGTGAAATCTTTAAAATTTACAATATATTGTTTGTTTATAATTGGTCATGTACCTAATGTCTCTTGATATGTTGATTATTTTTTCCAAGGAGTTGAAATGACTTATCCTTAACTTGAGGCTTTTAAGATTAAGTTTTTTTTTTAATTTTTGAGTCAGAAAACTAAAATGAATTTATTAAGAACTATGACTTTTGTATTTAAGAAATATCAATTTCTTAAGACTAAGTCCCCACTTTAGAGATTTTGAGATTTGATCTTGTAAGCATTTAATTGCCTAATTTTTTGTTAGTATGCTTATTTTTTAAAATGTCTGTGACATGCTTATTTTTTTTTAATGTCTGTGACATCTTTGTGTTTCTTAACTAAGTTGAGTTTAAGGAGAAGTTAGTGATCATTAGGTTGACGATTCTACAGTTTTGCCCTTATACTTATTAATTTGAACTCTACAGGAATCAAAGATTTAACTCCAAATACAAGACTAAAGGGGTGTCTCCAATAGCCCTTTTTTGGGTAAAGTTATGAATATTGTATTAGAGCCGGTACTACTTTTGGTTTCGATATGGTATAATGTCGATACCAATCAATACTAGATTTGTTGACTAGCATTGATTACAGTTGGGAGGACCTGAACAATGTTTCAAAGAGTAACAGAAGAAAGCTCATCCATTGTGGTAAATAATAGCGAAAAGATATCCTATTGTGTTACTATCTGGGAAATATGTGGCAATTAATCCTGACTAGCATTGCATGTAATATCATCTGCTGGGAATTTTTTGTTCTTGATGAGGTACTTATTAATATGGTGACCTAATGGCCTGGCTATGTTATGTAGGTATGGGAGCCATTATAGATCCTCGTTTCACCATGGTCTATATCCTTGTATAGTATAGTGATTGCTTCTTTGTGAACTTTTGATTGTACATATCATTATATATATATATATATATATATATATATATATATATGAATTACCAAAAAAAACTAGATTTTTTGACATTATTTTAAAATAATAAAATAGAATTCTAATTTTAGATAAATAAAATATAGTCCTTATTATAAAATAATCCTTTTTATTATATATTTTAGAGCAATATTTCCATTATTCTAAAACTACTCATGTTTGTCCACATTAATACAATAAATAATATAACATAATGACATATATAAACTTAAGTCTATTAACAATTCAAAGTCAATGTTTATTATTAATTAATATAGGTTATCGTAGTTATATGAAAATAAACATGGTGATTAATATAAAACAATTTTTTAAGAAGAGCAAGGTCAAGATATTAAACAAACGCATCAAAGTATAAGTGAAACATATAATACAATTTCTTACAAGTTCTATATTTATATTGCATATTTAAAATTTAAGATATACATCAAATATAAGTGAAATCATAAGTAAAGAGAAAACAATGAAACACCTGAAATTTCATTATATGGTACATCCACTTAAATCATATTGGATGCAACTTCCATTTTCTATAAAGTTCTCATTATTAAGAGGAGTCTCGTCGTTATTGCTATTCAAGATCAATGCGCCAAATGACATATTAATACTTTTCCATCCAAGATAATCTTCCAATTTCCTCTTATTTATAAATTTTTTCTCTAAAACTCAATTATGAGAGACCAATATGGTCAGGGTAAATTAGATAAACAAAAATATATTTTCTATCAAGAGTACTACAAAACAAATAAAATTGTATTATTAAATTATTAAGAAAGTATACTAAATTATATTTAACTTAACAATGATATTTGCATAAGTCTTTTCATTCATTAAGAGGCATCGAAGTTTTTGGTTTTTAATATAAAATCCTTTTAATCTTTCGAACAAATTTTAGGAAAAATTTTGAGGAGTGTTTAAATCATAAATGCGTTAAAAAAAATTGAGTTTGGGCATTTAAAGTTGTTAAAATCATGATTTTAGGTCATTAATTGACCTATATGGGCCAGTGGTCAACCAATATAGGGTCAAATTTTTTAAATTTAATGTACCATTAATTTAATTTAACTTTGAGTTAATGTGTTGGTCGATCAATGTGTCATATTTGTAACAACACAGACCACCAGCTCACAAATATTATCCACTTTGGGTTGCTCCTAAGGTCAAACCCCTCACAGTTTTGCTCCTCACCTTTGGGAAAACATGTCTCAAGGGAAGAGGTATCCATACCCTTATAAGGCATACTTCGTTCTCCTCTTCAACCGATGTGGGATCTCACACTCTCCACCCCCCTTAGGGCCCAACCTAGCTGGCACAACGGTTTGGGTACTGACTCTGATACTATATGTAACAACCCAGACCACCCGCCTACAGATATTGTCTACTTTGGGTTGCCCCTTGGGCCAAACCTCTCACAGTTTTGCTCTTCCCCCTCTGGAAAAATGGGACTATAGGGGAGAGGTATCCATACCCTTATAAGGCATAATTTGTTCTTCTCTCCAACCAATGTGGGATCTCACACTCTCCACCTTCCTTAAGGCCCATCCTAGATGGCACAACAGTTCAAGTATTGGCTATGGTACCATTTATAACAGATCAGACCACACGTCCATAGATATTGTCCGCTTTAGACTCCAAGCCCCTCACAGGTTTGCTCTTCCCACCCTTGGGAAAATGCATCTTAGGGGGAGAGGTATCTATACCCTTATAAGGCATACTCCGTTCTCCTCTCCAACTGATGTGGAATCTCACACTATCCACCCCCTTAGGGCCTAGCCTAGCTGACACAATAGTTCAGGTACCGGCTCTGATACTATTTGTAACAGCCTAAACTATCCTCCTACAGATATTGTCCGCTTTGAGTTGCCCCTAGGGCCAAACCCCTCACGGTTTTACTCTTCCCACTGAGGCATTTTCCCAAGGGTGGGAAGAGCAAAACCATGAGGGGTTTGGCCTTAGGGGCAACCCAAAGTGGACAATATATATGGTAGGTGGTCTGAGCTGTTACAAATGGTATCAGAGTCGGTACTCGAATCGTTGTTCCAGCTAGGTTGGGCCCTAAACAGGGTTAGGCCCTAAGGGGGTAGAGAGTGTGAGATCCCACATCAGTTAGAGAGGAGAACCAAGTACACCTTATAAGGGTATAGATACCTCTGCCCCTAAGATGCGTTTTCCTAAGGGTGGGAAGAGCAAAATCGTGAGGGGTTTGACCTTAGGGACAACCCAGAGCGGACAATATCTGTGGGCAGCTAGTCTGGGCTGTTACAAATGGTATTAGAGCTAGTACTTGAACCGTTGTGCCAGCTAGGCTGGGCCTTAAAGAGGGATAGGCCCTAAAGGGGTGGAGAGTGTGAGATCCCACATCGGTTGGAGAGGAGAACGAAGCATGCCTTATAAGGGTATGGATATCACTCCCCCTCAAGACGTGTTTTCCCAAGGGTGGGAAGAGTAAAACCATGAGGGGTTTGGCCCTAGGGGTAACCCAAAACAGACAATATCTGTGGGAAGATGATTTGGGTTATTACAATATTGGTTGGCTAATATGTCTAATGATCATCTGGTGTCCTAACGGCTAGTGAATTTGGTACCTTTAATGCATATTGGTTGACCAATATAACTCTTTAGCTATCCATTATAATGGCTAGTTCTTAGCTCCAACAACTAGTAAGGGGCCTAAAACACTATAAAAATGAGTTTTATCATTAGTTTTAACATTAAGAAGAATTAGGGTGTATTTTGCATATATTTGAAATTGCTTTCAAACCATTTAAGCATCACTATCTCACATTTAAGTGAGTGAGTCTTTTTGGAGTTGTCAAGTAAATAAGTGAGATATTTTTTAGTTTTAGTCCTTTGTTATAGTGTTTAATATTTACTTAGGAGTGTTTTAAGTGGGAGTAAGGTTCCTTTTTACCTTGTAAGAAGATTACAAGAAAAGTTCCTTTTTATCGAGAAAGATTGTACAAAGGTTATTCTTCTTTTTGAAAGAAGATTTATGATGGAATTTCAAGAAGAGTCTTGGGAGTGAACGTAGGTAATGGTTCTTTGTCGAACCACTATAAATTGATGTGCATTCTCTCTTTTATATCCCTTTTAAATTATTGCTCAATTTTTTGAATAATTTATATTCAATAATTTCCTCATCCTTATTTGCATTGATTATTGTTAATTGAGTACTTTAGTTAGAAAATTATTGAATTTTATAAACACCTAATTCACCCCCCTTTTAGGTGTCATTAAGAAGTAATAATTGGTGTCAGAATAAGTCTATTTGGCTAGCATTTCTAATGAAATCATATAATAAGGGTCTTAATGGCATAGTTAGGAGTGTCATCATTCAACTAAGAGGGACAAAGCATTAGTAAAGCACCTTTCTTTTGTGGGCATGATTACCTCTATTTGAAAACTATGATGAAGTTTATTTTAATGGTTGAAAGTGTTGATCTATGGGAAATAGTTACAAAAGATCCCTTTATTCCTAAAAAATTGTTGATAAAGAAAATGAACTAAATCAAAGTAAGAATGAGAACCTCAAGATAAGAGATTAAACTCATTGAATAATAGAGCCATAGCACCATATTTTTTTCATTAGGAAGAAATGAATTGAATATAATCTCTATATGTAAAATAGCTTATGACATATGCATACAATAGAAATCATACATGAGGTCATAATTCAAGTTAAGTAAAGCAAAGTATACATGCTAACACATCAATATAAATTGTTTCAAATAAAGCATGACGAAAGAATATTTAGCATGCATACTAGATTTATTGATATTATTATTGCTCTTAAAGGTCTTATAAAGACATATACTAGTGTTGAAATGGTAAGAAAGTTTCTTAGGTTACTTTTGAAGAAGTAGGAAGCTAAAGTGACAATTATATAAGAAGTCAAGGATCTAACATTACTACAATTGGAGCAACTTAGGCTCCAAAACTTGCAAGAAGAAATGATGCTTCCAAATAAAAAGAATTTAGCATTTAAAGCCTCAAAGGAAGAATCAAGTGAAGAGAAAAAGACATTGAATGGTGAAAGCTAAGAAGAAGACATTGGTTTACTCGTTATAAAATTCAAAAAGTTCTTAAAGATGAAATTCTTCAAAAAAAGGATTTCAAGGAAGATAAACAAGATTTGGGATGTGTACCAGTTGATTTGGGATGTGTACCTTGTTGGATGGATAGGTTCCACTAAACATACTTCTGTAATTTGGCCATATCTCGGCCTGTATACCTACAAATTGGATAATTCAAGTTGAAGATTACAATAGAGACAGTTCTAAAACTTTGATGAAGGAACTGAAATTTGATTCTACCTTTAAGATTTTTGAATTATGGTTTGAAGTTGAGTTCTGGCTGTTGTCCCTGCTTTCAAACATCCTGTAGTATTTTGGGTATAACTCCCAGAATAATTAACCAAATTTCATGAAACTCATTACATTAGAAAATTAAGACATAGAGGAATGAAATAAATTGATAATATTATAGGCTAATGTGGGAATTAAAGGAAGAAGAAGGACCAATATGCAATTTTCCTAAAGTTAATTCATGGACCAATAAGATTAAAGCATGTGTGTCCAATAGAATTGTAACACGTGATCTAATGAGATTGTAACACCTAGCCAATAGGATTATGCCATATGGTCCAATGGGATTGAAACATGCGTCTAGGACTAGAAAATTCATGAAAAGGCATATGGAAGGGGAGATGGATGAAACTTTGATGGCTTAACTTCGGATTTTTCTCCTTTCCATTTCACCTCCTTCATCCCATCATTTTTTACTTAATAATTTAAGCAAAATCCAAAGAGGAAAGGAAGGAAAGGCACTAGAAGAACTACTTTTCCAATTTTAAGGATTGGGACTTCACTTAGTTGATTTCTATATTTATGTATGATTTAATGGATATAAAGATTCATTTGGATGCCGAATTGTTGCTGGGATGTTGCTTTGGTGTTACTTTGGTGTTATCTTGGATAGAATTGGTTAAATATGACAAGAGAGTATTGTGTAGTGGAATTCTATCTAAGGATTGTTTCATTCAGTCATATTGTTTGAGTTATAACTCAGCCTACAGACCTCTAGATTGTGTGATTTTAGTTGCATATGAAACTTAAGACATAGAGCTAAATATCTCTAGAAGGGACTCTAACTTAATTCTAAATCTATGAACTCAAAAATTGAGGTTGAAAAAGGTAACCTGATGCTACCCTTTTTTTAGAATTGCTTGTGATATTTTGCTTATATCTCAAGATTTAGAAGTCCAAATGGTCTGATTGTTAGTGCTATAGAATCTATAGAATAGAAAAAAAATATCTAGAAGACCTCGAAAACCAATTTTGACTTTTTTCTATATGCTTATTAAGGAAGAATGAGTGGTAAGAATGGAGAGAGTGTCTGTCACGACCGTGGCATTGTTTTTGTTTCTGATTTTTTTTTATCAAATCTTATTCAAATCTTTTTAAATATGTATGAAACCTTTCAAACACCTACAAATAAATGAAATAGGACTTACCATGTGTGAATTGGGTGAGTGAACATTGGAATTTAAGATTGAGCTTAATGCATTCTAAAGAAAACTTACTTGTACATAAATGATTGGTATGCATATTTAATACTCATATATGTATAGTATGATTATAAAAGTGTCGTTTTGACACCCTCCTACTGGTTGTAAGCAATGAATTGCATGTATGAATGTAAATATAGATTTTATGACTTGAAATGTATCTCATATGGCTTGTCAATATATGAATTGTGAAATTGGAAAATGGTTAAAGGAAATATTACAGTCCCTCCTCTATTGTCTTCGTGGTGGATAGATGGGCATGTCTATAGGGTTACAATGCAGCTGCTACAGTTTGACACCATCGGTGTCTATAGTTCGATACATTCGGGTATCCACAGTTTGATATCTTAGGATATCCACAACATCGGTTATCCACACCCATAGAAAATGTGCAGGCTTAACATAGAAAGGAAACTTAATAGTCATAAATAAGAAATACAACATGGCAAAATAAATAGTTGTATTGATGAGCATTTGTATTGGTTTTAATGGAGAATTGTAATGATGTGCAATTATATTGATAATCTGCATCTATAAGTGTTGAATATTAATAATTGGCTTATAATGTTCATTTTCGATATATAGGTAATATGTTGAAGCATATTTGCATTATGTACTTTGCTTAAGTATGCCATCATTGTTTACATGAGCATTGAATAATATCAATGTTTGAGTTTTGAAGGTGAATTTATGGTGTATAAGTTATGATATCTTTGAATGTGTGTGCTTGGTGGATGATTGCTGTGAGGGGTCATCCAAACTAAGTGTTTTCCCCACTAAGCTTTCAAGCTTAGTATAGGTGTTAATTCGTGTAGGTCCAAGTCATCAAAGCGAGGTATAGGGAACATCTGCAGGGACCAAGGCCAATAGATAGGAGTAAAAGTACTTTTTGATGTGTCTTTCAATTAAGGAATGGTTGTTTATGTAATAACGGAAATTGTATACTCTCTTTCGAATTACCATGTAAATTTAAAGATGTATTGCTACTATTATATGATAATGTTAAGCATTGACAAGTTTTGTAATGTGTATATCTATAGTATTGAATAGAATTGTATACCTTGAATGTGTATACAGGAATTTGGTTGCTATGTGTGTAGATGGTTGTAGGCTTCATATAGTGGATGTTACAATTCTAATGATAAGCACGAAATTCGATATAATAGTGGAAGTGTATCTAATACATAAAGTATTTATATGGTGAAGGACCACATCCTATAATGACAAATAAGCATAGAGCATCCATATTTAAACATACACATACATATAACACATTCACTAGGCCTCAACCTAAAAGCAAACATCATTCTACCATATATGGCTAACAACCTGGGTATAAAGTTCAATACTCTCAAGGCAATAATAAGCATAACTTCTATAATAATATTCACTCATACCTCTTTAGACCTTAAAAAAGCATGCATCAAGCTTTAATTCATAGTAAGCACCATATATATAATTGTAGGACAATTCACTATCCTATGAGAACATTCAACACCTTTTTAATTCCCAAAGAACATTCCTTGCAAATATAGAATACCAAGTAATGTATTCATGTATCATCATCATCATTCATATAATATATTAAGTCATTTTTATGGTAAGTATAAACATATTGCTAGATTTTGTCTTCTCAAACAAATAATGGCAAGAAAATCCTTGAAAGAGTGGGTTGAAATGAAGAATAACAATCAAGGTACCAAGCCTATTTGGGTGCCTAAAACACATTGATTGCCTTGTTTTTAGCACTTTTAGAAAAGAAAGAGAAAATGGTATATATTAGATATGATAGTTAATAGATTGGGTGTTAGTTTTTAAGAGTTTATGTTTCATTTTTATCTTAATAAATCTAGCCTTCTTTCCTCCAAGAAATTCTTGAAGTTGTTATTGTAGGATGTGGAGAAATTTGCCCTTAACAATGACTATTAAGACTTTTCAAAAGAGTAAATTGTTGAACCAAGTGAGAAAGATGAGAAAGATGAGAAAGATGAGATGCTTCCAATAGTAGTAAACTCAAGAAGAATCTTCACTCAAATCAATCAGAAGTAATATTCAATAAGAAGTAATTAATAGTTCGTAATTTAGAAATATATGACATCTTGTATTTTGTGTCATTTTAAAACTAAAATCTTAGTGTATAAGGTTTAGGTTTACTCTAATAAATGATGATATTTGGAGAGAAATATTTATGATTTTGTTTGTTTAAAGTATCTTTTAAGGTTTTTAATAATTCTTGATTGATATAGCCATGACTTATTAAGAGTTTTTATGTTTAAATTTGAGTTTTTAGGCTATTTTCTAGCTTTTCAAAACACATTGGAGCAACCAATATCCTATTGTAGTTGACTAGCATAACCAAAAATTTATGTTTTCGACCTTTCTAGTGAGTTTGTTCTTCATTTGATTGAAATTCTAGTTATCCACTTACTCATATTGATCGATTAATATCTTCAAATGATTATCCAATATCAACAATATCAACTTTTTCTAAAATAATTTCTTTTCTAGTGAATTTGAGAAAAGTTAGGTTGCTTATATTAATTGACTACCCATTTCTAATGGTCGACCAATATACTTTCATGGTCAACCAGTATAGCTTTTGCCTTCGAAGACTTTTACTCTAGTGAGTTATACCTTAGTTGGCTTATAGGTTTGGTCGACCGCAAAAACTGGTTAACTAGGGAAGCTGTGTGGTCAATCAATCTTCTTGTTTGAAGCTCTATTTATCTTCTTTTCTTCTATTTTTCAGCTTAGTTATTTATATCTTCCAAAATCCTAAATAATTTAGTTCTTTCCTTGAAAAACATCATCCCTCATTTCATAAAATTTTCATTAAATTGCATAAAATTGAAATTTCATTATTTTTAAGTTCAAAGTTAGGGATTTTCAATCTTTTCCTAATTAAAAGTTGTCTTATTTAAATTCATGCATTTATAATAAAACTATAAAAGGAGTCAAGGTTGTTCCTTTTCAATTATATAGGTATATCTTTAATTTTGTTCAATTTTAGTATTTTAGGCATTTTTTTTATGTTCAACTTTTTGTATTTTGTGGGTTTTCAAATTAGACATTCTTTTATGAAATTGATTATTAGAAATTACACGTGTTTTTATTTGTTATAATTCCAACCTCTAATTTGTCCTTGGTACTTTTGATGAATCTTTAAACTTAGGCATAATTGTTAATGTTTTAAATTAGACACAATTAGAAATGTTTCTATTAAATTCACCTTTTGTTTAGACTCTTTAAATATTTAGTAGCATTCTTTAGGTGGAAAGTTTATCAATCTTCATCAAATGCATTTTTATTTTTTTACTAAGCTAGTCGAAGCGTGACACTTAACTTTTTTTATTTTAGATAAACATTTCTTTTTTATGATTCCAAAAAGGGGGAGAAAGATCAATGATATTAGATAAGGGGGAGTGATAACACTTGGAGAGAGTGACTATTCTATCATTTTTTTTCTTCCTTGCGATTTTATTGTTTTTGTATTCCTTGTGATTTTATCGTTTTTGTATTCCTTGTGATTTATATAGTATGCTTGAAAATCTCTTCTATTCTTGATATTAACTTATGCATGAATTAAGAGAGTGCTAATGTCTACCTTACTTTTTTTTGCTTAACTTTCATATTACTCTCTAATATCATAAATGTTCTTTCATCATCAAAAAGGGGGAGATTGTTGAACCCACGGAGATACCAATTGATTTTTTTGATAAAAATTTATAATTACCACTAATGAGTTTATTATTTTGATCAAAAGCAATATAAGAACAAAATGAAGCCATACACTCAATAAGATAGTGAATGAAGTTGAAAAAGAGAAATTAAACTTTACATCTAACAAAATGAAGATCAAGCTCACTCAAAGGAAATAACTTTATAAAAGACATTGAACATAGATTCCAACTCTATGATGTCAAAAACTTGGAGAAAAATAAGAATAATGGTTAAACATGGTACCACTATAGGATCAATATAGGTTCATGTATGACCCTTTTTAGTTATATTTTTGTCCAAAATAAAATTGAAATTAGTATAAAAGTATAATAGGCATTGGCTTTTGTAACTACCATTTTTAAGATGTGTGAAATTACAAGTTTAATTACCACAAGATTTTTTATATAACTCTAGCTTATAAATACCCTTACTAAGGTCTTTTTTGGGGGACTTTAGAGGACACTGACAATCTCGTTTGCTATTTAGTTATTACTTTTAGGGTTTCTTTACATAGAAGATATATTTGGAGTAAGATTGAACGAGACTGTGATAACTCATCTAGTTCTTTCTTCCCTTTCTTTCTTTTACGTTAAGATTGATTTATATATTTTCCCATCATGTTCTAGAAAATCTATTTAGGGTTAGGAATGTAGCTTATAATGGATATTTGAATTATAAATGTATGATTTGAATATTTATTGGTTGAATTTATTCTCATTGTTTTCAATTATTGAGTTTATATTTGGCCATCATAGATTCAATCTTAGGGATTATATGAAGGATTAAGAGGTGAAGTAGGATCCATACACTAGGAGAATAAATATTTCAGCCTAGAGAATGAAGGTATCCTAGACTATTATGATAATCAAAATTATTAACTATGTTTAATGAGTTTGATTAGGTTAAATTGAACATCTAGAGATGGTTTTGATTAGGTTAAATTGCGCATTTAGAGATAGTAATTATCTAATTGAACAACCTATGTACCTTGAGAGAGGGCATAAATACATTAGGTTAATTATTATTTTATTATAAATAACTAATCTTGTATGATAATTGAATTCTATATAAGAGAACCTTGAAGCCATAGTGCTTCTTTATCTTGATTTCTTCTTTAATTAATTAATTAATTTGTTTAGTTAGTTTCATAGTTTAATTATTTTTGTTAAATCCTTGTTTTATTTCGTTTTATTATTTGACTAGGATTAATAAATTTAGTGGTGTAGCCTATATCAATACTATATATTTATTCTAGCTTTAATAATTTATTGTAATTGACTTTGTGTATTTATAAATAAATTTGATTAAGTTTTTGACGTTATTACCAAAGACTATTTAATGACTATTTTATTAATGTCAGTTTTTATTTTCCTCTATTTATGTGTAATTTAGCACTCTTCTATGTGGCATATTTAGGATTAAAAATAAAATCATGCATTTTCTAACCTAGTAGCACAAATTATTGATCTTTTGAATTAGAGAAGCTAATGGATCATGATATGGCCTATAGGGGGTGTGCTATCATTGTGGCATATATGAGCATCATTCCTATGCATACATGAACATAGAGCGGGACCTTTACTACTATGAAGATGTTAATTATATGACTGACAATGGGGAAATAACATGAATGATCATTTATATGACATGCATAATCTGAGATAGAATAGCCATCTAAATATCTTTTACAAGTAGCAAAGAGGTAGAGTAGAAAAATCTATAGGACCACTTAAGTTCTAAGAACAAAGTCAGTGTTAAAAGCCACAATTATAAGGCAATGGGATGGAAGAAATGATCTTGCAAATTATATCTTCCCTTAAAGCAAGATTCAAAAGATTAATAAATTAGGGAAATTTGAATCTCATGTGGGCCTAATTAAATAGATAGTTAAATTTAATTGTGTAACCATTAACAATTTGGAGATTCAAGTCAACTAAATGGCTAATATGGATGGTAAATTAGTTTAAGGTGAACTTTATAGTAATATAAAGGTGAACCTAAGATGTCAAGTATTAGTTATACCACTTAGGAGTGGAAAAACACCTAATGCTAAAGAGTAGAATGTGTAAAGGTCAAAAAGGCGTAAGAAAGTGAGTAAGGAAGTAATGAATAAAAGAAAACCGACATCATTCTTATATCTAATTAATAATGGTCATGGTCTTGTTTTATAGGATGACTTAGACAAAAACAAGCCATCATCAGTCTCTTCCATAATAAACTAGTCTGGAGCAACAAACACCTTAACCTACTATGAAACTGATTCCATGCCCAAACAGGTTTAAAGTAGATGGAAAGGAATATATATTCTTTCTTTTGTAAGTGCCAAATAATATTAAATGCTCAAAGGATCTTCTTTCGAACAAGAAGAAGTTTGAGGAGCTGTTGATGGTTAACTTAAAAGAAAAGGTCTTATATATCCTGTCAGGAAAAGAAAAACAATGGGGAAATCCAATCCCATTGAAATGTGATGGAAATAAGGAGCTTTGATTTTTGAAGAAGAGTGGAAGTAGGCCTTCAATTGTAGATCCAGGATGAAAGGCTTAAAAAGGAAGTCTTACTAAAAGACATATAAAGAAGTGCTTGTTGGGAGTTAACCTAACATTCAAGATTTACTTTACTTTTATTTCATTTTATTCTAGATTTCTACTATTATTTTTATTTAATTTCTTTTATAAGTCCTTTTATTAGATTATCTTGAATGTTAACTCACTAAATTTCTTTCATTATCTTATTTGTTTGACATTGAGGATACTGACATGTTTAAGTGTGGGACATGAATCTAAGATTCTCTTTAGGTTTTAAATATTAACTATTATTTTTTGAAGTTATAGGTTTAATGTGGTTTAGGTTAAACTTTTAACTTTCATTTTGTTTTTGTATTATGATTAGGAACTTATTAGTTGCTTTAGTTGATAGTATAATTTTATGCATGTTGCTTAGTTAAGACTGAATGATAAATGTTAAGTGCATGATATGATTAAGTGATTAGAATACAAACTTAACCTTCTGACTATTATGAAACCGAATATATTAAAAGAGAATACTTTAAATTGACTTCAGTGATCTTATAACAATTTGGGTATTCATGCATAATTCTTTGTTTTAGATGTGGATATCTTCTTTGGTTTTGAATTTCTGTAACTTGAATGTCATCTTTGAGATTATATATAATATATATAAAAGCATTAAAATGACAAAGTGAAGATCAGATGATTTTTGAGTATATGGTAAGTTTAATTTCATAAGAATATGATGAGTGAACCTTACCCGAATTTCAAACACTTTTGCAAATGAGTAGTACCTTTTGAGGACATGTTAAAAAAAATATATGAAATTAAGAAAAAGGTAGAACATTATTTTCATTGTCTTGTTTATATTGTGATTTACTTGAGAAATATTTCAATTGAGATTTGAATGCACATGCCTTCTATTATCAATTATAAAGCTAACTAATGTATATAGATTAATGTTTGTGGGTATCATTCTAATAAACTCTCAAGAGAATATAACTCCTCTACTAAGGACTCATAGGGTTTTAAAAGTTTATGGGATATGTAAATGTCACTATACAACTACAAACGTGGAATTAAGCCTGACCTTAATTAGGAGTGTTTAGTTAGTTAGGCTTTTTGGCTTGAGAATAAGCAATGAGTTAAGTATAGGAGAATTTAATAGGTTTATATTTTGTATGTTTATAGGGGATAAAGTAATGGCAATTCGACATTTATATAGCATGTTTTATATGGAATTACACAACATTTCAGATGTTTGATTCATTATCTTGTAGGTGATGATTTTTAGGAGATATTGTAAATTTGAGCATAACTTTCTCCACAATTATCAAATTGAGGTGATTTTAAAGTCATTTAAAGGTTAAATTGAAGGGAAAATTTTTTATAGAAAATATTGGAGATTGATTCCAATTTAAAAATGTGAAATACTTACAAAAAAATGGGAGTAATGGTAAAATATAAGACAAACACGGGTCTGTGTTTGAATCGTTGATCATATTTTTTTTATTCCAAAGCAAAACTAATATTGGAAATGAAGTCAAACTATTTTTGGACTCAATATATTACACCAAAAAAGATTTTAGAACAAAATCAACAATAATATAGAAGTATAATAGGCGGCAGTTCTCATAACAAACATATTAGAGATTGATTTCAGTTTAAAAATATAAAAAACTTAGAGAAAAATAGGAGTAGTAGAAAAATATGAGACCAATACGGATCTATGTTTGACTCGTGTTAGTTATTTTTTTTATTCTAAAGAAAACTAGTGTTAAAAATGAAGTGGAGTATTGTCGAATTCATCATCTTGCACCTAAAAATTTCTAAAACAAAATGAGCAAGTGCTAGTTCTCATAACAAACACTCCAAGGATGCACGAAATTACAAGTTTAATAACCTTAAAACTCTTTTATGTAACCCTAACTTGTAAAAACCCTTATAGGTTCTTTTTAGGGGACTTTGTAGGCTAGTGACAACCTACTTTATCACTTAGTTATTAATTTTAAGATTTCTTTGCAAGAAAGATAGATTTCGAGCAAGATTATAGGAGACTGCGAAAACTCTTATAATTTTTTCTTCCTTTTCTTTCTTCTATGTTAAGATTGATTTGTTTATTTTTTATTATGTTTAGTGGCTAGAAACCATAGTTAGTATTAGCTATATAACTTGTAATGTATATTTCAGTTATTAATACATGATTTGATTATTTATTGATTAAATTTATTCTCTTTGTTCTCAACTGTTGAGTTTATGCCTAACCATCATAGATTTAATCTTAGGTATTGTATAAAGGGTTAAAGGGTTAAGTAGGATCTATGCACTAGGAAGATAAAAATTTTATTGCTAAAAAATAAAAGTATCTTAGTATGTTCTGATACAAATAGATTAACTATGTTTAATAAGTTTGATTAGGATGAGTTGCACATTAAGAGATGGTAGTTATCTAATTAAACATACATTTTTTCCTTAAGCGATCGCATAGATATACTAGGTTAGTTATTTTAACTTTGGTAACCAATCTTGCATGATAATTAACATTATATATAAGTGAACCCCAAAGCCCTAACATTTTCTTATCTTGATTTCTTCTTTCAACATTTAATAGCTTTGATTAGTTAGTTTCATAGTTTAATTATTTTCCGTAAATCCTTATTTTATTTAATTCTATTATTTAGATATGATTAATAAGTTTAGTAATATAGTTCTTATGGGATCAATAATTTATATTTACTCTATTTTAATAACTTACTTGATTTTGTACACTTGCAAATAGATTTAACTATATACATAAAAAAGTTTGTCCTTTTTTTAAATAAATCTAACCTACTCTCGATCACTCTCTTTTCCCTTTTCTCCACTTTCTTTCTACTTCTTTGAATTTGTAAAGAAGTTACTGTAAAACCTATTCCATTTTAATCCTTCATTTATAAAATAAGGCAAAAAAATTAATTTTGCAATACTAATATGTTTCTCTTTATATTTATATCTTCAATGTTTTGAGTTATTTTTTTATATCGAATGGTCTCTTAGGTGAGATATTTTCCTTTAATATTGGTCAATGGTAAGCTCTTTTCTTAAATGTTACTACATAATTTCAAAAGTAAAAACATTTTTATCTTAATGCATCCCTTTCTTGAAAACACGGGTTATATAAACAAGCCATGTAGATCTACTCGAGTAGAAGTTGAAGCAAAGTACTAAGGCTAAGAAAAACCAAATTAAATTTTTACATTAATTTTTGGACTAGTTATGGTTCTAGATTCGTTCACTAATAAGTCAACACATAGGCTTCTTACAATCATTGTGACTAGATGGACAAATGTGTTTCTTCTTTATAACATCTATATGTGTTCTTTGTTTATGTCTAGGTTTTTATTTGGGAAAGAGGAGGTTAGAGATTATAATTATTATAAAGACGTATCTAGAAAATCTTTTATACACCTTATATCTCTTACCTGAATTATATAGTCGTTTCTTTAACGATTATATTTATATAATGTCACACAAAAAGATGACATGGCTTTCTTGGATTTTTTCTTAAATATTATGAAATTTTTTTTGTAATGATCAATGAAAATAATACATTTCATATAATTTTGTAAATAGTTTCGGCTTATAGGTTAGGGTCAACCTAAATAGGGCCCCTAATCTTATTCAACAATTGAGTTTGTACTTGAGATCGTGCTGAATAAAATAATTCTACACTTATCACTCTAGACAGAGCATAATGACTACGTTATCTTTCACTTCTTATTCTTAATCTCAAAATAATATATTAGTAGTTTATAGAGCCAATTTTATCAAAAAAGAGTGTAAAATTATTGTTCTATGAGATATTTTGAACTTTTATGATCAATGTTAACTATAAATGACCTCTCATTTAGGTAAGGGTGTCAATACTTTTTCCATCACCACTACTAAAAACTAAAATTCGTAAACTGATAAAGTTTGCTACTTAAGTGTAAGAGGTTTACTTACATATACTAATGGTTGATTCTTTTACATCAATATATCTCCCAATACATTCCTAAAAGTATAAATTTTAATAACAAAAGTTTGAGAATGATCAAAAAGTATTAAGATTGGTGTTGTGGTCAAAACATGTTTCTAATCCTGTTAATACCCCACTTAAAATTTTATTTCTTCAATCAGTCAATCTTAAGCTTACCTATAATCACAAAGTGCTTAATGAACCTTATATAGTACCATTTCCCAATAAGCCTCTCAAATTCTTCAAAATATTAGGAGTGTGCTTATTAGATATTTTCTCTATTTTTTAAGGATTAGTAAAGAACCTAAATTTAGAAATTATACATCTAAGCTATTCAATTTAAGTGGCACCAAAACTGTAATTATTTCCTTTTGTAAAAAAATTATTGTCGCTACAAAATATCCCAGGCAATTATAAAATGCTTCATATGATCATTAAATGACTGACTTTATACTGCAATATCACATTAAATGACTAACTTTATACTACAGTATCACAAAAAGAATAAATACAAACTTCTTCAAATATAGCCTAAGCTTATCAATCATCAACCTTTAGAATGTTAAGGATGCATTCGTAAGGCCAAAAGGCATTCCAAGGAATTCATATTAACTCTTATAGGTTATAAAAGTTGTTTTAAGGATGTTAAAAAGGTAGATTATTATTTAGTGGTACCGTGATCTATAGTATAGTTTAGGAAACCACATTGCCCTATGAAACTTATCTAACAACTCTTTAATGATAACGGCAGGAAACTTGTCCTTAATATTGTCACTATTCAATTCTCCATAGTCTATACAAATCCTCTTTTGAGTGTCAAGAGATGAGAAAGTGCCAGTATTACGCTAAATGATCCCTTTTTATGCAAATCTTACATTAGACCTTTAATGACTCTTTTATATAATCCAAAATACCTACAAGGCCTTATATTAATTGTTTATATTGAACAATACGATCATTTATTTTGAGAGGTGACAATCTAGCTATTTAAAAGAATAGAAATAACCTTAGTAAGCATTCTATTCTAAATGTTATGCCCCAACTAAAGAATTACTCACTAATAATGATGATAGTTGATGTTTGATTCAATATTGAATTGGGAACGTACAAAACCGACTAGCTATTTAAGGTTTAGCAAGTAGTTTCTCAAATCTTTTTATAGAAACACACTTAAGATTCCTTACTGGACCCTCTTTCAATAACTTGTATTTTCCCAAATAGTTGAAAATCATAGTTTTTTGTTTGAAAATTACAAAATAACTTATCCAAACTAGAAAGCCACTGGACCCTTAAAACCATATCACACCCCTAAAGTGCTAATAACCAGGAATTAATGGTGAAACTAATTCCATATGAAAACCAATCAAAGTCTTTAAAACGTTTAAGAAAAGGTAATTTTAACCTTCAAAGACTTTAATATCTTTAACTTCAACATAATTATATTAGAATTTTGTATCACTAAAACATCCATAAAATTGTGAATATTATCATTATCATTGAAAAATTGTCAAGGATTCCCTTTACAATAACTTAGCACTCTCATTTGTTTGTAGTCCCCTATGTTAATCCTAGACATAGCTACAGATATAACATATGTTATTCCCCAGTAGGTGCTTTTGGTGTACTATTATCATCTCTTTCAAATATTTCATCCTCCTCATCTTCTCAACAAATTCTATTATTCATGCTTACACTTATTCTTAGTAACATATTAATCCTCGTACTAAAAAAATTCCCTTAACCCTCTTATATTTTATTTTTGGGTAGCCTTAAGGTTATACTTTTAAGTGAGAAGTAAAAGTGGTAAAAATGGACCCAATAAAGATGATGAATCAACATTTTCTTGAATAAGAGGCAACATTAATGTAATACTTGATTAGCTAAACAATTTAACATCTCTTCTAATAGAAGAATAACAAAAATAGGTAACTGTCTTATGTTTCCAATCAAGCACATAAGCATATTAAAGAGATTTTAGGTTCATAAGCTTCAAAGGGAGATCTATCTTTAGTTTTAATACCTTTAAGAAAAATTCTATCAAATATGATTCAATGATTTGCAGTTTATTTGAGTAGATATCAAATAGTATATCATATTCTTAGTTTGTTTTACTAAATTTTCCTATTGGATCATTAAATGCATCCTTCTTGAATCTCTAGCTTATTGTGATTATATAGCCACCCTAAGATGGCTCCTCCATTTAACTAGTTCTTTAAGAAGAGTTAAAGGTATTTAAATATAACACCTGCAAGTGTATCATTGCAATCTACAATTTCATTTTATTAAAGAAGTCATTTTATTAATTACTTGATTATGTTATCATCTAGTCAGATTCCTATTTGGTCTTATAATAATTTAAATTGATATCAAATCCTGTAGATTAAGGTAACTATCTAGACTGTGAATATTTGATTGGTTATAATATTGCATTGTAAGGTATCTATCTAGAATATTTCATTGACTATTGACTACATAATCTCACCTTTATTCAATAGAATCAAACCATTTTTTATTTTTACATGGTATTAAAGCCACTGTTCGTGAACCGCAAGTGCACGGTTGTCGAAGTGAGTAATAAATCGGTGAGAACCGAGTCGTGTCCACAGGGATTATGCGAAAATTTACTTCTATGCTAGCTAACGATATTTGAAATCTGGTTGGATGAAATTTTAGAAAATTAAAATTAATGTAAAGAAATTTTTTTCTTTTTTTTTTTAAAAATAAAATTAACTTAAATAAATTTCTTAACAACTACCAAATTCAATGCGACCAAGATAACTATAAATATGACAAATTTATGCAGTAACTAATTAAGAAAAGATTTTAACAATTTTTTCAATTAAAAGCGTTAACGGCAAAGAGGAATGACTTTCTCTTAGGGAATGATATTTTTGTTAACCTTCATATTAAATTAGCTATTTTCCACAACTGAAATATTCTACCCTTGTAGGTGAATTTTAAGAATAATTAATCTCCTTTTCCCAAAGATGAATTAATTTATCCACTCTAGACGTCACTTAGTAATCCCTTACTTAAGTTTTTCCTAGAGTT
>JANIJH010000224.1:23944829-23971690 GCA_024520975.1 Erythroxylum areolatum
TTTAACCTTAGGATGACCTCTTGAGTCAACCTTTCCAGACCATAAGAAATTCCTAAGTTTCATCTCAATTTCCTTAAGAATGGAGGAAGGCAGGATGAAGAGGCTAGACCAATATCCCTATTCGGCATTCCAATATCCCTCCTCTATGCTACACTAGCAGCTCACAGCTTGCCAAGTAGCTCCTTTCCTCCTCTTGTCGCTAATTGTTGGTCATTATCTAGTGGCAGTCTCTGTCAATTGTCAGTCGCACCAACCATCGCCATTCATTAGTCGCAATGCCACATCAACTAGTAGCCAGTCGTCGTTAATCATCACCTTCTTGAGTTGTGTTGTGTTTTAAAATTGTAGTGTTGTGACTTTTGACTAATCACTTATAGCTTAAGCCAAGATTGTATTTTGATAGTGTGTGTGTTGATTATGGAACCGTGTGTGCATGTGATTGCTTGTATTAGAGGCTTGTTGGCTTATCAACTTATGAATATGGTGTACCATCTATCATATATGGTTTTTGAATTGTTAACTGTGAATTTGTGATTGTGGGAATAGAAGTTTAAATTTGTTTCATTAATAAAATTATCATGTTCACTTGGAAATTAGAATTGGTTGTGTTTCTGACTTTCTGTGATGATTGAGAGCTAGAATTTTGAATTGGATTATGATTTTGAGATTGAGGTTATTCATTTGTTATGTAAAATTTAAAATTGGATTATAAATATGAGATTGTTCTTCTTTGAAAAACTGAGATTGAGATAAATTGAAATTTGAATGAAAGGTTAGTCTTTATTATAAATTGGGTTATATATTATAAATTGAATTTTGTAATTATCAAAATGGACTAGTTAATTTATGGTTGAATTATATGATTAGTAATTATATAGCATGAATTATAATTGTGACTTGTGAGTTTATGTCTATGATTGGGGTATTTAATCAACTAATCAATAATCATATAAAATAAGTTATAGTTAAAAGTTTATAGTTAAATCACATAATTATACATAATAGGTTATAATTGTGAAAATATAGCAATCAATGTATATATTTGATGTTTAGGTTTATAAAGAAACATGATTTATTGATAAACTATTATTGATCTCTTTCTTTATATTTTTTTACACAATTTTATTTTGATATGAAGTTATTAAGTTATTTTTTACATATGTCTTAATTTTTTTTACAGATAAATGGAAGGAAGATTAAATATTCCTAATAATTCAACTACTTCAATAAGATTTAATGATCCAACTTAGGCTTATGCTAGATTGGTTTTTGGAATGAAGAACCATGTATTTTGCTAGTTTTGTAATAAGCATTTGAAAGGTGAAGGAATCATCATATTAAAGAAGCATTTAGCTAGAGTTAAAGGTGATGTAGAGCCTTGTAAAAAAGTGAGTCATAATGTGAAATAGCAAATGAAGACTTTGCTTGAAGAGTATCAATATGAGAAATATAAAAGAGAAAGATTTAATTACGAAATTGGTAGTAGAAATTCTTTTGTTGGTGCTCAGTATGATAGTAATAATGTTTAATGTGGTAGTATTCTTGCGCAACAAGAAGGAAATATTGCACCTGATGTTAGGAAAAGAAGAAGACACGTGTCTAATTTTTTTGCACCACGAACAACTCCTGGAGCTCAGTCTTCAATCTGTAGTGCCTTATAATATAGAGAAGTGACTCATAATATGGATATGATAATGGTTGGATGGTTGTATGATTTAGATATAACTTTCAATGTTACCTAGCCTTATTATTATCAGTTTATGGTAGAAGTTATTGCCTCTTATGTCCCATGATATAAAGCTCCTTCAATCGATAACTACAGAGGTAAACTTCTGAGTAGTTCTATTTATTAAATAAAAAGTTATTTGGATGAAAGAAGAATGACTTAGATTACTTTTGGGTGTTCAATCATGTATGATAGTTAGACAAATAGAAGACAGGAACTTATTATTACTTTTTTGGTTTATTCTACAAAGGGATAATATTTTTAAGTCGATTTATGCATTTGGCCTTATTAGGAATGACGATACTCTATTTTAGATAGTTGTTAAAATTGTGAATTAAGTTGGATCAAAAAATATTATTCAGTTCATTACTAATAATGATTTTGCTTATAGAAAGGGATGTCAATGGGGCGGTTCAGCTTGAACCGTTTTGATTGAATGGATTGTAGGCTGGTCCGACCCATCATTATTTTTTATAAAAAATTTACAAAACGACATCATTTTTGTTCCAACCAGGCCACAGGCCAACCCGACCTATACTGTGCTTAGCCTAACCTCGACCAATGGCTCAGTCAAGTTGAACCATTTTGGTCTGTGGATTGCCTGTGGCCCAGTCAACCTAGGTCAAAATTGGGCCAGGCCAAAATTGACATCCCTACTTATAAAGCAATTAGAAGAAGATTGTAAAGCATGTATAATTCTTTTTATTGGACTTCTTATGTTGTACATTACATTAAACTAATGTTGGAAAATATAGGAGACACCAGATATTTTCCTATTATTGATGGCACTATACAGAAAGCAAAAAAGGTGATCAAGTTCATCTACAATCATGTATGAGTCCTTAATTTAATAAAAAAGGATTTCATAAATGGTAGGAATTTGTGTTGTTCTATTATTACAAGATTTGCAACTAGTTTCTTATCACTTCGATGTTTTATTCTGAAGAAGAAAAAGTTGAGACAAATGTTTACAAATGATAAGTTTGCTGCATCTCAAATGCTAGGTCTAATGTCAGATTAGAGTTTTCTAGAATTACAAGATAATAAATCTTAGTCCCATTGTCAATTTTCATCCAAGTTTGTAAGATTTTGGTGAGGGTATTTTGTCAGGATGATAGTGAGAAGACATCAATAAGTTAAGTTTTATGATGCCACAGAGAGGGCGAAGGAAGCAATCAAGGTCAATATAAAAAATAAGTCTTCTTTGTAGTCATCTTATCTTATAGTCATCAACGAGAGATAGGAAAGGTAACTTTAATCTCCATTTTTTTGCAGTTGAAGCACTTGTGAATTTTAGTGTCTACGTCATACCAAGTTTTGCAAACAAAGATGAAGTTAATAGGAAAATGCTATTAACTATTATAACAATTGTTACTCATGAGATGATGTAAGATCTCCTAAGCTAAAAAATGGAGATTTATAAGGATGCTTATGGTGATTTTGGGATGCCAATTGATATTCATCAAAGAGAAACTTAATCTAGGTATATATTTTTCACTTATGTTACTTGTTAAAAATTAATCATCACTTGATTTTGTTTATAATACTACTTTTGTTATTTTACAGTTGCCTAGTGGGGTCAATTTGAAAATGGAGTTCCTAAATTGCAAAGGTTTGTAAATTGAATTCTAACTCAATATTTGAGTGCAATAGGGTGTGACAGGAATTGGAAAACATTTGAATTCATCTATTCCAAAAAAAGGAATAGATTGGAGCACAAAAGATTTAACGATTTGATCTTTATTTGATATAATTTAAAGCTTCGAGAAAAGTATATTATTATCATTATTAAGTTGGATTTTTAATAATTTCTTAATGATTTAATTTTATTGTTTACTAAGACTCTTAATTTATAAAGTAGTTCTATAAATCCAAATTCCCTTGATCTTATCGATCTTTTGGCTAATTGGGTGTTTGAAGACTAAGTTTGATAAATGAAAGTGTTTGGGAAGATAATCTTAGATGGGAAATTATTAACATGTCATTTTGGTGTAAGGAAATTGAATGATAGTGATGATGAGGCTTAGCTCAATGATGAGAAGTTTATACCTAATGAGAATTATGGTTAATGCAATTTGAACAACTATTTGATTGAATAAAATTCCATGTTTTTATTTTTCCTCGTTTTTTTAATTTCACTTATGATTGATGTATATGCAATATATATATAATTGTAAACATTTTGTTTTAGGTTTCAATTCTAATTGCTTATTTTCTCGACCTAAACTTTTGTTGTAAATTGTAATTATTAGAAAGTCATGGATATTTATTATTCTTTTTTTGGTGTTTTGATATGATTATTATTTATTATATGATCAAATGTAGCATTTTAAATACCTCATATTATTCTTAATTTTATATTTGTATGATGATTAAATGACTCTTTTTCTTATTAATTGTAATTATTATTTATATATGAGATATGTGAAAAGTAATATTAATAAATATAAATAGATTATTGTTATTTTGATGTAAAATTATAAATTTTACAATACAATATGTTGAAAGACTAATTTATAATTTTAAAAAATTTAATGTTTACTTTATAAATTTAAAAAATTATTCTTGACCAAGATTATTAAAACCAAATTCGGCGTTAGTATGGATACAACATTCATAATATTGCTTGGATGTTTATAAATATAATTATGGTACCTATCACACTCTAACTGTAACCATGAACGACGTCGTAAATGCATTTTATACTTCGTACTTTTCTTGTATAGAGGGTCAAGCTACGGAGCTTGTCTGTCTTATATAAAGGTAACTTCAGCTGTACAAATCTTTGTAAGTTTGGATTTCGGTTTCACCATTAAATCTCTTTCTTTTAGTTGGTTGTTAGATCGGAATCCGAATGGCGCCGCGTGCTGAAGATGATGAGATTATGAAGGACGAAAAAAATCCTCGCCCTCTTGACGAAGACGACATTGCCCTTCTTAAAACCTATGTACGTTCTTGCTAAACTTGAACTCCTTTTCAAGTTTTTCTCTTTCTTTCTTTTTCTTAACTTTGCAATTGGAACTAATCTCTAGGGTTTGGGGCCGTACTCCAACAGTATTAAGAAGGAGGAGAAGGAAATTAAGGAGTTGGCTAAGAAGATCAATGATCTATGTGGTATGTTTTATTATTCGCTTGCCTTTGTTCCCACAAACGCGAATAAATTTCAGAAGAAGAATTCGTTCAAGGTCGCTGCTTTCGGAGTTATTTTTCACGTTGAAGATTATATGCATATATCTTTATTATGTTGGGCTTTTGAGGAGTGATGTTGACGATCTATCTGAAGGCTCTCCCATAAAGGGTGGAAGGGGAGTGGGGTTTTTTCTTGGAAGGGGGATTTCAGTTGATTTTGATTTTCTTAAATTTACTATTTGACTGTGTATTGTCTTACGAGGCGGTGGAATAGAAATTGGTGGTGTTATATAAATTGACGCTGAGAAATGATTTTCTTATATGTTTGCTATGTTTTGCTTTTGCTTTCTTCATTGGACATTTTGGTACCTAAGCTCTTGGATGCTTGATAACTAATTGAAGAATGCCGTTGGTTGACATGCCTACATGGCTGTTCTTATGGACACTTCTAAGTTTCTTCTCGGCAGACTCTTGGCCTAATTTTTGTTTTGGCAGATTGTGTTGTATGTAAATTTTAATCTCAGCACACATATGTTGTAGGTATCAAGGAGTCTGACACTGGTTTAGCTGCTCCAAGCCAGTGGGATCTTGTTTCTGATAAGCAAATGATGCAGGAGGAGCAACCACTCCAAGTATGAATACTCTATTTTGGTTTGTATTTTATTTTCAATCAACCGAAGCATGGTTAGCAATTTTTTTATCTTCTTTAGGTCGCAAGGTGCACAAAGATAATCAACCCAAATACTGAAGACGCCAAGTATGTCATAAATGTCAAGCAAATTGCTAAGGTTTGTATTTTAATCCTTCAGGTTTTCTGTCCTATTTACTTTGTCTTCTAGAGTTCTTTGTTTGTCAACATATAAGTTGAGATACATGAAAAGTACGTAATAATATGTCATAAATGTCAAGCAAATTGCTAAGATTTCTGTTATCATCCTTCTGGTTGTCTATTCTCTTCGGCTTTTTGTCATCTAGAATTATTTTGTTTGTCAACATACGAAGTTTGAGATACATGAAAAGTATGTTATAATATGTCTTAAATATCAAGCAGATTGCTAAGGTTTGTATCTTCATTCTTCTGATTGTCTATCTTGTTCACTTTTTTTCACCTAAAGTTCTTTGTTTGTTGGCATATAAAGTTCGAGATTAATGAAAATTATGTTATAATTGCTTATAATATAGTGGAGTTCTTACTCTACTTGTCCAATTGAGTTTCCTTGTGCGTATATCATTAATAACTATTTCAATAGAATTGATTCACAACTTGGGCACCATCTTGAGAGGTTATTTATTTTGTAATGATTGTAGTTTGTCGTTGGGCTTGGTGACAAGGTCTCCCCTACGGACATAGAAGAAGGCATGCGTGTTGGGTGGGTTCCTTTTTCGACTTTCTTTTCTCATCCATCCTTTTTTTTTTCACTTTGGATCTCTATTTTGATAACATTCTCAATCTCTTTGCAGTGTTGATCGCAATAAATATCAAATTCAGATTCCATTGCCTCCAAAGATTGATCCAAGTGTTACGATGATGACAGTAGAAGAAAAGCCAGATGTAACATACAATGATGTTGGTGGATGTAAAGAGCAGATAGAGAAGATGAGAGAAGTGAGTGTAGAAAAGGAAAATGATATTTTTCCTTGGTATAATTTTTTTGTGTATATATCGGCAATCCACTGTTTCCTACTTGTTCTGTTTTTCATTTTCATTTTCCTTTTTCCTAGGTAGTTGAACTCCCCATGCTCCATCCAGAAAAATTTGTTAAGCTTGGAATTGATCCTCCTAAAGGAGTCTTGTGCTATGGTCCACCTGGAACTGGCAAAACTCTCTTAGCTAGAGCTGTGGCAAACAGAACTGATGCATGTTTCATTCGTGTTATTGGGAGTGAACTTGTTCAAAAGTATGTTGGTGAAGGGGCCCGCATGGTTAGGGAGCTATTCCAGGTGAAAGTTTGACTTTAACTTTGTAGGTTAATAGATAAAATTTTGGTACCTCTCATACTTATTTGGTGGATTTGTTGTAGATGGCACGATCAAAGAAGGCTTGTATTGTCTTTTTTGATGAAGTTGATGCAATAGGTGGGGCGCGCTTTGATGATGGTGTGGGTGGAGATAATGAGGTTCAACGTACAATGCTTGAAATTGTCAATCAGTTGGATGGTTTTGATGCTCGGGGGAACATCAAAGTCTTGATGGCTACAAACAGGTAAAGTTTTGTGTCTGATTAAGGGCATCTGCACTAACATTTTTAATTCAATTTAATATTGCTAGATGACCTATTCTCTGAAGGGAGAGGGGTGATTTAAATTTCCAGTTGGTTCTACCTTTGTCTATTTGCCTATGACTATCATCTCATTATCTCATTTGTCATTGTCTATCACTTTACTGAGTTCTGAATTTACAGACCTGATACATTGGATCCAGCATTGTTACGTCCAGGGAGACTAGATCGCAAGGTTGAATTTGGGCTACCTGACTTGGAGAGCAGGACACAGATTTTCAAGATTCACACACGGACTATGAATTGTGAAAGAGATATTCGTTTTGAGCTCCTTGCACGTCTTTGCCCAAATTCTACCGGTATATATTTCTTTTTGAAAGGATACAGACATAATTCTCCTAAACAACTATAAACGTACTATTTGCTTGAATGCCTGTGCTTTGAAGGTTACATAATTAATCAGTTACAATCACTTGGACTATCTGTCTGTGTATTGAGATAGACAAAAAGAAAACATAAAATTGTATTGCGGAAGAAAGAAAGTTGGACTTGGAATTCAGGCAGTTTAGGGAACTTAAGTGAGCCTTTCCATTCGTACTGTGAATATATAGTACTGAATAAAGTAGAGCAGCCTATGGCTTGTGTAGTTCAGTCATTGCTTAGCAAGAAAATTTTATTCATTTGCATCAATTCATTGCAAGTTGTTGAGCTTGGATTGCTATGCAGGAGCTGACATTAGAAGCGTCTGCACTGAGGCTGGGATGTATGCCATTAGAGCTCGCAGGAAGACGGTGACTGAGAAGGACTTCCTCGATGCTGTAAACAAGGTGATCAAGGGTTATCAGAAGTTCAGTGCAACTCCAAAGTACATGGTTTACAACTGAGGGAGATTCTATGGCTGATCCATTTTATGTTGGGCTTATGGTTTCACCCAAGTCAGACAACCATCACCTGCCATGTTTAAATACTCTTCTGGAAGCAAGAACTTGTATGCCATGATTGTCTCATCTTTTTACCTACTTTTGGTGGCAAAATGTGATAAATTACTTAATTCCGATTGTTTTAACATTTCCAAGTAAAAATGTAAAATGTTCATTTTATTTATAACAAAGTAATTAAGCAGGTGAGTTACTCGGTTGAAAGAATGGTTTGGCGCTAGCTCAGACGTGTACATATTTGTCCCCTTAGACTAATTGGCTTTTATATTGAAAACAGTCTCTTTATTATATAGGAGTAAGGTTGTATACTATCAGACTTTACTAAATCTTACATTGTTGTGGGACTTTAGATTGAATGTGATGGTGACTCAGTGGCATTTTTAGGGTTGCAAATGAACGAAGGTTTTATTAAATGCTCTATCCTTTAGTTCAATAAGTGGTGCCGGGGTTCACTTTTCACTTACTCTCAAGGTATAGTTAGCATAAACTGTAAGTGCATGTTGGTTAAATGCTCTATCCTTTAGTTCAAAAAGTGGTGCCGGGGTTCACTTTTCACTTACTCTCAAGGTATAGTTAGCATAAACTGTAAGTGCATGTTGGTTTGGTCGACCTTTTAACTTTTTTTTTTTTATATAAAGGGAAAACAACAAAATTACATGGTAAATCGCGGGTGACAGATTCCCGCCGTATCCTCTAAGAGGAGAGGGGTGCATCCGCCGAGGATGGTCGACCTTTTAACTTTGATGAAACATACCTGTGCATGTTGGGACTTTGGATAGGGCAATTAATGAATCCTGTCAGTCATTCCTTATTTTGACTTGTGCACGTTATGTTGTTATAAAAAGTGGTATCCTAAGACTGAGGCGTGGAATGAATAAATAAATTTAAAATTTGCCAAATTATTTCCAACTGTTTCATGTTGCATTTATAATGGCTCCAGCAACTCTAAAATTTACGTTCATTAAGAGGGAAAGGAACTTTAAATTTACAAGAGGGAAAGGAACTTTAAATTTACAATTTTGGTAAAAGTTAAGACAGTGGCATGTGAAAAGTCACCGCATAAAGGCTCCTTATCTCAGAAAGCTCCACAAGTTAACAACGTGAATACTAGTATTAAAGCTGCTGCCCAAATCCGCATTTTTCTAGCTGTTGGACTGCTAGAAGGTTTCTCGTGTTTTCCCAAATCAATCATGACTTCGAACCGACACGAGCCTTTTGATGGATCGAGAGTTGTTAGAACTGACAAATTAGAGAAGGAACATGTACCTTTCCTCTGATCCATGGTCTGATAGTACATGTTAAAAGCATAGGAAGCATTGCTTTTTGCATCCAGTGCACCACAGGATGATCCATAGCCAAGGCTTGTGCAATCTGCATAAGTGCAGGCATATTCAATGCTGTTTGGCAAATTTGGGTCTACAAGACTAGCATCAGGTGACATTACGCACCATTGTCTTGCCAAATATCTGACACCTTTTGCTGCAACTAAACGTTTCCCATTTCCCATATCCATCTGGTATTTCAGACTTCCATCATAGTTGAAAACACCCCAGTGCCTCTCAAAGTTCCCAGGTTGTATGCTCTTGTTATCCTCATCTATGAGTGAAAATATGTATACATCAGGTGCTGTTCTGCGTTTAGGTGTGCCTTGTCGTTGAAGTATACGACTCACTAGGCCTTGGTTGAACCTGCGAGCATAATCTACATTCGCATTGCGGTCACCATCTGTTGGCCATCCAACCTCACCAACGATGACAGGCATTGATGAAAAACCATTTTTGTCAAGAGCTGAAATGAGGGTATCGAAATTGGCCTCAAAGACATTGGTGTAAGATATGGAACCATCAACAACTGGGGCTGAGGAGCCATTGAAGAAGGCAAAGTCTACAGGGAAATTGGGGTCTGCGTAAAGACTGAGAAAAGGGTAGATGTTGATGGTGAGTGGAGCATTGTTGTCTCTCAGGAACTTGATGATAGAGATCATGAGATCAAAGATATCACTTCGAAAGTTGCCTCCAGAGGGTAGGCCACTGTCACTCTGGTATACATCAGCATTCAGAGGTACGGTAACCTTCACTTGTCTGCCTAAACCAGCTTTTATCAAGGCTGCTTGAATATTTTGAAGTGCAGGGAATGTTGTTTGGAGGAATTTGTCCTTGTAGGTCTTAAGGAAAGGCTCATTTCCTACCGCAACAAACCTGAGAAATCCACAGGTTGAAGGTGCAGAAATGCATTTCGTAGTTTCTCCATAACAAAGTTCAGCCAAAAAAGTAAATTCCGCTTCATGGTAGTAAAAGGAATGAATAATTGAAACTTTTCTTTTACAAAACAACATTGCTTTTTCTCCTTTGCAAATTTTCCCATTTGATGTGAAGATGCAAACTCAGAAGTATAATTGCCTGAAGCTGCATTATTAAGCTTTTAAGAGTCCAAACTCATAACTACGTTCATGGGAAACACCCTCCTAAAAGATTATTGGTTAGAACAAGTTGGTGCATACTTAGAAGGAGTTCTATTGTTGGTATCAATTAATACGTACAAGCATAAATAGAACAATGGAATGGCATAAATTCGACAAAGCAACAGAGAAAAAATGATATAGAGGAATTACCTTATATCCGTGCCATATTTGGATATGTAGTTTGACACATTCTGTTGCACCCAGTCCACGGCTCTTTGGACACCACTTGCAAGCGGTGCTAGCAATTCGTTTGGTATTCCTACCATAACTTGGATTCCAGAATTCCCAAGAGCCTTCAGTGCACCAGGATCAGCTTCGAAGAGCTTCACCTTATCAAAGCCATTGTCTTTCAGAAGCTGAACTACTATACGAGGTGTTAGAGGATGTGTTGATTGAGTACCCCAGTTTATTGCCAGACCCATCGCTGTTTTTACAGGACCTTGGTCGCCTATCAGAAGTATCAGAAAGAACAATAACATGCAACGATGGCCCATGTTTTTTTCCTCTACAATTTGAGAGCTGTTCGATGTCTGAGTTCTCAGCTATGCGTTGTGTATATTAAGAAGATGGTAACTCAAAAAGGCGGAGAAAATGTTTGTCCTTTTACGGAGGGAAAGGGAAGGAATTACATAAAGATGCAACAACGAACTAGATTCCAAGGAGAAACCCAGTTCGATTTCTATAAACAGTTCCCTTATTTAAATTAACTTAGAAGTTGAGAATATTTTATATGAAGAAAGGAATTGAGTGTTGAAGTAGACATGATAATGATGATAATGTATTGATAGTTTCTCCGTGGATAGAAAACCCGCCTGGAAGCAATGCACCTTTTTTCCAACTAGGAACTTTTTTATGAAGTTTTGTACAAATGTTTTTTTATATACATTAATCAAACTTGTTCTTCTCTGTCTGCTAACTTCCCACAGAACGGATTCCTGACGTTTCATGACAATTAACAATTGGCTGAACATGATTTATCCACGTTTAATTGTGGAAACCATCTTCGTGAAGCTGATATATGTACTTATCCTCTTTGGCAAGTCTTGGACCACAAATTTGGAAACACGCAATGCTTGTTTTGCCTGAGCTTGCCTTTCCATTAGTTCCCGATAAATCCTAACGTAAACCACCATCTTTGAAATGGCACATAACACTACATTTATAATAACAATACAACAAAAATATAATCAAATTAGGTAACTTAAACTTTTATTTAATTAGATGCCTCGTGAATGCAAGTAGATCCAAAACATGACACTAGGTCCTGAGTCCTGAAGCATTACCCAATCCAAGTATACTCGGTGAAATTTCACTTCCTCTTTGCGGGAAAAAAAAAAAAAAAAAGAGCAAATGGTTTAGGACCAAAATATTTTGTATCCACAAAATTCTTGATTTATGGGCTTCCAAACAAAAAGCCTTAAAGTTAATGGACCGTAAAATATTGATATATTTATATTTTCTAACCTGCAAGAAAATTTTTGATATTGTTTATTTTTTTTGGTAAATATTGATATTGTTTATTTTCAAATGTTCTTGATTTAGTTTTTTTCAAATAACTATAAAATGACAATAATTTTAGATAAGCATTAAAATTTTAAACTCTTATAAAGGTTGTGTTAGTTTAAGCCTTACAATCAGTCAATCGGTCAGATATAATTTTTACAACATAATTACTTTTAAAAGGCATTATTTATTTTATGTATATTTATTTAGTTAACTAAGTGTATAAGATAAACTATGTAGGATAAATGTATATTGCAAATGAAATTATGATCATATCATAATTATGAGATTCATATTGTATTTATATATTATTCCTAAATTGTTATTAGTTGTTATTATATTATGACTAAAAATTAATAAAACATAAAGACTAGTATATATTATGTTTCTTTTTTATAAAAGAAGTAGACGATCTCATAGACTAAAATATGAAAATACTTAAACCAACTTGTAGGTGCTTGTTAGAGAACAAGTTCACTAAACTAACCTGATATAAGAATTCCTTCCAAATAAATTACTTAGATATTTATAGAAATTCTCATTGTGATAATTATATAAGTTATTAATTGACTTTAGATTTTCAAAGTATCTTATATAAGAATTATTATATTTTCATACTATTTATGACATATCCTAATCAAGAATAGCTCAATTAGTATTCATTAGATATAACATAATTTATATAAAGGTAGTTAAGTGATTAATATAAGATTTATTACCCTAAAGTAGTAAGAGAAAATATTCTATTATTCTCAATTGATATTGATTTGAGAACTACTTAGACGATATAGAAAACCAACTTGAAATAATTTTCAAATGACATTAATAGAATAAACTATTAATGGAAATTATTGATTATATAAAAACATTATACACGAAAAGGTTAATTAAAATCACTTTGATGTTTTTGATATTTGGATAGTCATGATGCATTACCAGAAGTTAGTCTTGATATATGAATATAAATTATTTAATTATACAATTAAAAATAAATTAAAGACGTTTAAATTTTCTAATCTTAATTTCAATTTAGACTTATAATTTATATCTATTGCTACCATATTTAAAAATTTAATGGGTTGCATATAAAAAATGATCGAAGAGAGAGCATGTAATTTAATCAAGTTAGACTTAATTTTAAAATTTGAATTTAAAAATTATATACGTGATATTTAATAAATAATAACCAATATGAGATATTATATCTTATTTGGACTTAACTGATATTCAGTTATAATAAATTATAATTCTATTTAAACTTTAATTAAAATTATAATCATATTTAAATTAAATTACTAAAAAGTTCAAACCTTATAATAAATAATTGTGCAAAGGAGCTAGCATATTTTGCTTGCTTACTCCTGTCTATGTCATTTGTAGGGTTCTTAACCAGTTTGTGTGGATAGCATTAGAGATCCCTCACATGTGCTGTTATAATAGTTGTAAGAATAGTTTGAGGAAAATTGTATGAAAAAAGATTTAAGTTATACAATAAGGTACAATTTATGTTTTTATTTTATTGTGTTTATGTATCAATCATGTTTATAGATTTTAAAGTGAACGTGACTTTTGAAAAATTAAATAAAAAATTTATATTTTATTCTACTGTGTGTGAGTTTAGATCTCAAAAATTAGTAATATTATAATCAACTTTAATTAAGTAAATAGATTAAAATTATTTGATTGTTATTGATTAAGATTTAGAATTGAAATTGTACATGTTGCACAACCTAAATCCTAAACTTATATTAAAATATAATTTACGACTAATTTGCTAACCGTATAATCAAATTGGATTTAATTAAAGCTGAAAATTTGCAAATAACTGCAATAAAATTTTAATTTTAGAAACCTAGGATTTTTTAGAACCCTAAACTCTAGCCATCTAAATTTAGCATTCTTATTGAGTAATCTTAAGTTACACATAGTGGATCCTTATTTTGGAACAAAAGAGAAGGGTGATTCTTTGCTTGACTGAAATGGAGATAAGCGATAGCTTGTTGTTGGGAAAGTTATGGAGCACAGTTTTTGGGATCATTTTCCATTGCTAGTGAGAGCTAACTTGAAGGAATCAGTGGAGTGAAATCTTGGCATTGCATATTGCCATGTCATCTCTAAGGTGCTTCAACTATAGAATGAGTTGGACCTTGACCACATTCTTGGAGTTTTGTGGATGTTGTACTGCGTTGGCATGTGGAGATGCTAGGTTTGGAACCCAACATTTGTAGCGCTTCTTCGATTGGAAACTAGTTGTGGCAGTATTTAATGTAATTGGTGATGAAACAGTGAGAAGGCAAGCAATAGGAGAAGGAGAAGGAGACAACTACTAGAGAAGAGTGGCAACAACTGTAGAGAAGGATGCGTGATAGTTTCGACAAAGGCGGTCTAACTAATGGGGGAGATGAAGGAGCGTTTCTGTTGTGGGTTGCAGATAGTTATGACTTGTGACTTGGAGAGGCGTACTTGATGATGACGATGATTATTGTTTGCCGTTGGGTTGGCGTCAGTTGGTAACATTGTGTCCGCTTAGTTTTTGGGTGCTAGGATTTTCTTAAGAACAAACACGCTTGTTTAGTTACAAACTTAAAGAATAACATTTATTTAGAAATAAGTTTGAGCTATTCTAGATTTAGAATTAAGATGTTTGGGATTTGGAATAGGGTATTTTAGATTGGGCTTTGATTTGTTTGGTCACTTAAATTAATATAATCCAAATTTGAATAATTCCATAACTAGAATATGGTAATCCTAATTAAGAATAATTTTATTTCAGTTAATTAATTAGACTCTTTTACAATTAAGAAAAATTATTTTCTTAGTTTAACTAAAAAATATGTTTCTCATTTAAAATTATTTATTTCAATTTGATTGAAATAAATTATTTTTACTATTTATTTAAAAGGTTATCATTTTATTTTAACAAGAAATCATTTCTTTATTAATTTGAACAATGTTTCTTGATTTAATATAATATGCATTTTTCTTGATTAACTTTAGAAAAATATTTTTATTTATTAATTGAGAAAAACACTTTGTTTAATATTTTAGAAAAATTACTTTTTGATTTATTAAGCAATGATTTTTAATTAATTAAGAAACTAATATCTAAATAAATTATTTAAAGAAATTTATTGATTAAATTTAAAAGTATTTTCTTTAATTTTGAAAGTGGTTTCTTTTAATATTTGACAATACGGATTAGAATGTCATACTTATAAAATTTTGATCAAAAGAGTTTTTCTAAATTATAATAAGTAATTAAGAAGAGTAATTTCTTAAAATTGTTTTCAAATTAAATTAAATATCTATTTGGAAGAAGAACTTAATTCAATTAGGAATCAATAGTTTGATCTAATTTAATTATCCAAAGTCTTCGAATATTATTTTAGATTATAAAAATCAATTAGAATAAAACAAATCTTAATTTTTCATGTATATAATTTGATTACATATGCATGAGAACTTGCATGTTTTAATTTTATATGCTTGATATATTATATATGTGCATATTGGATTACATGTTTAAATATATGACATTTTACATGTAATTTATATTTGAACATACCTTTTAAAATTTCTCATTAAAATATTAAGTACATATTTGTAACATGATTGTTATCTTCCATTATTTATAAATTAGGGTTGTAATTACTATTAGGCTTATTGAACAAACTTAAAGCTACTTTAACTCAAATATGTTTATTCGTATAACAATATGTCCCACTTAACTAAATATGAGTGATTTGGATAAGAAAATTCATAATTACATGAATTTAAAGGCAAGTTTAAGAATAACATATTAGATATATTTTGATAAGAGTTGTCATCTAACAGATTTAGGAGTCATATAAGATGTGATTGATAAAGTTGTTATCTACCTAATTTAACTATAATTGATTTGTTCAATAAACTCAAGATCAACTTAATTTTAATAAAATCTTATCCTACTAAAAAAATTAAAGTAATCTCTCTAGAAATAGTAGTGAGGGCTATTATTTTGAATTAAATAGTGAGAGTAACTAAATATATGATTAAAGTCTTAATCTTATTTGAATGTCATGACATATAACTTATTACTTGCTTACTTTACTTTTATTTTGTTTTGAATAGAAATTTCCTTTGTTTGGTGCAACTAATATTAAGTTTTATTGAACAAAAATTCTCAGACAAAGGATAGGTTTAAAAAGAGTTATTAAAGTTAGAAAGAAAAGTTGTAAGCGTATTGTACAAGTTGTAAGCATATTGTACAATCATACTATGATCCTTATTGAGGATTTTGATGACAAAGTTTAGAAATATGTTAACTTTATTAGATAAAAAATATAATGACATTTTATAATTAACTAATATCTCATAAACTTTAATAGTAATATGCAAATAGTTGTATAAAGTAGAGCTTAAAAGTATAGTACCTTAATAAAATTGTTTTACTCAACTTAGCCTATTAAAAGCATAAATAAAGACAAAAATTAAATACATTTGTTATAGTATGATAGTAGTTATCATTGGAAGAAGATAATTGCATGACTTTTCTCACTTATATGATAAAGATCATATATATTTATACAACCTTTTGAGTATCTGATAATAAATTTTGACTCAACATTACCAAAATTTTAAAGACATAATAAGAAATATATTATTGAATAAAAGAAGTTGATCCAAGTTTATACAAATAGTTTATATGTGTTGTATCAAAGAAGACTTATGCTTAACATAAGTGAAAAAGAATAGAATGTTAGATAATCTAGATTATCCTTTTATGCTAATGAGAATCATAAAATTACATACATTCTTTGATTAGGAATCATATTAAAATTATAAAACTTGTTAATTTAAAGAATAACCAAATCAACATTTGATGAAAGGATGAGATAGTAATTGTCACGACCCGATACCACATCGAGCCCATGATAATTGCCATATACCCGGGCTAAGGACACTCACAGTATCCTTAATCCGACTATGGAAGGATAACTGAATATCTCTTTTTTTTTTAATAACTTGGGCAGCACAATGACTGTGCCTTACAAATCCCAAAACTTGTAATAATTTTGAACACACTTCTATACTCACATCCAACCACAACTTCAGGATTTTAAAGCCCACTCAAGGCAATCTCAACAACAGTATCAAAAGATTTATACATAAAGTTATTTATAAAACATAAGGCAATCAAAAGTTATCTTACAAAATCATAAAGCATATCTACATAAACACAATTCGTGAGCCACTAGACAATAAAAATAAAAACTAAGAAACTACCTACGTGTGGTAATTCCCCAAAAATATCAAAAGACCACTCAATTCACTTAGAGCTTCAAACTCACTAAATTAACCTGCATGCCTGGAAAGTGGAGGAGGTGAATACACTAGGTACTCAGTGAGCAAGAAAGACATATATCACAAACAGAATTTGATTAGATTCATACTAAGACGGTATAGATAACCTATAAAGTGAATATATCTATCACATAAAAAAACACATAGGCCTAGCCTATGGCTCAACGTCTACTGGTTAGGGACCATATAGGCATAGCCTATTAATTCACTCATCTGGTAACCATAGGTTCCAATTCCAGTACACAAAAGTAGAAAAACATCACATGTATAATTCAAATCTCGTCAAAACACAAATCTCAAAATAGGCCAAAACAATCATGTGTGATACCATTAGTCGGCTAAACTAATGTGCATACTCACTAATCCTCAGTGTTGACTCGACTTTCATCTATGGTGAGTTCGTACTACAGTCGACAAGAGCGTTATGACCCTAGGTGATGATTAACAGTACACTATAATAATCGTGGTTTTGACTTGGTAAATTACCGTTGATTGTAAATATTTATTGGGTACATAACAGCTAGCTAAATCGTAGGTATAGATATTGGGATTCAGTTTGCTTTTGAATTCCAAATTGATTTGTTTTTCAAATGTAATAGTAATCTATCAATGAGTTTAAATACTCAACATGAATACAAGATCGGTACAACTTTTACAATTCTTTATGGTATCAGAGCTATAAACTCTAAAGAGTTTTTTTTTTCAAACACCAGTACCCCTCTCTGTTTTAATTCCCAGATCCTTTTCTTCCTCCATGGCTCACAACTCCATCGTTGTAAACTCTGATAACACCATCACCTCTACCATTGTCCAATTTAACCCCACCATGCAGCTTCCGATCAAGCTTACTGGATCTCCGAATTTTGCCACATGGAAAGCCCAGATATCCATGTTGCTGAATGGCCATGATTTATTCGGTCATCTCGACGGCTCCTCCCCAGGCCCGACCAAAACCATCACTGAGAACAACACAACCGGTCCCAATCCAGCCTATCATATCTGGTATCAATAGGATCAACTGATTCACAAGCTCTCATGGCGTCGGTTGATCCAACTCTCGCCTCCTCGGTTGCTAATGCACCTGATGCTCGCACTGCTTGGAGCACTCTTCACACGGCGTTTGCAAATAAGTCTCAAACGCGAATCTTCAGTCTTCGCGATCAATTAGCTCGACATCACAAGGATTCTCAATTCGTGGCTACTTATCTTCGGGAAATCTGATCTCTGGCCGATGAATTGGCCACTGCTGGTGCTCCAATTTCTAATGACGAATTGGTTGTCAAAATACTCACCGGTTTAGGCACTGAGTTCAGAGAGATTTCTACAGCCATTCGCTCTCGGGACTCAGCTATCACCTATGAAGAGTTATATGAAAAACTCGTGGATCACGAGCTCTTCTTGAAGCATGAGGAAGCTCGCAAATCTCTTACCCAGCCGATAACAGCTGCTGTTGCTCAAAATCAGCCTCCAAAAACTTACCGTAATGGTTCGTCGAGCAACCAATATAGGCGTTATGGCAACAATCAAATGCCAAACAATCAGCAATGGCGTTCACAACCCCCACGGTCACGGAGAAATAATATGCCGCAGACCCAAAACAATGACATGGTTATCAAATGTCAGCTTTGTGAAAGGAAGGGACATTCGGCTTGTGATTGCAGAAGTCAATCTCATGATCACATGCAGGCCTGTGCTCATTATGCCGGCTATTCCCCGCAACAAGATTCATGGATCATCGACACCGGGGCAACACATCACATAGCTTCGGATGCTCATCAATTCATCACTTTGCAAGACTATAATGGCTCGGAGGACATCGTTATGGGAAATGGTGAAACAATCCCGATTTCCCACATTGGTAACGTTGATCTAAAAGAACCTCATTGCCATTTTACCCTATATGATGCCCTATGCTCTCCTTCTGTTACAAACAATTTGATTTCAGTTTCCCAATTTTGTCGAGACAATAACAAGTCTATTGAATTCTTTCCTTTTTCCTATTTTGTGAAGGATCTTGCAACGGGAGCACCGCTGGTATGAGGAGAAAGTAGTGGCCGCCTCTATCAATGGCCACCAAAGAGTCTTAATGTTTTTCCAAGCTGTCAAGTTGCTGTGTCCACCGACCTGTGGCATCGTCGATTGGGTCATCCCAATCAAAAAGTTTTAAATCAAATTTTTAGACAATTTTCAGTTCCGAATAATAGTTCAAAGCTTTCTATTTGTCATTCTTGCAATTCAAATAAGATGCACAGGTTACCTTTTTCTGAAAGCAGTTTGCAAACTACAACTCCGTTGCAAGTAGTATATAGTGATCTTTGGGGTCCCTCCCCGATTATGTCGATTGATAAAAAACGATATTATGTCTTGTTTGTTGATCACTATACCAAATACATGTGGCTTTATACGCTTCAAACAAAAGATGAGGTTTCAAAAAGTTTCCAACTTTTGCATCCAGTACTTGAACGTCGATTTAATACAAAACTTTTGTGTCTATACACTGATGGTGGTGGTGAATATCAAAGTCTAGACCCTTACCTAGCACGAAATGGCATTGAACATTTAGTGTCTCCCCCTATACCCCACAAAGAGTAGCAATCGTCGAGCGACGTCACCGACATATCATAGAAACAGCCAAAACTCTCATGCACCAAGCCTCAATGCCCTCCAATTTTTGGTCATTTGCTTGTCAACAGGCTACATACTTAATTAATCGGCTCCCCACTACAATCCTAGGAAACCGAAGTCCATTCGAAGTTTTATTCAAAGAAAAGCCGAACCTCCAATCTATCAAAACCTTTGGATGTCTTTGTTATCTTTGGTTAAAACCCTATGCCAAACACAAGCTCGATCCAAAATCAACACCATGTGTCTACCTAGGCTTTTCTACCAAATACCATTCCCATCTATGTTTTGATTTCACCATCTCCAAAGTTTATGTCAGTCGAGATGTTGTGTTTTATGAGACTGAATTTCCATGTGAAACCTCCAATTTTCGAAACATAGGCAATTTATCTTTTGAATCATGGGAAACCACTGCATTTGAATATTTGAAAACTGATAAAACTGATATTTTGTCATGCTTTGAATTGCCTAACTACTTGTAGGTTCGGCTGCCCACTACCTCCTCCTTGACCGTGTTGCATCCTGCTGCAGGTATTCCTCTTCCTCAGTCTCCAACCGACTCCATAGTGCCTGCCCAACCGCTTGATCCCTCGACATTGCCACAGCCTGAAACAACCACTCAAACTAACCCACCTGAACCGAATCAGTCATCTACCACCACTTGTGTTCCCTCTGAGTCCCACGCTATACCTCACAAACAGCCACGATCATCATTACCCACACAAGCAGACCCAACACCAACTCATCGCATGGTCACCCGCTCCCAAACCAACAGCCTTAAACCGAGACAATTTCATGTAACCACTACCACATCACCGACCACAATCCCACGCACTTACAAACAAACCCTCAAACACTCCCATTGGTAGCTGGCTATGCAAGCTGAATATGATGCCATGATCCGTAATCAAACGTGGAGCCTAGTCCCATACGATGCCTCCAAGAATATTGTAGATTGTAAATGGTTATTTCGGGTTAAATACAATGTTGATGGAACAATTGACAGGTATAAGGCACGATTAGTGAAGAAAGGCTTCACACAAAGGCCGGGAATTGATTACCAAGATACATTCAGCCCAGTAGTAAAGTCGATAACAGTCCGTTTGGTTCTCACTATTGCCACTCATCGTTCTTGGCCGATACATCAGCTGGATGTTAATAATGCGTTCTTACAAGGGACATTAGGTGAAGAGGTCTATATGCATCAACCACCGGGGTACGAATCGCCATTGAATCCTGGTTATATGTGCAAACTTTATAAGGCGATCTATGGACTGAAACAAGCACCACGTGCTTGGTATACTGCCATCAAAACATTTCTTGTGGCTTATGGTTTTGAAACTGCCAAGTCTGATTCATCACTATTTATACTAAGCCGAAAGGGGTTCATGGCATATATACTCATCTATGTTGATGATATAATTGTTACCGGCAGTGATACACAGGGGGTGCAACGGATTATTCAAGCTCTTGCTGCACGATTCTCTCTCAAAGATCTTGGTACTCTCAATTACTTCTTGGGCATCGAAGTTTCGTATGATTCCTCGGGTATGTACTTGTCTCATCAAAAGTATGTTCATGATATGCTTGAAGATTTAAATATGCTTGATTGCAAAGGGGTGCCCACTCCGATGAGTCCAACCATTGATCTCACAGTCGATACTCCAATTGCTGATGTTGATGCCTCAATGTATCATCGGGTAATTGGCAAGCTTCACTATCTATCCTTCATAAGGCCGGATATTGCTTTTGCCGTAAATAAACTCTCCCAGTTTATGCATCAGCCTTGTAATGGTCATTGGCGTGCAACAAAAAGAGTTTTGCGTTATTTGCAGCAGACTTCGCATCTAGGTGTTCGAATTGCTCGGGAATCGAATTGTCAGCTTCTTACCTATTCAGACTCGGATTGGGCTGGAGATCCGGTTGACCGCACCTCAACGACAGGGTATGTAATTTACTTTGGTAGCACACCCATCTCCTGGTCATCTAAGAAGCAACGCTCAGTATCTCGATCATCCACCGAGGCAAAATACCGAGCGGTAGCAGCTGCTGTTTCCGAGACCAATTGGATTTAGAATTTACTTCTTGAACTCTGTTTTAAGACAACGACAGTTCCTAAGGTTCTTTGTGACAATGTAAGTACAATTTATATTTGTGCCAATCCTGTTTTTCACAGCCGAATGAAGCATGTTGCAATCGATTTTCACTTTGTTCGAGAACAAGTTCAGAATGGTGCACTCCAGGTTCAACATCTACACTCGGCGGATCAAGTTGCGGATATTCTCACGAAACCATTGCCAAGGGCTGCCTACACACGTAATCTACTGAAATTGGGTCTCGTTGATCATATTCTGAACTTGAGGGGGTGTAATAGTACACTATAATAATTGTGGTTTTGACTTGGTAAATTACCGTTGATTGTAAATATTTATTGGGTACATAACAGCTAGCTAAATCGTAGGCATAGATATTGGGATTCAGTTTGCTTTTGAATTCCAAATTGATTTGTTTTTCAAATGTAATTGTAATTTATCAATGAGTTTAAATACTCAACATGAATACAAGATCGGTACAGCTTTTACAATTCTTTAATGATCTCGTCAGTATCCAAACCTAGGTGTAAAATCACCCACGAGTCCCGTAGAAAGGTGTCGATACATGGACTCGACTTTTATGTACCAGTGTCAAGGGTACGACGGTCGCTTAATCAATTGTGCCTAGCACATGATTGGCCAATTGTTTCTTCACCATTCATAAAAAATCATATACAAAAATTAAATACAAAAATCAAGTAAGGTATTATGCCTTTATTTATCGATTCAACCGATAAAATGAAACCATACCATAGCTCTAAGCCAAAAGAGAGCAAATACATGCAGAATATATGACTTGACTATGCTTATGTAAATTCCAAAGCATTATTTTATGCAATAAAAGTTATCTTTTGCAATCCAAGTGCAAAGATATTCAAAAATGTAGTTTCATAAAAATAAAGTATTATTCTTTGCACTTTAAACTCAGATTTGTTAAAAACAATAACTTTTCTCAAAATATGTAATAAAAATATCAATTTCAAAAACCATGTTGAAACATTATTTCATATAATAAAAGTCATCTTTTGTACTTCAAATGCGTAATTGTTCAAAATAATAATGTTAATTAAATACTTAAACATATTAGCATCCATTTGAAATTCCATTCAACCATACATTACCTAGGTTCAAAATTCACATACAAGTCATCATGCTTGTCTTAGGATGTTCTAATCCTATTTGAGAAATACGGTTTCCCCAACTCACCTCAAAAGTTGATATTCACTCCCTTAACATTAACAATCCTCGATACGAGCTCCTTGATTTACAGCTCTGAGCCTTTATACATAAAAAGGCATACGATAAAAATACTAATTAAACATAAATTTCATATTTATACACTATCACATTAGCTTCTCTTTTGCATTTTTAAGGTATTTAATGCCTTTAATCCAAACTTACTCATTTCATAACATAATTAAGCACATATTTATCTAAGCATATTAGGCCATTATTCATCAATCTAGGCAACATTTCACGTTTACTCTAAGTAAACATGGAAGTGTTTTCCAATGTATTCCATTATAAAGCCTTAAATCCTAAGCCAAGTTCACTTAGGCATTTCATCAAACACCTAAGGTGCATGATTTTTAAGTCACATTTCTAAGACTTTATCATAATAATTCATGCTCCTATCATGTCATATAGTAAATACTTCCAATCAATGACACATTCCTCCACTCCATTCCAACCAATTTCCTTCATTTAAGCTATATTTTATCAATTGTACAACCCATTACATTAATCCACCTCTTCTCCATCATTTTGACTTAAACTTAACCAACACACATCTTCTTCATTCTTCATCATCAATTCACATCATACATGTATAATTAACACCATAGGATTCATTTATATTCAAAAATTCATAAAATTTCACCTAAAGGGGACAATTTCAGTTTTGACTTAAAGAACCCTCTCCATGACACATTTCATTCATCTAAACCATGTTTCATGCATATTCGAGCATGGAGAACAACATATCTTAACACACAAACTCAAAATCATAATGCAGAGAGAGATGAGACAAAATTTACCTATACTTTCCTTTAATGATACCTTCAAGTCCTTTAAGAATTTCTCAAATCTAATGATAGATTTGAGTTCCTTGACCCAAATTAACTTAGAACACCTTGATTGAGGTTGAAGAATCAGAAAGATGGTAAAATTCTAGGTGATGGCCAAAACTTCTTCTTCTTCGTCTCTTCTCCTTTTTTTTTTCTCCTTTCTTTTAATTAAAACAAGATGGTTTAAATCTTAAATGTGGGGTGCACGTCCATACATAAGAAGGGTCTAGAATTTTGACTCTTCTTTTAACAAAATATGGTGAAATTACCTTTTTGCCCTTAGGTTGTATGAAATTATCATTTTGTCCTCCAAACTTTCCTAAATTTGCAGTTAAGCCCAAAATTTGGGAACCACCAAAACTTTTATTTTTATTTTGGTCCTTGGAATTTTTAGAATTATAATTAAACCCCTTAACTTTATAAAATTAGAAATTGGTCCTCTAAGAATTGAAAATTACCATTAAGTCCTTTAACTTTTAACAATTTACAAATAAGTCCTTATGTACATCAACCTTTCCAATTAAGCTTTTTAAGTGTCCAATAAGTCTATAAATCATGTCTAATCACCTCTAAGGCAATAGAACAAATTTAATTTAACCACCATGGTCATATCCATCCAATGGACTCACTTTTTCACACTTAAAAGCTTATATGTCGAAAATCTCCAAGATTTCACATACCGATGAACTATGAGTTCATGTAAGGGCATATAATATTATAAATCATTGGAATATGTACCAAAATTATTCAAATTCATCTTTGAACTTATATACAACCATTTATATATAAATATATAGTGGTATCTCTAAATACAGAACAATAACCAAAGGGCTCAGAAAGTCCAGCGTTACAAGTCCTCCCCTCCTCAAAAGAGTTTCATCCTCGAAACTCCTAATTCGAGAGCAAAAATAAATGGGGGTACTGATGTCTCATAGTATCCTCAAGTTCCCCTATCATCTCCCTAACCATCAAGCTAACCTAACCTTATGTGCAATGTTTACATCCTTTTCTTCCTAACGTTCCTTTATGAACAAACTGTCTTCTTTTAATCATAACTCTCTCGAGAAACAAATCCAACTACCATGATTCTTATGCCCCCTGAAAGTAGACTTCCATTAGTCTTAATATATCCAAAAAATTACACAAACAGCTTCTCCCTTTAAAATATAATCTCCATCCAAATTATGTCCTGTTTCTGGTAAGAACAGACTGGCCACCGATACTCAACCCTAACAAAATTGTTTCATAGACGCATTAATAAGACATCAATAATTATTTTTTGTGTTTTACACTTTCACTAATTCGGACTCTAAGGTCCTAAAAAATTAGGAAATAACACAAGGTTCCTGCACAGGGGTCTATCACAGGCAGTATTAAGGAAACAAGTATAACTCGAGCTCTAGTCACTATTTTTTCAATCCACTTTAACAGAGGTCACGTTAAGACATATATCTAAAACTTTCATTCTTTGAGTTTCTTCAAATTCGTTCTCTAAGAATATGAAAAACAGATCGAAAGAGAAAGATGAAATTGAAACCACAATTTCAACTTACCTTGATAACTTCTTTCTTTCTCCTTTTTCTTTCCTTCTCTTCTCATTTTCGTTTTTCTCTCTTTTCTAACCTTATGACAGACCTTCACTCTTATTTCTATTGCCTTTTCATCCATTTTCTCTAGAAAATTTAAGAAGGTCGAACTAATCCATATGTCACCATTTCATTGGTCCAAGTGTCACTTAGTTTAGGCTCCACATGTGACTCATTTTAAGGCTACACATTTCACCATTTGTAAAGCTACACATGTCATAATTCTAAAGTGCCATTTGTCGTAAACTTAAAGGGCCACTTGTCACAATTATACTCAAGCCACTTGTCATCCATTTAACTGAGTCATTTGTCACTTATTCCCAATTCACTAATTAAAATCCTTCAAAATAAAATTCAGGACAAAATCAACACACAATTACATCATGATCAATAAAAACCTTTCCTACCCCGAAACATGTCAAATGAGTGTATACATTCTAAAATAACTCATCAGACTCATTCTAACGTTTTAATCTCTTAACAATTTTAGGAGGCAGGATATTACAACTCTCCCCCTTAATTTCATCATCGAAATTCTTACTTGACTGATCAAATAGATGGGGGAAAAGTCATCTCTATAGAATCAAAGAAAAAATCATTGTTTAATGAAATAGATCGAACTAAGCCTAGCTTATCCGATATCCCAAACATCCCAAGGAATGTTGACAAGTACTCTGATCGAGGTTGAAATCATCCGACCGTTAAGGACGTCAACTTAACAATCCGAGACTCAACTTCTCAACCAAAGACTTTTGACACCCAGACTCGATTCCTAAGGCTCATGAACTTTTTGAAAATGGTAATAACACTTTTGAAAATGTAAAAACCTGGTCTGATACCAATTTAATTTTTATGACCTGGTACCATATTGAGCCCATGACAACCGTCGCATACCCAGGCTAAGGACACTCACAGTATCCTTAATCCGACTATGCAAAACTAACTAAATATCTCTTTTTTTACAACTTGGGTAGCATAACATATGTGTCTTACAAATCCTGTTGGACCCCGAACTTTTTGTAAAAGATTAGAACTATTGAATGAGAAATTTGGGTGATTAGTCACGAGTTAAGAGCTCATGAATGAAAGTTCTTGAACTAAGAATTTATAGACAAGAGTAAAGTAGAGTTAAGAAATGTGCATAGATTCATGATTTGCTATGGGGTTTTTGGTGGA
>JANIJH010000224.1:24061029-24071110 GCA_024520975.1 Erythroxylum areolatum
ATAAGAGTCTAGAGATTTTTCAGCAAGAGTTGGTCTTCACATTCGGAGTTAGGATCCAACATTAAGGTAAGGAGTTTGTTTTGATGTTTGATCATCATGGGCATGCCACCCTTGTGGGATGACGATTAATAAGGGTTTTAGAACCCTACAGGATTACACGCTCAAGTTGTATGATATCCGCAAAGTAGGTTGGGTTTCGGAAGTGGGATCCAACAATTATATTCGAATATAAACCATAAATGACTTAAGAAGTTTAAGGAAATAACAAGATAATTATATATTTGTTATAATATGAAGTTATGTCAAAGATTCTCCAATAAGGTGGCATTCTACATTCAAAATGTTTGACGATGTATTTAAAGTATATGGATATATCTATTAGCCTAAGACAACATAATTGTCAATGCACTTGTTTGTCGAAAGAATTATAATAAGAGTTTGCAAAAAATTAAATATTAAAATATTTCACATTGTCCCTCAGCAATTTTATGCACAAAATATTTAATTGTTCATATTTATTTTTCTAGCACATTTGGGATCAAATTAATATTATCTGAGTAGGAAACTTCTTCTAAAGAAGCAATTTGAGTAGTATCAAATATAGTGACAAAAAATTTTGATAATATCGATCATATACTAGTCGACACCGAAAATTTTGAAAAATATAAGGACTTATTAGCAAAATTTTTAACTTTTTGGAAAAATTTTCCCTCCCTTCCGCTACCCCTGTCTTTCTTTTCTAAAAGCTTTTTAATTAGTTATTGTGATTTTTTAATTTTTAATTTGAAAATAAAATAAATATTTTTATTAATAATAATAATTATTATATATTAAATAAAAGTTAAAAATAAATGATTTAATTTAATTTAATTTATTTCAATCTTTTATATAATAATTATTAATAAAGTATTAATAAAAATATTTTATTTTTAAAATAAATAATTTAATAATTATTATTTATAAATTAATATTTATTTTATATATTTTAATTATTAAATCAAATTTTATTAGAAATTTATATATTTAAAATTTTTAATTTAATTATATTTATTAATAATTATTAAATTAATTTTTTAAATTAAATTAAGATATTTATAATTTTAGTAATAATTAATTTTAATTAATTAAATATAATATATTTAAATGATAGTAAATTAAATAATATATGTATTTTTTCATACTTCAATTCTACTTAGTTGTTTTCTTATCACGAATTCTTGTTATAAATTATAATAATTTGATAATTAAGGATATTTATTACTCTTTTTATTAGATGTTTTGATATAATTATTATTTATTATATAATAAAAATTGAAATTGTAATAATTTTATATTTGTATGATGATAATTGTCTTTTTTATATAAATTGTAACTATTATTTATATGTGAAATATCTGAAAATTATTGTTATTTTATATTTATTGTGATTATTATTCATTTTTATGATTTTTGGAGATAAGATTAAAAATATATAGTATAAGTACAGAATATGACAATGAACTATTTTACAAATTTTCAAAAAATTCATGGACTATTTCATAAATTTAAAAATTTACCTAAAATGATACTCAGTATTGATCGATACCAGTACAGTATCGTATCAGAACCTAATCCGATACTAAGTTTAGTACAATATTCGCAACATTGGTTGAATCTCTTATATAATATTTATTAACATATTGTCAGTAAAACTTATTATATTTTATGTGAATAAATAATTTAATAATTAAAATTATATTTATAAATTAATATTTATTAATAATGTATTTTTAATTATTAATGCTGATTTTATTTGAAATTGATATATTTTATGGATATTTTAAATTTAATTATAATTATTAAATTAAACTTTTTAAAATTTAAATTAATTATAAAAATTAAACTAAATTATTAAATAATTCACAATTTTTAATTTAAAATGATTAAATAATATATATTTAGTTTATGATAATTCATAATATAAAAATATAAAAAATTAATTTTTATAATTTTATCTAAAATTTTGAATAAAAAAGAAACTAAAAATCTAAACAAAATTTTTTTTACTGAATTAAAAAAAAAAAGAGACCCACGTGATTTTGATCATCTATATTATTTAATTGTTTAATTTCCAGAATTTGAGTGGTTAGTCGCTTACTTTCTTAATAAAACATCCACACGCACACACGAGACGACATGAACGACATCTAAGGTAAGGTCAGTCTAGCCTGTTAATTCACTTCTTTAAGAGACAACCAAGCACAAAAACCGAAATTCAATTCCTTGATCTGGGTCTTACAAATAATGGAGCCTGAAGCTGAAGGGTTGAAGCCGGAAGTTGTCGTAGAGGAGAAGATGCAAGATGGTGAGGGAATTTCGGGATCTTGTAAGGAAAGCCCTGATTTACTGGAGAAGAAAGGGTCTCATGTCATGAATAACGGCCCAAGGTACGAGATAATTTTATCTTCTCTGTTTTACTTTTCTTTTCAGAAACTGGCTAGTTACTAAAAATGGAAAATGATGAGAAGGACATAGGCAGAGTGGTGGAAGAGTGTATCTTCAGGAATCAAGTCTAGCTTGGTGATATCTTGATTGTTGGGTACTGGGCTGTTTCAGATTCGAAGTGTTCCAATAAAGGAAATAAAAATTGTTGTATATCCTACTCTCATATATGTTGGAATCTAGCTGTCTACCAAAGAGTGAACGGTTAAAAAGAAAGAAAATGAACGCTTTGTGAGGCTCTGTAGTGTTCAACGGTGTACTAATCGAGGTTTGTGGCATGTTAACGTGATTGATTTGGATTGGGCGCTCATTTGCATGATTTGTTCAAATTATTGCCTGAGATAAATTTTACCACGTGGACTTTAGACTTTGTCCATGGAATACTATGACAGATCTGCTTTGGAGTTAGATGGAATCTCATCTTGTGATTCATGTCAGTTTCGCAAAGAATGTATAACTGTTTAGCAGAATTTGGGACGACTTGTAACGTGGAAATAACATATGTTAGGATCTGGAGTTGGGGGTTATTCTCATTCATGTGTGATGCTCTTGGCTTTCTAAATAGTTGGACTGCTACTAAGTTCATCAAATTAAGGACGTAGAAAGCTCTAAAATAACAGAAAGAGTAGTTCCAAGAATTTGGTTGGCAAATACAGTGAATAATTGAATTTGGACACAAAGCAACTATTCATTTGTTAACCACACTATTGAAAAAACTCTGTAACAGAATTATATACGTGGCATATTTCTCTTTGCTTCAGTATGTTCCCTTAACAAACCTTTATTATAAATATAATACTGCAGCAGCTCTTGTCAAGCAAGGGGGCCTGCACATTACGATTCTCCAAATGCCTCTTTTATTTTCTTATTAAAAGCTTATCATGATATCAGAGCTTTAATGGCTAACGCCTCTTCTACTAGTTCTTCGTCAGCATCCGAGGGGTAGGTCACACCTATGACCATCCGATCATCCTCACTAGCCAATCAAACTGGAAAGAGCTAATTACTTGCTCAGAACAGCTCAAGTACTACCTACTCTAATTGGGCATGGCCTCCTCAGTTTCTCAATGGTTCATACACTGCAACACCAATTGTAAATCCAGAGCAACCCAGTGAAGCCTATATGTCTTGGTTGAAACAAGATCAAATACTACTTTCTTGGCTCCTCACTTCAATGTCTAAAGTAGAAGTTGGTGATGTTGTTGGTTGCATTATCTCACGTGAAGTCTGAACTGTTCTTGAGCACCTTTATGCCACACCCACTTGCCAAAAGGTTCTACAACTAAAGGTACAGTTGCAAAACATGGAAGAAAGGTGCTTCTTCTATCACTGGTTATGTTGTTAAGATGAAGTCCATCTCCGATCAATTGGCAGCCGCTGGATCTCCACTCTCTCAAAAATATTTAATTATGGTGATACTTGCTGGAGTTGGATCTGAATATGATCCAATAGTTGTGAACATTACATCTAGATTTGATCTACCTTCATTACAAGAGGTACAAGCCTCATTCATTAATCATCAGTTACGACTAGAACATTTAGCTGCTGCAACTACTGTTGATTTATCTCATCTCATTGCAAACGTTGCTGCACTCAATGTTCGTCCAACTTCACCTGCTTTCTCACAAAGAGCAGGCAATACTTGTGGTGGTTACAAAGATCATGGTCGTGGAAGGAATCAGAGGCTTGTTTGTCGAGTTTGTCATCGTCCTAGCGACTCAACTATTAAATGTTATTTTCAGTTTGATCCACATTACTAAGGTCCTGCACCATTCAACCCATCCCTTCCCACCCCTCCTAGTCCACCTCAACCATTTTTTCCTACTCATTCCTCACCTCCACCTTATCGCACGCCTCTCTCCAAGTCGTCATCGCCTTCTTCTCCCCCTTCAGTGCCATGATAGCTACACCCCAATTGGTCCAGAACCCCGAATGGTATTTTGATTCAGGAGCTTCTAATCACTCTATTGGTTCCACTTCGAATCTTCAGATCACTCACCCTTATTTTGGTGCTGAGCAGCTTACCATGGGAAATGGTCATGGTATTCCCATTACTCACACAGGTTGTGTTCAGTTGCCCTCTTCCCCTCACTCTATCTCTTTCTCATGTTCTTTATGCTCCTCAATTGCATACTAATATTATCTTCATTTCTCAGCTTACACGAGATACTGACTATGTTATTGAATTTCATTCTAATGCTTATTTTGTGAAGGACAAGATCACGGGGAAAGTTCTTCAACAAGGTTCCCTTAAAAATGGCCTCTATCAACTATCTTTTTTGAAGTCCTCACCGGCTTCTCCTCACGTTCTTTCCACTACTCTTTCCTCCTCTTTATGGCACCGTCGACTTGGACATCCAACCATTGCCATTATGCAAACATTATCCAGAATTTGTAATACAATTTCTGTTAATGAGAATTACACTTTTTGTTCTGCATGTTCAATATGGTAAAATGCATATGCTACCGACATCTCTGTCTAGTCACAATGCATCTGCTCCCCCCCAACTTCTTCATACTAATCTCTAGGGACCCTCCCCAGTGCCTACACCTAAAGGCTACCAATATTATATCTCTATTTTAGATGACTACTCTCGCTTCCTTTGGATTTTTCCCTTACATTACAAGTCTCAAGCTATTTTTATATTTTCTATCTTTAAGACTCAAGTTGAAAGATAGTTTCACACCACTATTAAAATAGTTCAATTTGACTGAGGGGTGAATATCGCCCATTCGTTAAGTATCTTACCTCTCTTAGCATTCGATATCAATTACCATCTCCTTACATTCATCACCAAAATGGTCGGATTGAATGCAAACATCGACATCTTACTGAAACGGGCCTCATCCTCCTTACACAAGCCTCTCTTCTGTTATCTTTTGGTGGTGTGCCTTTGATACTGCTGTATATCTTATCAATCGCATGCCTAACCCCATTCTCAGTAATTCTTCTGCTTACCAGTTATTATTTCATCTTCTTGATTACTCCTTTCTTTTTGTTTTTGATTGCTCATGTTATCCTCTTCTCCTTCCCTATAATAAAAATAAGTTTTCCTTTTATATCACTAAATCCTTGTTTCTCAGCTATAGTTCCCATCACAAAGAATACAGATGCCTTTCCCCTACTGGTCATGTTAATATCACTCCCCATATCGATTTGATGAATCCGAGTTTCCATACACTTCCTCTTTCCTTTCCTCTCCTCCTAGAATCTTTGTTGCTTCATCTCCTTCACCTTTTCCTCTTGTTCATCTATCTTCATCTTCATCTTTGCCCGCCACCCCTTAATACCCACCCAATGCAAACTAGAGCCAAATTTGGCATCCATAAGCTCCAACTTTACTCCGCCCACCTCAATCCACCTACCTCTGAACCCAAAACAATTGCTAAAGCCCTTGCCAATTCTTACTGGAAATAGGTAATAACTGAAGAGTTTCAAGCCCTTCAACAAAATTCCCCTTGGACCTTAGTTCCGCCTCATCCCAACCAACAAATCATTGGCTCCAAATGGGTTTTTCAGATTAAATATCATGTTGATGGCACCACAGCCCGTTTAGTTACAAAAGGATTTATCCAAATACCTGGTATCGATTTTACTAAAACCTATAACCCTATTATTATGCCCAGTACAATCTGTATAATCCTTACTCTAGCTATGACCCACAATTGGCCTATATACCAAATGGATTTCTCCAATGCATTTTTACATGGGAACCTCTCTGAGACAGTTTATATGGTCCAGCCCGATGGTTTTGTTGATCCACAACATCCTCACTTCGTCTGTCGTCTTCATCGTGCCATCTATGGTCTTCGCCAAGCTCCATGAGCTTGGTTTCAACGCCTCACAATAGCTCTCCTTGACTGGGAATTTCAGCAATCTCAATCCGATTCCTCTCTATTCTTTTACAAGAATGGCCCTGCACTTCTTTTTTTTCTTGAATATGTCGATATAATTGTCACAGGTAACCACAACTCCACTATTCAACAACTTTTTCATTTCCTTTCATCCAAAATTTCTCTTAAGCTTTTGGGTTCTCTTAATTACTTTCTAGGCATTCAAGTTACCCACACCTCCAACGGCTTGCACCTCTCTCAGACAAAATACGTACATGATATTCTTTCCTATACCAATATGTTGCATGCTAAGCCTCTATCCACTCTGGCTGCCTCATCTGCCAAATTAAGTCGTCATGGCTGTTCTCTTTTTGATAACGACTCTCTATCGCAGCACCATCGGTGCTCTGCAATGCCTCAGTCTCACCCACCCTTAAATCTCATAGATGGTCAATCGACTCAGTCAATTTCTCCAACAGCTAATTGAGTTTTACTAGCGTCTGCTACGCTATCTCAAAGGTACTGCCTTCCACGGCCTCTTCATTTGTCCAATTCATCATTTTTGTTTGACTGCCTTCTCGGATTTGGACTGAGGGAGTGATCCGAATGATAGGAGATCTACCAGTGATTTTTGTGTCTATCTAGGTGGTAATTTAATTTCCTGGTCCTCTCAAAAACAAGACATGGTAACTCGATCGATTACCGAATCTGAGTACCGAGCTTTAGCTCATACTACTGATGATGTTGCATGGATAATGTCATTGCTTAAGGAGATCATTTTTCAACTTGAAGGGTCACCTCTAATTTGGTGTGATAACATTGGAGCTGCAGCTTTAGCTAGTAATCCTATTTTGTCACTCTTGGACAAAGCACATAGAAATAGATGTGCACTTTTTAAGGGAGAAAGTAGCTCGACCTCTCAATATGCTACATTCCAACTGAAGAACAAACTACCGACATCCCTACAAAACCTTTATCAACAGCACGATTTGTTTATCTCAAGACCAAGCTTGCTGTAAGAGACCAGCTACGCTTGAGCGGGGGTGATAAACACAATATTGAAAAAACTCTGTAACAGAATTATATACGTGACATATTTCTCTTTGCTTATGAAATGTTCCCTTAACAAACTTTTATTATAAATATAATACTGCAGTAGCTCTTGTCAGGCGAGGGGTGCACATTACGATTCTCCAAATGCCTCTTTTATTTTCTTTATAAAGCTTATTAAAGCTTATCAACCTGTAGCAAGTAAGCTCTTTGGTTGTAGACCTTAAGATATTTTTCCTTTCAAGTGGATTGGGAAAGAAAGAGATAACACCAACAGAAAGGGAAGTAGTGGAACTGGATTTCACAGGTTAATCGTGAAGAATAGCATGTTGAATCTTTGGTTCACCTGTCAGTTTTTTCTTCTGATGCAATGGAGTCTGAGGATGATTTTCATGGCGACCTTTTAATCTAGTTAAGCTCTAAAAATGCTTGTCTTTTGGACAGTTTTATATTAAGAGGTTGCTGAGCACGGATATGCCATTCTTATCAAATTAATTAGGTGGCTCCTCTGACATACGTGTAATGCTCAAACCGGTTTCTACCATCAAGCATCATATAATCATTGTTCAAGGAAAGATTATATGGGATTTTACAAAATTTGTTCCCTGTGTTATAAAGATTTTTTTGGTTTTGTAAGGTCTGCAACAATGGCAACCATAGAACAAGATGCGACCTTTCCTGCTCAGGGCCAACTTACCATATCCTATGGAGGAACCGTTGTTGTGTTTGATGACATTCCTGCAGAAAAGGTTATTCATATTTCAATTTGATTCAGAGTTTAATTCTGACCATCAAAGTTGATTCTGATTCATCACCATGTATAATATGCTTAGGTTCGAGAAATTTTGGTTATTGCCAAAGCAGCTGCAGCTGTGAAGAAGACTCAATCTGCCTCTCCTCTGATTACACCAGTCCTTACAAGGTCTACTTCGATGCGGAGCACAGCCAGCGGTTTGGCCTCACCGCAGGCCCAGTTGTATCCTGTTCATAAGGGTTCGCTTTGCAACTTACAAGCTGGTAATATCCTCTTTAGTAGTTTAAGATTTAGAAGTCTGTGCATTTCCCTTTCCCTGAAACATATTTGATCTTTGTTTTTGTTGTTTGCAGATTTACCAATTGCAAGAAGACATTCTTTGCAACGATTCTTTGAGAAGAGACGGGACAGGTCTCTCTCTGTCTCTCTCTCTTTGGTTGATTTTCTTCTTTTGTGTTTCATTTCTCGGTCACATTTTCTTTTCTTGCAGGCTAGTGAGCAAAAGCCCTTATGCTCCTCCCCCAACAGCTAAAACGTACGAGACCACAGAACCTGATTTTAGTGCTGAAACTTCAACAGATGCGGCTTGCTTGGAGGAACGTCTAGCACCAGCTAAAGAACAACAAAAAGTGGCTGCTAATCTTGCTTGAATTGTGCTAAAGGCTTCTATGAATCACAGAACCTTCTATTCCCTTGCATCGTTAACCTATAGAACGATGTTTAGTTGCAGTACAGATGATCAACGGCTCTTGGATGTGGTGACTTGACGCGTGTTTACTTCTCCTTGAAACTGGTGAGAGTTCTGTCACACTGTTGCTCCGTAGTCCGTACATCTGTTGGCCCCTGTAAATTGTTATCTAACCTACCATCGTGTCTTAGATCGTCCTGTAACATTAATGTAACTGTAACGAACAATTGACCTGCAGTTTATCGTCTGTTATGCTGCTACTAAGTACTAGAGTTTGTATGCAATCCAAGTGAGTTCATTTCGTTTAGTCAGTACATAAATATCATTAAACTGAATCATAAATTACCCCTAGCTACACCAGAGATACATTTAGCACATTCTTAATGCCATGACCCACACCTGTAAATGTCTCAGATATACCTGCAAATTCCAAGACACAACAAATGCAGCAAATGCTCGTATTAATACCTTACCTAACATTGAACAACCTGAAGTAACTTGTATAAAAATAAAAAAGCGAAAAATAGCAAGAACATTGACAGCCTTTTCGGTAAAGGAGACAGACTAGGGCCGTGACATCCTCTCTTAACGCACAACACACAAGGATGGAAATAAGCCCAGACACCGGTCCAAAAGATGCGTAGAAATTCTTACATCACTTACCAAGTCCTTCTCCATGGGCCTGAAATTTTCTGTCCCTATTTTTATGTTTCTATCTTATTTTATTAGATTTAAATCATCAATTTATATGGGGCTCATATAAATGAATAGTTTGAATCTAATGGGACATAATAGGTATACAAAAACGGAAACAGAAGATCTGTCCCTTGTTCAATGATGCACGAACTGGATTTACTGGAAGCCGAGTGTAGGCATAGTGCACTACAGCTGCAGATAGTCCCCCACATAAAAATGACTTCTGGCTGCCACTGTTGAAAGTCCACCTACTGCAACCAAAACGATCTCTATAACGTTACGTTTGATTATTGTCTCCAATATATAAAGACAGAATGAGACAAAAATTTAGAAACAGAATAGAACAAAATTTAGAGACAGTGAGATATTTGGTTGTGATGGACAAAATAGATAAAACTGTCTTCGTCTCAAGGGCAGAAATGTATTTAATTGCAGTTATCAGAACATAAAAATAGTATCAATGATTAAAATACCCTTGCAGTATAATATGATTGGAAATACATAATTCATTGATTATTTTAAAAAGAATGATTTGTATTAGTAAAAAAGTTAACAAATAATAATAATAACAATAACAA
>JANIJH010000224.1:24117076-24149470 GCA_024520975.1 Erythroxylum areolatum
ATTTCTTTTGAAGTTTTGTACAATCGTTTTGTAAAGTCAACGGACTGAAATAAAGTGTATTTATAATAAGGACCCCTATGGTCAATATATTTGTCGGTGATCGTATATATATGAATTGCTTCCCGTATAGTGTCTGTTTATATAAAAAAATTTATATGAGTTTAGATTGAGTGATGTAGCACGCCACCCTCGAAGGGCACGGACTCGGATATCACCATTGATGTTGGGTTCGGGTCATGCGGGAGTGGGGTGTTACACCATGACTCATAAACGCAAGGTTGAAGAGATCTTGGCATGTAGGACTATACTAAGGAGAAGCTCACACTAGCAAATGACGAGTACTTGATTAAATATAAGGGATAACGAGAGAATTAAGCTAGTTGGAAGCATAAACTTTCTCTTTGACAATACAAGGGCAAGATTTGGGAGTTCCATCAAGACATAACTAGGATGTTATCACATTAGGTAGGAAAGAAGGTCACATTTCGCATGTTTTAAAGCATATAAGATCAGGATTGGCCCAAAGAGTCTTCTGGAGCATGGTAGAATCTTATGGAAGATTATTGAAGCTTTTAGAACATGGTAGAAACTTATGGAAGACCCTAGAAGCTTCTAGAACTTTGTAGAAGCCTATGGAAGCTTATAGAATATTGGAAAACATCATGGAAGTTTATAGAGGCTTGTACAACGTTGTAGATAGGTATAGATTGTACATGAAACATATAAAGTAGTATAGAGTACTCTAGAAGGTCAATGTAGAACATTAGATCGAGTAGATCTTAAATGTTCATTCTAGAAAGGAACTAGTATATATACTCATAGAGGTTGCCTCATTTGTATCATAGAGAACATATAAACATTGTAGCATTCTTGAGAGAGTTCTTTAATAAAAGTATCTTTACATTCTTCCACGTTCCTTCTTCTTTTTAGCAAAGTATTTCGTATAGAAGGCTGACTTAGGAACAGAGTATGTTCAATTGCCAAACGAGCGATGGTGAAAGTTTAAGACTGTTATAAAATGCCCTTAGTAAGTAATGTAACATGTACGTACTTTGTTAGCAACTGCTGCATGCTTGGTTGGTCAGAATCAGCACGTGAAAGTAAATATGCCCTGTGTTAATTTCTAATTCCTTTTTCATATTCCCCTGCTGCATGCATTCTCGCCTCCACACAAAAAGATTGAAAATCACTGATATTTGCAGTTCAAGATAATGGTTGTCCAGCTATGTCCAGTTTTTGGACAGATTTTACCTGGCATTTGTACACGGGACACCTCAACTTCGTACTTTGACGATGTAAAGATCTATGAATCATACTTGGTCTCTTTGTTTCAACGTAATTCTGTTTAATATCTCGAAATCCAGTTAGTACATGAAAGGAAAATGAGTGAAATTTCCTTATTTTAGAAATTCGATTCATACTAGTGGGCCTTGGGTGAGAGGCTAAGCCCGACAACGGTTATCCACTTCCCATCCCGATTTATCCTTAACCATGCCAGAGATGAAGTAACAAACCCAATACCATAGTCGTGGCCAAACCATTAGCACACAATTGAATTAAGCCTCACTTCTTCCTTCCAACAATTGTTCCTTGGCAACCTACCATTAGCTTCGACAAATTCCTTGCATTTCAGAGCTTTATAAAAGTTGGCAATTTTAGTTATGGAATTAGCTACTAGTGGTGATTTTTGCTCTCCAATCAGTCGAAATGCATGTGGGTCATGGCCAAAGATGGCTTCTTTCTCATTTGGGTCGTGGCCAAAAATGGCTTCTTTCGGTTTCCAGACTCGTGGGCGTCGATGGGTTCCAGTACTTGAAGTGAATTCATCAATACCTTCAAATGGGTATGTTGGTGGAAACAGGAACAGCAGTGGCTTTAGATACAACATTGATACTGGTACCAGTTATAAGAGGATTTACAAGAGACTGGAGTCCTGTTTGGTGGTACCTCCACCTAAAGAGATGAAACCACGTGCGATCATTAAATTCCTCGGTGGTGCCTTTATCGGAGCTGTCCCTGAAGTCACCTACAGGCACTTTCAGCACCGCTACTTCCTTTCTCTTCGCTTTGTTTAATTTGTTTTAACATGTTGTATTTCTCTTGTGCATTGTTGTCTATGTATTTGGCAGCTATTTCATTGAGCTTCTGGCGAAAGAGGGTTATCTTATTATTTCGGTGCCTTACAATGTGACTTTTGATCATGCCCAAGCTAGTAGTCAAGTGTATGAGCGATTCAATGCTTGCTTGGACTTGATACTAACATCTGGGTTGCCTGATGCCAATCTAACTCCTGCCCAGCTCGTTGATCTTCCTATTTTTTCTGTTGGTCATAGGTGCTTTCACTTTCTCGGTGTCTCAACTTTTGTTTGTTCTTTTTTGTAATTACAAACTTATGATGACTGAATTGTATATGTCCTTGTGTTACTTGGATGTTGTAGCAATGGTGCACTTCTCCAGGTTCTTACAGGAAGTTATTTCTGTGACAAGATACCAAAGGTATGGCTTTTCGTTGCTATGCCTGGCTCTTTAGTATTTTGCTCGTCAGGAAGTTAATTGCAGAGACATAGGGGTACTAGCACTATGTTGTTCAAGCCTGCTTATAGATAGAACTCAAACAATTTGTGGAATGTGATAAAGAATATTATCTCGTGTGGAAGGCCAATGCCATAATCTCCTTCAACAACCGGCCTGCTACAGAAGCAGTACCATACTTTGAGCAGGTATAAATATTTTATCTGCACTTAGTCATCCCACTTATCCAAGACTATGATGGCTTCTCTTATAGAATGCTAATTCTTGTTTCCCGTGGAAGCTTTACTTTGCATATAGTCTGGAGTTATTTATCTGTTTTTTCTCTTTCTGTACTTGTGGACATGATGCTTGTCCCTGTATACCTTTCCATTAGTTTTCTCATTTTTGGTACATCAGCCTTTTTGTGGATTTGAATGCTGAGATCATAAAACAATAGTATTTCTTTTAGTTACAACCGCCTGTTTGGCTTTTTCTATAATTAAAACAAGCTATGAAGCATCAAGGTGCATGTCTTTGGGATTTGAGGTGCTGAGATCATAAAACAGTTGATCTTTTTGTCAGTTACCAGCCGCCTATTTGGCTTTTAAGGAAGCATCTATCTTTAACATGTTCCTAGTGAGCAGAAGGCATGGAAAATAATCTGTACATTAAATTTAGAGTAACTGGAAAATGGTTAAAATGGCCACTTTGCTTCATTTTGAGCGTAGAGTGATTTTCTTGTTGCAAAATAATATTCCTGGCGAATATCAGGCCCCTGAAGAAGAATATATAAGATATATGATGGTTTGACAATTCCTAACCTATACAATGAAGTTTGGCTAATATCCTTGTGTTGTGGTTGCTTGCTGCTTTTAATTTTATGAATTTGTTATTCTTTTAGTATTGAAGATGAATTCTTCAAGGTTGTTTCCATGTCAACATTTAGTTTGAAAGATTATCTAATCTTCATATTACAACATGCTAACATCAAATGCTCTGGGCATATGGCCATAAAATTTCTCAGTAATTCTTCATGAAACATTTTAGAGAATTGGCAAGAATTAGTATTTTGTCTCTATTTGAATTAATTAATGACTCTAGCTAATGGGTGCAATCCAACTTAGTTATTTTGTTCAAAGCAATAATTGCTGTTAGCATTGCATTGGAACCTGCAGTTTGGTCCACTAGTTAATCAAATGATGCCTGTTATGGAAGCATCTCCAATTTATACAATGGCTAGGAGCGCCTCAGGTAAATTGGTTATTAACATTTTCTGTTGTGTCTTATTCATCAGGTTTTTTCGATGTGTGTAAGTTTTAATTAATTAACCACGATAATCTGCAAGCGCATGGGTCGTTCGCACAGTACCTAGGTGTCGATCCATGAGGAGGGAACAATTCACAAAATTCAAAATGTAACGGAACTAAAATGAGCATTCAATTTAATCAAGCAAATCAATTCAAGAATTAATTATGAAAATATTAAAAATTTAATAGCTGCAACACACACTCAAGAACCAACCTAAAGGAATTACCAATTGAGAGAAAGAGAATTTTACCTATCTTTAACGCTAATCTAATCGATTGTGAATTATTGGATTATTGGTTCTAGATGATCCTAAGGTTGATTACTCTCTCTCGAGTTATAATCATTAACTCTAACTTATAAACCCTAATTAGATTATGAAAGTTACAATTTTTCAATTAACAACCTATCCAAAACCTCAATTAGATCTCAATTTGTCTAATAAACTATCAGAAACTTATGCGAGATTTTTCTTAGCATAATTTTACCGATTTAATTTAATTCTTGTTATATTAAATTTCCTAACTCTTGTTAGTTCAATTTAATTATTTTTCATTCGATTCACCCTTTTGTTAGTTCAATTTAAGTACATCGAGTCGGCTTCTTCTCCTTTTCTCTCTTCCTTCTTTTCTTTCTCTATCTTTCGATAATTCTCTCTAGTGTTTCTCTAAAGTGGTTGATGCAAAAGCTCCTTTCTGCCTCTGTTGTTATCTTGGGTAATCCTAGGATTTTTTAGGGTTTGAAAGGTCCAAAAATTTGTTTGAAACGTGAAATTTGTAAGCGATTGCGTGTCTACCCGACACAGGCCACGATCATGGGCCATATTCGAGCCTTCTATCACGATCGTGGCATATGGGCCACAATCATGGGCCAACTCTGGTGCTTCTATCACGATTAGACCATGATTGTGGGCCATTATTTCGGCCCGAGTGTCTTAAAAACTTCTCCATTCTTTGATGTTTGATCCTGAAACACTAATAAACACATCAAGGTACTTCAAAAATATAATAATTAAGCTCAAAGACTTGTACTAACTCATAAAACACTTAAAATATAAATAATTAACAAACTAACACAATTCTAACATAAACATATACTAAATGATTGAATTAACAATTAAATATATAATAAATTAAGTCCTAAAATATGATGCAATTTACACTTATCAACATCCCCAAGCTTAAACATTTGTTTGTCTTTAAGCAAACAAAACAACAGACAAATCAAGAAAACACAAAACATGCATATGCAATAATGTGACAATGACTTTAACTTAGCGAAACAAATTTAACTATAAACACAATCTTTCAAGAAATTCTAACTTATTAATAAGCAAAATTTGCGTCTAAGCACCTTGGACTAATTGTACAAACTAATCAAAATTTTAATGTTTGAGTCTTTTCACTTGTATCACGTACACACACACATTGATAATCATTTAGTCAAGACAAAAGTGTAGCTATTCCTGAGTAGGTTTTTTTGAAAAATCAAGCTATTAATAAGTTTGTTAGGTTTCTATTTAAAAACATTCTTTTTGTTTCTTTAAGGACATGAACTTAATCTTTTTACGCGGAGGCAAACATTTGTGTTGAATGTCGATCCAGTTATTCAATTAAGTTATGCTGTTATTAAGCTACTTGGTTGAAATGTCACTATAGCATTTTTACACGAAGATATACATTTGTGATGCATGTCGATCCGATTACTTAGCTACATCAATTTCTCAACTAGCTACTAGCTCTATTTAATAACCCAAAAGCCAACAGAATAGTTATTTTAGGTAAAATTATACAACCTTTTTTTTAACTCAAAATTTTGCCTAGCTTATTGCTTTAGCTAATCATTCTCATGAAAATGTACTAGTGATGCCACTTATTTAATTGACCTAAAATTATAAATGAGTATGACAATTTTTTAAGGTGAATGTACTAACATCGTATCCTAATTAACCAACATATTTAGCCTTAAGTAACTTAAGTCGCTAATTTCACAAGCTAATAAATCTTCACAACTTAAAAGACTATGTTTAAGGCTAAATTTATCCTATTAAGTCCTAGCCATTAATGCAATCACATAATTCCCATTATACAACTTACACAAACTATCATACAATATACAAAATTCACGCTAAAAATAAAAACACATAACCCTTCCCACACTTGAACAACACGTGTGAAAAGGGTATACAAACACACCAGGGGGAAATAAAGCACAATATATGAAAAACATAAGAAGAAAATACTAACAAAAATGAAAAGAAAAGGGTTAGAATACGAAACTGTTTATGGTGATGAAGGTCGTGATGGTGTTGGAGGTGACAGTTGGGCGCCTTAAGCCTCAAAGTAATGATGGATCTGACGTATATCCCAGCTCTGACGTCGTTGTATTTGTGTCATATCCTTCATTCTTTTAGAGTTCTCTGCAAGAGTATCTATAGTTATCATGGTATTTGCGGAGATTGTATCAAGCACTTTCTTCCAGCCTGGTTCCTCTGTTTCTTCTTCCTCTTTGGACTCTTTATTAGTCGAGTCCTCTTCTTCCTGCTAAGGTGGCACTGTACTCGAACTCGCCTGATTAACCCGCCTGATTAACCTTGATCTTCACATGCGTCTTTTGGTTGATATCCTGGAGTTCCATGTTATGAGACTTAAGGATTTCAGCACACCATGAATGATGATGATTTAAAAAATCTAGGAGGTGGACGATTAAACCACTACAGTCCACGACATAATACTCAGCAATGATGGAAATCAAGTACCCCATACCCAAATTATTGCTCCTCTTACGTAGAGTTGCAACAATATCGTTCAGCACATGTTTGGAGGTGTACACTGGGATGTTGTGATCTATGCACTACAATAGGAAAAGTTTCTTTGTTGAGCACTTGTTGGATTCTGATTTATCAAAAACCAATTGGCACATGAATTTGTGCAATAACAAGTGCTCATAGGTTCTTATGATGTTGTTGTGGGCATTTTTAGCTTCATTCCAATAGCGAGAAGATCGATATTGGAAGACTTGAGGAGCCCACAAGTATCGCATATGATTTCGATGTTCAACTCATTGTTTCGTCCCTGTAACCTAAATCACATTTCTTTGGGGTTATTAGGTTTGTAATATAAGGAAGTGAAGAATTCTAGAGTGAGCTCCTGGTAGATAGGATATTGGAAGTGTATGAACTTCGCCCACTGAATTCTTTCTACTAAGTTCTCTACCCTATATTGCAGTTCTAGCCTATCAAGTGTATCAAAATCAAAATATTTTAGTACTACAATTTGTTTAGCATTGAGGGATTGGAAACAAATACCTTCCTCCTTTGTATAGATCGGGAAGGGAGTTTCGAAGTCTGTCGCCCTGTTCCTTCGCCCTCGTCCTGCGACTTGGTTTCACTCTGATGATTGATCGTGCTTTGCTGACTACTTAATGTGTGGTATACTAGCTTGCGAGTAGGTAGAAGTTGGAAGAGACTAGAGGTTTGAAATTTGGGTAGAGAGAAGTGAGAGTGTTTGGAGGTTCTAAAGATAAAGAAAAAATGAAAGTGAGTGAAAAAGTAAAGTTAGAAATGAATATATAGGTGGATAGAGGGTAAAATGGTAAAAAATGAATTTGAAATTTGCGTGTCCCCTTCCTACAATTTTTTCACTAATTTCTGATTTTTTTCTTCTTTTGTCCTTCTACATTTTCCCGATATCACTTATTAACTCTTTATAGCTCTTTCACCTCTCTTTTGCTGACTTCCTCGATCCTCTAATTAATATCGAAGTCCTATGCCTATCCGATTTCATTTGAAAATGAAACAACCTAACTACAGAATTCAAACTATCAACAAATCAAAGGAAATAACATGCCTCCCATGCAGCACTTCTTTTAACGTCAGTAGCTCGAGCTCTCCTTTCATTAGAACTCAATCAGGATCAATTATGAGCAGCTTACTTCCACCCTTTTTGTTCAATATCAATTTTGTAGCTTGTAAGTAAGCTATAAATTGCAAAATGATCAGAAGTACAATATTGATAGAGTTGAGAAAACCAACTAATTTCAGTAATGTCCTTTTTACCACTAAATTGTCAATAAAATAGGGAATTACAAAATCCCCTGAATCTTCCATTGAATCTAACAGTTTATCTTGTAAGAAGGTGAGTTGCTTTCTTTCCTCCTTAATCAACTTTGTCTCCTTTGCTTCTTCCGCTTCATGAACAGATACTTTCATAACTTCTTCAAACTCGATGTCTGTTGCTATTTGTTCTTCGTCCTTTTGTTCTTTAGAAGATCAATTATTCTGAATGAGCCACAATCTTTTGGATTCTTTAATACATCATTCATGTTGAATGTCACTTGATCATCATTAATCCAAAGGATAAGGTTCTTTTCATGGACATCCACCAAAGATTTTTTGATGTTCACACATGGTATATCAAAATCTGGCGAATAATATGAGAGATTTTCATCCCCTTTCTTGATTTCTTGGTCTTCTATAAGGTAGGGTTCAGCATGGTCTTCTATTGGTTCTTGTTCTTCCTCATTTCTAAGTGATAGCCTCATATTGCTCTCGTTGATATAATTCCATATTGCTCAGAGGGTCTTCCACACTTCTCTTATAAAATTCATAGGAAAGCTGTTTTACTTAAATCTCCAGGTTGTGAATAGAGGCGACATGATTTTCTGTTACTTGATCAATTGCTCTTCTAGTCTCTTCTAGTTCTCTTCCATATCTGTTAGCTTAGCCATGATTTTGTCTAATTTGGAACCCCATGAATTGGACTCATCTTGCTGAAATTCAAATAGGTCTTGATGTTCTAAGTGAGTTCTTACATTATTGGACCAATAGAAATTTGGATGGTTGTCACCCTAGAGTATATATGTTCGAATAAGGATCTTTACTTCTCCAACCATACTGTGTCTTATTGTTGTTCGCAAAAGTTCCTTGCTCCTTGTAATATCTATTATCCATCATTGTTCTCCTCTTCTCTCTTTCTTCTTCTCTTTCTCTATCTCTCGATAATTCTTTCTAGGATTTCTCTAAGTAGTTGATACAAAAGCTCCTTTTTGTGTCTCCTGTTGTTCTTTAAATAGTCTTTTATGTCTTAGGTAATCCTAGGGTGTTTTCGAGGTCCAAAAAATCCAAAAAATTCCTTGAAACGTGAAGGTCGTAAGCGATTGTGTGTCTGGCCAACGAAGGCCATGATCGTAGGTCGCATCTGAGTCTTCTGTTACAATCGTGACATATGGACCAAATCTGGGCTGTTGTTTTAGCCTGAGTGTCTTCGAAACTTTTCCGTTGTTTGATGTTGACCTTGAAATACTAACAAACATATCAAGGTATCTCAAAAACATAATAATTAAGCTCAAAGACTTGTACTAACTTATAAAATACTTAAAACATAAATAATTAAAAAATTAACGCAATTCTAACCTAAACACATACTAAATGATTGAATTAACAACTAAATATATATTAAACTAAACTCTAAAATATGATGCAATTTATCCCTATCACTTGTCTCCTATATACTAGTTGAAATGCACATTTGACATTAGCAGACACATGGTTAACAACAATGTTGCAAGGGAATCTATTCGTAATTCAAACATAATATTTACCTAGTAGCTTTCTGAGTAGAAGTATGTCCACGTCATCATGCTTTAGTAATATTACATCAACCCATCTCCCTACTCCATTGTGTTAAGTGATTTAATCTGTGTTTAGCATTCCAAATATTGTGCATTTAGTTGGCCTTGTAATTTTCTCTGACATATGTTAGATTGTTGTTTCTTATATAATAATTTATATCCTAAAGTTTGCGTGCTGAACAATCTGCTGGCTAGCATTAAAATAGATGAAGACAATTCAGTTTCTAAATGTGCAGGAGATGCATGGAAGGTGCTACTTGATGCAGCTGGAGCGATGATTCCAGACAGTGATCAGGAAGCTGTTGCTTCATTCACTAAGTTTGTTGATCAGTTGCCCTCCGTATTAAATCAGGTAGGTAGTGTCTCTGAAGAAGTTTCTGAGTGAGCTTTTCAGGCATTTCATTCTAATTATTGTAGGATATCTTTGCAGACTGCTTATCAGGAACAACAGTTGAATCCTGGATCAAGATATTCATTTTAATGAGTCATTTCTTAGATATATTTTACGTTTATGTTGTCTTTACATTCTTAAATCAGTTATATTGTTCAAGATTTGTGAAACATTCAAATGGTATATGAAAAGTACTTCATGAACTTATTACAGATCAGTGATAATTTCTAAAAGTTTTCATGGGACAGTTTCATGAAATTACCGAAACTTTGGAGGGTCAGTAACTATTAATGCGTAGTTTTTCTTTTAATGCTTATATTTAATTCTTCTGATTATTCATTAGATTTGTGCTGACATAATCCTGGATTCTTTTGATGAACTTCTTAACTCATTTCTATTCGTTAGGTTACAGAAGGGGTATCAGAGTTCAAGCCAACACCCTCAGAAAACCGTGATTTCTGTAGGAACTCGTACAATGTCCAGCACACACTTTTGGTATGGATGTTACATATTCGTGTATTCTAGATTACGTAAGAAATCACACTGGACTTAAAAATTCTAGGTTCACCTAAATGATTCGTAGGTGAAGTTCAGTTTTGACGCAATTGATGAGACAGATATCCTTGAAGAGGCTTTGAGACCTCGTATTCAATCCATTGGTGGGACACTAGAGAAGGTGAAGTTAAGTGGTAATCATATCACACCTTGCATACAGGTAAAATGTGCAAATTCCTGCATGCATGTTATTTCATGTATTCTGTACTTGGATACCACTTGCACACTTTCGAATTTGCTCTGCATGTTTGATATCTTGAGATTATCGAGTTTAGTAGTATGCATCTTTGTCTAAACTTCTAATTGCTCAAATATCTGTGCTCTTGCTTTTTGATAGATGAACAACATTGGTAACTGAAAAGCCAACGAGAAAAAAGAACTAAATGAAACCCATTTGTTTAACGTGATAGGAACCAAAATGGCAAGTAGGTTATGTGTACACTCCAGCAGATGCCATTGCTCAGGGGCTTAAAACTCTCTCGTTGAATGACACCAGATTCCTCTCAAGTACTATTAGCGACTGGTTCGGTCGCTTTGAGAATTGAAACGTAGGAGCTCGCATTAGGATCTAATGATGGTTTGATCAGGCCAGGGATATGTATGTAAAGATGTATGGTTGATGGCAGTGGATTATGTTAACACTGTTTCCTAATCCATAGGCCATCTGCTTTCACCAAGCACTGACAATAGTAGAGCATGTATTCCCTTTTTAATGTACCACACATTCTCCTACCGTAGGAGCGTTACTTTTTATTTTTCAAAAAATAAAACTGGCAGAAAGGACAAGCTCTGCGTCGAACTGTGATTGCAGCAGTTCTACTTTCATTTTATACCATAATCATCGTGCTAACATACTATTGTTCTAGGTGATTCTCCGTAAATCAACTATATGCACAACTCCTGTTCCAGGAAGTTGCTAACATTGTAACCCAAGAATCTCCATTTCCTGTTATTATAGGCCTCGCTCTACAAGAAATGGACGTCGTCTTCTATAGAACAAACGGGATTTGTTAGAAACTATGTGATATCTGACTTCTATTTATCAACAGAAAGAGATTCCTGCGTTGGAATAATAAAAAAAATATGCCAGATTTTATTAACGGGCAATGGTACGTTGGGTTTGCTGTCTATCTCGAGGTAAAGAAACTGAATTACTTGTATTGCACATAGTGAAATATTAACCATAACTCCATAGCTACAGAAATTATGACCAGCTGCCTTCCAACGCAAGCAGCCCTCACTTTTTCATGAGAACTGCAGCATCTTGGACCGTGACAATGTTCTCTGCTCGACCTTCTCCAATTGATGCCCCAAATTGTTCTTCCAAAGCCGTCATAATCTCTACCTATGAAGTCCATTTTTTGGTCAGCTTTCAAATCCCAGACCATAAATGAGCAACAACCCATCAAAGATATGACCCTGTATCATCATATATATCAATGAATTCATGTAGGATACAAAGGAAAAGAAAGATACACCACGTCGAGACAGCCGTCGACACCGAAGTAAGCAAACTTCTCTCGGATGTCACTACACTCACTTCAATAGACAACTGCTTTGAGATGGCGCTTCAAACTATGTTCAGGGTTTCTGCTTGAGCCTGAGTTAGTTAATGCATATTTGGTAAGCTTTCTAATAAATGCCAAAAAAAAAAAAGAAAAACATGAACCAGAACATTTTAGAAAAGGTGGAAAGGTGCTAAGGAACTGCATGTGGTCTTACAGAGCAGGAAATGATAATCTTTAAGCAACTAGAGCATGTTGAGCAAATGCTAGCTGCCTCTGAAAAATGAATTTTAGAGACATGGTTTAGCCTCGAGAAAAATGGTCCTCCCTGCATCAGGATTCATAATGCATGCCACCTTATATGTCGGCAGATATCCTGAAAGAAAAGAAAGAAGAAGAGACTCAACAGATGCAACCGTCACAAGAACAATACTAATGCATCACTTACTTTGATGGAGAAACTCTCGGTTGACTAACAGAGACACTGCCCTTGGAGGCTATGGGAATGGTTGCTAGGGGACATATAGGGGTTGTGAGGATGCTAAACATGGATAATGTTCAGATAGTAAGTAGAAGTTTTGGAAGACAAAAGTTACAAGAGAGAGTAAGCTAAATAGATTAAGAAAGTGGGAGTCACAACTTATATATGGAGCTTCCATGATGTTGTTAGCTTGATAGGTGAGGAAGTAGCTGATAACTACTATGCATGTTTTTGGTTTCAAGCCCTGAAGTTGGGCGACAAATACCATGTCCTGCGTCTGCTTATGTTTTGTAGCTATCCAAGGAATCTAGAATCTTTGTTTTTATCTTAACCTATAGTTGCAAAACAAAAGTTTAGCACTAACCTCAAGACATCAATGTTTAAGCAAGATCAAAGAAGCCTCTAAATTATGGTTGTAACTAGCATAAATACTTTTGAGGGGATGATAGGGTTAAGATCATTAGATGGATGGATACTAATGGAACGAAGTGAGCATAGGGTAACGGGAATAGCTGATTTGTTCCTGGTATTATGTTTTCTTATGCAACATGAGGCCAATCATTAAATCCTAACATTATTCAAAGTAGAGAACTTTCTCACAGCTCACTGATTTTGCATCTTTTGTTGATGCTGAAAAGGCCTCAAATCCTAATATAATGATAGGCTTGGGCCTTGCTATGCTCAACCAAGAGTTTGTTTGGTTACATGATGAGTTAGACAGAGCAGTGTCATTTATTGAAAATGTAAGCCCGTGTCTAGCCTGATCCATGTCACCCACGCGAAATTAGATACCAACACTTAGGAGGGGTTACTTGGCCTTTAACGGTAAAATGGACCAAACCATATATATATATACATTTTAGACCAAAATATTTTTTTCAAGAAGTCTTGCACGAAACTTAATGTCTCTAATAAATAGTCTATAAATAGTGCCAAGGCTAAGGATAATGCAACCATTTGATGAGCTTCATAACTTCTCTCTAATACAAAATCATACTATCCTTTTGCCTTTAGTCTAAGATACGTGTCAACATACACATAATCTACTTTCTTCAACTTAACAAGAAACAAAGGTCTTCAATTACCAAGTTTGAATTGGTTTTTTCCTTTTTTTTAACTATAAATTTTGTTACTTACAACTCTCCTTAATTTTGACTGTATTGTCATCCCCTTTTGATGAGAGTATAAATTCTCAAGTCATTTTTTTAATTTAGACTACGTTAAATTGCATACTATAATTGTAGTTAGGTTCATAGTATTAAGATTATTGTTAGGTCCACCACAACAATTTATTGAAATTATACTTGTATTATTTGTCATTATATTTATGTTGTTCAAAATTATTATGATTAACTGTAACATAATCTATTAAGCTTAATTTAAACTTTTGGTTAGTAATTAAATTTCAAACATCAACAATTCTTAACTAATTAACAAACATCAATATTCCAAACAAGATCATGTATGAATTGGTCTGAAGAGAAAAGGAAGGCATCATAAATTTGGTAAAAACATTGATTTAAAAAGAAGAGGAAATAAATTTATGAACCGAATTATTTTTATTGTAAGTGTGAACATATCTTAAAGAATTAATAAAAATTTTCTTGTATTTCATTCTTAGAAAAAGTACCAATTTATACAAGTGAGTTAAATGAATTGACCCATTAATTTATTATGTAACAACACTAACCTAGTTTATATAACATAAAATAAATCAACTAAATTCAAGGAATTGTATAACTAGAGCTTGCTATAATTATGGAGAATCACAGAAGATTTAGTTAACTAGTAACTTCAGAATTAGTTTTTATCATTCCCCTACAAGTTTAAGGGTCTTGCAAACACACTAAGTTTAAAACGATGAATGCACAATTGTTTCAAGAGAGAGATTTGGTGAGCGTTAACCGGTTGATTTGTATTGTGAACATGAGATCTATGAAATTGTTTACATGACACTTCATCACTTACAAAGTAAAAGTCAATGACAATATGCTTCATATATGAACAAAAGACAAGATTAGAGTATAAGTAAGTTGCTTTAACATTGACGAAGTAAATTGTGGGAGTTATTTGAAATGAGATAAAAAAGTTCATTCATTAAGTTAATCAACTATTTACTTTAGTAATAGCAGTCGCAACAATATGTTATTTAACTTTGGTAAAAGAGCAAGCTATAATAGATTGTTCTCAGAACTCTAGCTAATGCAATTGGATATAAGAAAGATAACATAAGTGGGAGTAGAGTGACATATATTAGTATCACCAGCCAAATTTGCATCAACAAAGGCATAAAGAGCAAGGGGTAAATGGGTTGAGAGAAAAACATCATAATGAGATGTTCTTTCTAGATATCAAAGAACTCTCTTCACAGCAAGCTAATGATTAGATGTTGGTTTATGCATAATTGGACTAGATATTGACATTATAACTAATATTAGGTTGTGAGTGAAAGGTACCAAAAGGAGCCAAAAACTCATTGGTACTCACTTGGATCTTGTTTAGGAGAGCCGTCATTAAGTTTAAGTATTATAGATGGAGGCAATAGAGTGCTAAACTACTAACTTATTTGGCTTTATGCATTTTATTGCACTTGAGAAGATAAAAAAAATATTGTTGAAGAGATAATAACATACCATTGTAAAATATTATGATTTTAACTCCTAAGAAGTAGTAAATTTAGTGAAAGATCCTTAAGAGAAAACTGATTGGAAAGATGAGTAGTAAATTCTTACATTTGTGGTGAATGATTTCTTCTGAGTATAATGTCCTCCACATAAAAAATTAAATACATAGAACAAGTGCCCGCATTATAGATAAAGGGAGAAGTATCACTCTCAAAATTGGTGAAACTATAGGCAATAAGAAAGGACTAAGGTTCATTATACCACGTTTTAGGTGTTTGACGAAGGTCATAAATTGCTTTGTTCAATTTGAGACGTGAGTTAGATATAAATATTCAATAAAGTATTAGGTTACATAAGAAGGCTTTATTAACATCTAATTGATTTAAAAGCTACATATATGTTGCCTTAATTTCAAAATATATCATAATAAATGAAAGAGTGAGTAGTAAAGGAAAATCAAGCGATATAACTGAGATTAAGGTTCAACTTTATGAATATTAAGGTTGATATAAAATGTAGAAAATATAATAAACATCTATAAATTATGTATATTTAGGACTACATCTAAAGAGTTTGTAGCAGGGATATCATAACTGGGGACAAAAGTGAACATTCTATTGATGAGATATATGCACATTGAAATACATGAAACTAAAAATAAAGAGGCATAAAATTATTATGTAGGGGTTTGAGACCAATCTCCACAGTATAATGACATTTATGGTCAATAGAGCAAACATGCTAGTGTGTATAGTGGGGATGACATATGTTGAATGTTATAATGAGTAAAAATGTAAAAATGCTCCATACTCTTCTCTACCATTCATATAATGGTCTTGATTTTGGTGTGAAAATTGTTAGTGCACATCATTTTTCAACCTTAAAGGATAATACCAAATGTATTTTTGTAAGAGAACAATGACAAATTCTTACAAAAATTTACGAGAATTCAAGAGTGCAGGACCCCAATCAACTGAATATATAACTTAAAATGGTTTTTTTTATATAAAAGATGGATGACTAGTTTATAACTTCTATTACAAAAACAAGAGTCACAAATTTGATTTTTAGAAGTAATTATATATGGAATATAATTATTAACCATACTTTTCTTTTAAATTAGAGGAGAGTGGAGATTGAGACGTTGATGCTATAATTGAACGATAAAGCCTCTAAGGTAGAAGGATTGAGTTCGGATGACTTAATATAAAGGGTTGGAGATGACCATTCATGCGCATTATGTCTACTCCACCCTTTAGATAACCATGCCCCCTTGTTTAAATCCTTCACTATAAAGTAGTTAGGAAAAGATTATACTAAAGCATTATTATGTTTATAAAATTGAGAGACAAATATTATGTTATTTTTTTATCAAAGGTGTGAATAAAATATTATCTAGGGTGAAGGTAGTAATAGGAGAATCCACAGAAGAGGAATGCATATGAAATATAGATATGCCATGACTATTAATGAGTATAATAGCCTCATTATTAATTGATTCAAATTTTAAGGATGACACCTTAAAAACCAATACACTTAATTTACAATCAAACCTTAAAGTAGCTAAAATCATATTTGAAATAGAACCTTAACCTAGTTATTATATGAAATCGTGAACTAATGGTATAGAAAGAATATTGACCTATTATTTTGAATAACTAGAATTAAGATTAAGATTATTTGAATGCCATAAGTAAATAATTTGATAAGTTTGAAAAGTTATTTGTATAAACAAAAAGAAAATTATTATAATTATATTAATGATTAAAGGTAATTATCTACCATTGAAAAGAAACAACTCTTAGATACTAAAACACAAAAATAAGTTTTTTAACTTAAAATAAAATATGTTTCAACTGACACAATCTAGACCATAATCATAGGCTAGGGCACATTAGCTAAATTTTTGTTAACTCCATTGGAGTATAGCTTGGGATATGTCCGTGTTTAGTGATCCTAGATACTTTTGTATCTCTAGGAGATTAGACACTATCTAGAACATGCTTATGGGTGTAAATTATGGAAATGTATGTAACTTTATGACTAAGCACATGGATTGAGACATGGTCGTAAATATATGGATTTATGTGTAATTTTTTAAAGATAGATAAGGTTTAAGTGATGCTTGTTTTGAAGATTGTGTATCACTATTGAATTTCCTAGTAAATTACATGAGTTGATATATGATCATATTGGAGGTTGCATTTATATTAAAGTCTTGTCCTACTTTAACTCAAATCAATCTAATAAATGCTTTCCCTTTAATTTGGATTGATTCCATATATATAGCTACTTCTCTCACCACCCTATTAAGTGCATCTTAAATCCTTCATTTGTTCGTGTAATTACTTCACTTGGCAAACTCAAACGATCAAAGGCAAATTGATTCCAAACAATCTCTCCTTATTTAAAAAGATTTGTCCTCAAACCACCACATATATAAAAAGGAGTTAAATAAAAATATTAAAGGTAATTGTTATACTAACCTAGAAGATTTAATTTATAAGTATTATCGTTAATATGTTCAAAAAATTAAAATGGAATATCTCTTTTTAGTTGTAATTTAGATATTCTTCGATCTAGGAAGGTCTACTTTCTCGCATGTATCCACACTCACTTGATTCAAAAGTAATTTTCTTTCTTCTATTATTCTTGGATATGTATTCTTCATATTTCCTTTCAATGTTTTGCTGAATATTTTCATATAGTTACATTATCATTTTAGCTTTACTTTTACCATCTAAACTACTTCTCTCATAAATAGGTAAAGGAATCAAATCCAATAACGTAAGTAGGTTAAAACTATAAATAATCTTAAAAGATGAATAACCAATAGTAATATGAAAAACTTTATAATATGAAAATTCAACAAGTCATAAACAATCTTTTTATTTTTTTTCAAATTCTTTTTATTGAAAGCACGTAATAAAGTAATCAAAGTCTTGTTTACCACCTCAATTAAACCATATGTTTAAGGGTGTTAAGTAGTTAAAAAAAGAATTTAGTTTCAAATTTTTCCAACAAAACTTTACAAAAGTAGCTAAGGAGCTTAACATCTCTGTCAAACAAAATATTCCTAGAGACACTACGGAGTCGTGCCATCTCCCTATAGAGCAAATCAACTATATTAGTTATATCATCAGCTTTACAATATGCAATAAAATATGCAATCATAAAAAACCTATAAACTACAATATAGATAGAATCTTTAACCCTTTTTGACCTAGGTAAACCTAAAATGAAATCTATAGAAATATCAATCCAAGGTTCATTAAAAACTGGCCAAGGAGTATACAAGGCATAAGACATAACCTTAGACTTAGCTTGTTTACATTTAATGCAATCAGTACAAATTATTTCAACATCACAACATATATAAGGTGAAAAGAAATGTTTAAGCAAAATGTCTTAATTCTTTTTAATTCCATAAATAATATGTTAATCCTCTTCCGTGTGCCTCTCACACTAATAACTCTCTTGAAGAACTCTTATGCATACATAATTTATTTTCTTTAAAAAAAATCCATCATACCTAAAGAATTTTCTTAAAATAGTTTTCATGACATAACTTTGGGATAATGCATTAGCCATAATATTTTACATTGTTTGTATTTGGTCATATAAGGAAGAATCTCAATGAACTTCATCCACTTGAGATGATGTTAATTTAACTTCCCTTCCCCTTTAAAATACTGTAAGGACTTATGTGTGACAAGCACTTTGAGCTAAAAGTAACATTATCAAGTCTCCAAAGCCCTCATTACATAGTTCCTTACCATAAGTTGGATAGTTAAAAGTAGTTCCATTTAGTTTCTCGCTAAAGCAGGTAATTGGTTGATATTTCTAAATCAACACATTACCAATACATGTTTTTAACACTTCACACTTAATCTCAAAAGTTTTAGAAAAGTTAGACAAAGATAATAAAGGAGTAAAACATAATCTTTCTTTAATTAAATTAAAAGCACAATCTTGTTCATCTCCTCACTAAATCCAACAGACATTTTGACAACTTTAATGAGTGATGTAGTTAGTGTTTTAAAATATTTCACCAAAATTTCTATAAATGCTAGCTAAACCATAAAGAATTCCTCACATTGATTTTATATTTAGATGTGGGCCACTCTCAAATAGCTTTAACTTTCTTCTCGTCCACTTATATCCCTTTTAGACTTACATTAAATTCAAGAAATCCTATTTTATCCATGTAAAAGGAATAATTCTTTATATTAGCGACTAATTTTTCTTCTCTCAAAATATTCAAATAAAATTTTCATGCTCATCTAAGACTATAGAAAAAAATGTTATCAAAATAAACAAACACAATTTTTCAATAAAAATACATAAAACATGGTTCATTAACCTCATGAAAGTAATATATGCATTAGATAATCTAGAAGATGTCATCAACCATTTATGTAAACTATGTTTTATTTTAGAGGTTGTTTTTTTTTACTTATATCCTTCTTTCAAACTAATTTAATGATATCCACTTTTTTTTATACCAATTTGAAAACAAACTAGAATTATAATTTATCTAATATTTATGTCAGTTTGACAATTATCACACCTCCATGACACATCCTTCTAATTAACAAGCAAGATTGGAATTACATATATAGGCTCATACTCTCTCCAGGACACCCTTTTGACAAAAGCTCCTCAACTTACTTTTAAAGTTCCTTAGTCTTCTCTAATTTATTTTTGTAGGTTGGTCAAATTGGAATAACAAAACTAAGAACAAAATCAATTTAATGTTCTATTCCCCTTACCGGTGGTAAATTGCTAGAAACATCATCAAGGAATACATCTTAAAAATTCTACAACAAAGAGGCATAAGTACTAGGCAAGGAAAAACCAAGATTATTAGGATTAAAACAAGCCTATTTGTATATGAGTACAATCATAGGCTAATTAGAATAAAAAGTTCTCTTAATCTCTATGAAAAAAAAAAAGATTATTAGCATTAAAATATGCCTATTTGCACATGAGTACAATCATAGGTTAATTAGAATAAAAAAGTTCTCCTAATCTTACTCTATCTAGCATAAAGCTCATTTATTTCTTAGCTTTACTCTTAGCACTCTCGTTCTTTTCTCTTAATCTTTTTCTCTTTTTTTTGATTGATCGTCGTCATTTCTAGCTCACTCTCTTTTTTTTTTCTATCTCTCCTTTTAACTTTTGTTGATCCTTATTCACTTACATAAGTGTCATTGGTCTAAGGGTAATGCCAAAGTCTCCTATAGAGAATAAGGCTAGTATATATAGGTACTAATCACACAATACCTTGTCATTATTTATTTTAATCAAGAATCAAACCAATGCTTATTTATTGACCCTCAACTCACCATATTCATTTAACCATTAAAACTTATATTAATAAGGATATATGAAACGTATCTCGTAGTTCCATGTAATCTTATAATTTATCATGTCATCAATTCTCACGATTCAAATTATTTAAAAATCTATTCATGGTGGCTTCTTGATCTTCCTCTTTATTAGCTCGAATTATAGCAATATCTATCGCTTTATGGTATTCCTAAGCACTTTTTGACCTTTGATTAAGGCGTTGCATTTCTTGAAATAAATCCTTATACTAGTGATTAGCAGAAAAGCGCCTCCCTATTATCACCTTTATATCATCCCAATTATCAATAAGTCTATTACAATTCCTTCATCTTTTTATCATAAGACAATCCTATTGAATGATACTATAATCAATAAAAATTAATAATAATAAGTTTTACCTGTTTCTCTTTGGTGTAATGGTGGTACTAAAACATCATATCCATCTTCTTCTCCTATTTTAAGTAGATCTCATAGTCATTGCTCCCTTGGAATGAAGGAATCTTCATTTTAATGTTCCCAAGGTTTTCATTACTCTTAGGCTCCCTTTTATAGTGTATATCTTTCCAATCACCTTGATCTGCAAATTTATCGATATTACTTGGTGATTAGTAATTGTTACAGTAGCCATGTCTTTCTTCATCATCATGAAAATCATCCTGGAGCACTCAACTTTGTAATTGGCATGCATTAGGGAGTTGTATGGTGATTTTCCCCTCTGTAAATTAGTTATTACAAAATCTTCTATCTCCAATTTTTCTTTAATACTACTAAACATCATATTCGTGTATTCAATTCATTATTCCATAGTTTGTAACATAAATATATCATCATTAATTTCCCCTTAAACTTTGTCATGATTACAAATGCTTCAACCTTTTTAAAAAATATTAATAATATCTTCACAATTTTTTTTAAAATATTAGTAGTATCCTCACAACTCTCTCTTTTACGTTTCTCGTTTGACGTCACTCAATCCATTTATGTTTCATTCTAAATTTCTGACTTTTCTCTGCTGATATTACTCACACACTCTTTTCTTTTACACTCGTTTTCCCTTTTGATTCTTTATTGAACTAACCAAAAAAAACTAAGGAATAAATACTTAGTATTCAATCAATTTCAAATCTTGATAGAGGTAAGGGTAAGTAAAAAGCCAAAATCAAGAACAAAATAAAAGAGTTCAAATAAATCTAACTAGATATATATTTGGAAGTGATTTTTGTAAGGTAATCATTCTTACACCACTTTCTTTTCTTTTCTTTTTATTTCATTTTTATCACATAAATCTTCTTTATCCTTTGTTTATGATGCCTAGATAGATATTAAATGAAAACAAAGATACAAAAAAGGAAGGAAATTAAAATTCAACTTTGAAAAAACAAGAAAGAATGTAGGAAGAAATAAAAAAAGAAATCAAGAAATAATGAAAAAGAATGAATAAATGAGAGATATAGCATCATTCTTAAACAAAAGTTCTACAACCAAATTGATAAGAGCCCCAAGGATAAAACCTTGAAACTTAACACACTTAATTTGCAATTAAGCCCTAAGGAAGCTAATCTAGATTTAGTAACCATTTGGATTGACTTATATCAGTAAAGCTTTTATCAGTAGGGCTTTTGTTAGTAGAGTTTTTTTGAAAAGAGTTTTTTTCAGAAGCCAGTTGATTGTTTGATTGTCATTTTAAAAAGAACTTTTTTGAAAGAATTTCATATAATAGACTATTTGACAACATAAAAATTATTTATGCATATAAAAATTATTTAAAATTTATTAAAATATGCAAAGCATAATATATTAATTATTATATAATTTTAAACCATATAAAATATAAATAAAAATATATCTAACCAAATCTTTTATATGAATTATAACATAAATGATGTTAATATCAAAAATTAATATTAAAACATATAGAAAAGCCAAATAATATTATATAATTGCCAAAATAAACGTGAAGATGGGTTTGTAGATATTTTGGGAATTATGTGTAAAATATAATGACAAAAAAGACTAAAAAATAGGCTCATTAATTGATCTGAAAAATCTACTTGAAAAAGTGTTTTTTTAAGAAGCTTCAAATTTAAGCTTCTTAAAAAGCTGTATTTTGGCTGCTAAAAAAGTCATATCTATTAAAAAGTGCCTTTTTATTTTATAACCAAACGCTCATTTTTTATAAAATAGCTTTTGCAATGAAAAAAGTACTTATTTACCTTCCAAAAGCTCAACCAAATAGGATATTAGATATAGAGTCTTGGCCCAATGATTATATGAAATAATGAAATGAAGGTATTAAAGAATCTCGAACCATTATTATTAGGAACTAGAACCAAGATTATATGATGACTTGAACACCACAAGTACATCAATTGATAAGTTTGAAAAGGTCTTTGAAGAATCCAAAAGAAAACTTTAACAATTTTATTAATAATCAAAGGTAAATTTTTACCTCTAAAAAGAAAACATCCCTTAAATATTGAACCATAAAACTAGGTTCTTAATTTAAAATAAAATTAGGATTTTGACTGGAACAATCGTGGATTACGATTGTAGGCTAAGTTGTGTTAATTATGAAAACTTTAATGCTATTGGAGCATAGCTTGGAATATGCCCATGTTTGGTAATCATGGATCCTTTTGTATCTTTGAGAGGTTAGGCACAATCGAGAACAAATATGTGGGTGTAAACAATAGATCTCTTTATAACTTTGTGAAATAATATAAAAATTATTACTTGCCTATAAATTTAAATCATAGATCTATTTATAACTTTTGAAGATAAACACAGTTTGAGTTATGCCTACAATGGAGATTATGTCTCACTACTAAACTTCTCAATAAGTTACATGAGTTGATAGACTATCTTGTTACAGGATATGTTCACAACCAAATATCTCTAACTTTAGCTCAAATCAAGCTAAACAATGCTCAACTTTTGATTTGGCTTATCTTCCTATATGTAACCACAACTCTCACCACTTTTCTAAAAGCATCTTGAAACTTTTTCTTCCTTCTTCGTGTGATTGGTCCACTTGAAAAATTCAAAGGATCATTGCTAAACTTCTCAATATGTTATATAAGTTGATATATGATCGGGCTAAAGGATGTGTTCACAAATAATTCTTTCCAACTTTAGCTCGAATCAAGCTAACCTATGCTCGCCTTTTTATTTGGCTTGATTCCCATATTTAATCACTTTTCTCACCACTTTATCAAACACACCTTGAAGCCTTTTCCCCCTTATTCAAGTAATTGATCCACTTCACAAATTTAAAGGACCAATGGTAACTTGATTCCTATCACTAATATAATTAGAGTGCTTAAGGCTGAGAAAAATATGATGAAGGTTGTCCATAAGATTGATAAATTTTTGCACTATATTTTAATTTATGATATAGTTAAAAACCAATACTAAATTAGCTTCAATTTTATCGATAGAAAATATCAATGCATTATGGAGAATTTTAAGATGTTATATGTTGTATGTAAGAGGGCATTTTTTTTTGTCACCAACATTGATTAAGTAATGAATGGCATGATAATGTTTACCATAATAACTTCATTGATTGCCATGATGTCTGCTTTGACCATTACAACATTTTTTTAGTAATCTGGGTTGTGATCTATACTTTTCATCTTCCTTTGATTCCCTTTGATATTGAATTAGTTCTTTATCAAGTAACTTTTCACAAAGTTCCTCAAAGGACATAGATGAATCATAAACACGAATTGCAACAATTAGTTTTTTGAACTCATCATTTAAACCATTCAATTTATAATATATAATTTGATCATAAGTAAAAAAGTGTCCACTAAGTGCTAAATAATGAACTCAACTTTTCACCTTGCTCATACATGTAGTTATAGTCTTACCTTCCTTTTTTTAACATAAGAAAAGACAAGAGTGATAGCATCCAAGTATTAGATTCATTTCAAAATCTTTGTTCTATTAATAAAACTAAGAAGTTTGTAATTGAAGATGAGTTGGTGATTTGAGACTTCCAAAAGACATAATTTTCACCATCCCTTACAAGTTTGAATGGGATTTGAGAAGGAACATTGTGATAAATTAGATTCCTATTAGCTAGAAAAGGATTACCTTAACCTATGTAATTTATAAGCACTATATTTGTTAGTATAGAAATCAAATTTCAAGAGTTACCTTGGCACTAGTTGAATCCTTCTCCTTAACATTCCTGACAACACCTACAATAATAATCTATTGCATATTTTTTATAGTAAAATTACCAAATAATTTGCACTTAATGAAAGTCTAAATGATGATGAGTATACATAAATGATGATGAGTATACATAAATGAAGACACGTGGAACATTTCCCTAGCATAAGTTACTCCTCAGTTACTATTCCAGTGAAAGCATCACCCTTACGTTGAAAGTTTATACACTATCAATACTGTGAAGGTCAAGATCCAAGAAAATAAGGGAATTCCACTAGACATTAAGGTTGACTTTTTCGACAAGAAACTATAGGATGGACATATCCTTGTTGAATATAATATTTAAAAGAAATTGTGGGATATAAATCTTTGTGAAATCATTAGAAAGACCATCAAATTTCAAGTGGAGGGCTTAAATAACATAGACAATTGGTGGAATTTTTCTTCTGTTTCATTCTTAGGAAAAATGCCAATATATATAAGCGGGTTAAATGAACTGACCTACTAATTTAGCATATAATAAACAATACTAAGTTATTCATAATACAAAATAAATTAGTTAGATTTAAGAGATTGTATAAATAAATATTAACCATTATAATAAAGATATCATAACTAAAAGAGAGGATCAACTTGTAACTGTAAAATTAGTATCTATCCTAACCTTTAATGCCTCTCTTACAATTTATGCGCATACCACGTACAACTACTATAATGTACTTGCATTCAAATGAATGATCAATGATAAATTAATTCAACAAGTATATACAGTCAATTGTAGTAAGTTTTTAAAACTGAAATAAATCTAAAACATTGATCCCATCAGAACGATATTACTATGTGTATTAATCTTGGTTCAAAAACACTAAAAATAAGATTTAGGAATATAATTAAAATGTTAAAAATAATATACTGAAACTAGTGCAAGGAAATTAAGAAGTGAAACATTAGGGCTTTAGGGTTTACTTATGTGAAATTCCAATTATCAAACACATTTGATTTTATAGGTTAAAATAAAAATTAACCCAAGTGTCTATACCTTTTGCCAAGGAAAACCTATATATATAATTAGGCAACTACCACCTCTTGACATGTAATTAAATCTAATCAAACTTATTAAGCATAGTTAATCCATTTGGTTATCACAAAGTCTAGAAAATTTTCATTCTCTAATGGTAAAGTGACTATTCTTTTAGTGAATAAATCATACTTCTCCTTTTAGTTCTTTATACAATCCCTAAGAGTGAATCTATATTGGTTAGACATGAACACAATAATTACTAATACAAAATAATAAATTTAACCAATAAACCAATAAATCATGAATTAATAATTTAAGAATCTATCATGTTAAATCTGTAACCCTAAATAGTATTTTAACTACTGAACATAATGAAAACAAAAATAAAAATAATCTTAATATAAAGGAAAGAAGATAATGAAAGAACTAGAAAAGTTTTCATAAATCCTCAAAATCTTACCATAAAATCCTTCCTTGGTGTGAAACAAATCTTAAAACTAAAAGCTTAAAGATAGAAGAAGTTGTCATAGGGCTTTAAAATCACCTACAAACACTCGTAATGAAAGTATTTATAGGTTAGAGTAACATAAAAGAGTTCTAAGGTAAGTAAACTTTTAATTTCACATGTCTTTAGAGTGATTATTACTAGAACCAACACTTGTTACACTGCCAAACTAGTGTTGGCCTTATTTTGAAAATGTTAGGAGTAGTTTGTCTCGAATCTATTATTGATTATGCTTTATGTCTAGCATCGATTATGCTTCATATCTTATATTGATTATGTTTTATTCTTGATGCCAGTTATGCTTTATGTATGGAGCTAGTTGTGTTCTGAGTCTTAAAAAAAGTTGTATTCCTTTTAGTTAGATTTCAAATGTTTACATAATTATCTCAATCGAATAACTATAGATAAAGTTATGCTTAATTTTATGATATCTCCTAAAAATTATAACTAACAAAATAATGAACCAAACATATAAGAATATCATATAATTATGCATAAGGTATGCTATAAAAGTGCTATATTATAATTAACTTAGCCCTTAAAAACATCCAAAATGTGAGCCTATAAAATTCCTCCATACTTAACTCATTGCTTATTCTTAAGTAATTAATAATATGAAACCCTAACCAAATAAAAACTCCTAACTAAGCAAGAATTAAGTCCACTCTTGTATATGAATAGTAGTATTTAGAATATATTATAAGCTTTTAAACCACTATGTCTCCTTAATAGGGGAGTTATAGTTTCATAAGGGTTTACTTTAATGATATCCACAAACATCAACCTATATATGTTAGTTAGCTCCACAGTTAATAAAACAAGATATACAAGTTCAAGTCTTAATTGAATTACAAAATTAAATTCATAATACTTTTCAAGTAAATTAAAATACGAATAAAACAAAATAAACAATATTTTACCTACTTCATTAAGTTCAAGCACTTTAATTTGACATGTTCTCCAAGGTATCACTCATTCACACAAGTGCTTAAAATTTTGATGAGGTACTCCTATCATTGTCTTATGAAAATGAACTTATAACTCAAAAGTTGTCTAATCTATAATACTTAAGTAGATATGTACAAGTGAAAATAAAAAAAGACTTTGAATAAGGTTATAATGGGGAAAAATAGTTAAATAGGCTAATAAAGCAAAGGAATAGAAAAAAAAAAAGACATTCAAAATTAGTTTGAGCAAATAAACCCAAAAATTGATCAAAAATCTTTACCAACTTTTCATATCCCGGCAAAATCCTTCTTTTCCGTCATTCTTTTCAAGTACAATAAACTTATAATAATCGATTTTCATCAACTTTTTTTTCTTTTTCTACACTTGTTTCATATTAATTACAATTTTATACAACAATTCTCATTTTAAATTATTTTTCATTTATTTTATACATATCATCATTTCCCTTGTACTTATCTTCTTACATACCATACCTAATAACCTCATTAAATCACAAAGAAAGGCTCTACTAATTATGAATTAGGTTTCAATTACTTGTTTTTATAGGTTCAAGGTCTTTAGGAAGGTGTTATGAAGAGAAAGGCTAAAATTTCATATAAAGCTTAAAGGGGCTCACTAATGGATTAACATATAAAAAGTAGGCAATTTGGCTCAAACCCAATTTTCTTTTTCTATATTATCTCAATGCTTATAAAATTATTACATATTATCTAAAAAGTACGTGATTTAAGATTTAGAAATCCAAAAACAAGAAGTTGTCTACATTTCAAATAAAGAATTTTGCATAAAGGCATGATTCTTATAGGATACTAAAGTCAAATCCTAGCTTCTTCACTTAATAACTATAGTTTTCTAAAATATATAAAACCAATATTGCACTGTAATCACTTAAATCATATTATGCACTTGACCTTTAACGACCTTTCTTTATATGATCATACATAAACTTATACTGTCAACCTAAAGTAACTAATATAATCTTAAAGAAAAGGCCAAAATAAAAGGAAAGCATAACTTCGATAAAGAAAACTACCATAAAAAGGAAAAGGATGGGTTAGAGAGAGAGAAAGTCTCCCACATCTTTCTAACCTTCTTGACCTTCCAACATGCCTTCTTATAACTTAAACCTATTTCATTCAACATTTATTCCCATTTAAAGTGACTCATCTGTTGTTTCCTTTTTTCTTACCCACATAATAATTAGTTTTTACTGTTATTAGTATGGAGAATTAGGCACCTCCTATTGTCTCTGCCTACTCTCCACCTGAATCTTTGTCCCTTCTGATTTTAGACTCTAACCTCTCATTTCCTCCACTTCCTGGCTTGTGTATGATTGTAACAAAGACTCTCTAGAAGTGTCACCTTCGTAGAAAATTGCTTGGAGCAACGTGGTAAGAGATTTAGACTCCTTTAGAAAACTAACATATATCAAGCCTTTTAACCCTTATATTCTAATGGCCCCTCCATTAGAAGTATTACAACTTAGTATGAAGAAACAGAAATCAACCCCTATAAGATACTGAAAAAGCATTTTTCCTTTCCCATTGTGTGAAGAAATGGCAATCAACCCATTTAATTTTCCTTGTGTACTCTCACATAAGGAAGCTTATCCTAGACAATGCAAGTTTGTGATATAAAATAATTTGCAAAATATTTTAGAACAGGGTCTTTGACACTAAATGATATCCTGGCATTATCTTGGATAGATCAAAAAGGAGGTCCATACTAGTTTGGGAAAATTTTCATAAAGTTCCTCTAGGATATTGGTCTTTTAAGGGTTTTAATTACATTTCTAGCTCATTAGGAAGGCCCCTTAGTCTTAATAAGAACACATCTGATCTAAAAAGGATTGATTATGAATAAGTTTGTGTGAAGGTGGACTTAAATAGGGAGTTTTTGGTGGTTATCAAAATAATACGGTTAAACACAATGGGATAATGGGCTGAGGATTCTATTAAGGTTAAATACTTATGGAAGCTCAAGAAGAATCACCAGATGTTGGTATTAAGGGTTAAGAATAAGGAAGTATAGTTTATTGAGGTAATTGAACCCTTTCTTGGTAAAAGGAAAAGGCATCACTCTCTTCACAAGATGAAGAAATTTCATATGAGGCTACCAATAATAAAGACATAATTGCACTTTCCCCTTTTAAAGATTATCAAGTAAAAATTAAAGAAATTTCAAGAATGGAACATCTATAACTAAAATATGCAAAGCTCTCCCTACCAGGGTAACCTCCTCCAATTGTCCTTAATGCCCTTTCCCTTCCACCGTATCTTTACCCTCACTCCGACTCAGTTCTGTTATTCTTCCCTCCTTACCACTTTGCATCTCCCCTAACCATACTCCTTTTCTTAACCTTTAAAGGGCATCTAAGTCTTTTCCTTAAGAAAACTTGCCTGCCTAACTAACTTTTATACAATCTCCTCTATAGCTTTCTAGTTTCTACTTTTATGATCATAGATCTAATATCCTCAACAAAATTTCCACTTTTACCCTCCATCTCCCCAACTCGCCTTATAGATACGTATTTGACTATATTTAGACACCTATATTTGATATATTTTTCTTGATATTTTGTAATTTTATTATATATTTGATACTTAATTCGCTCTAAGTGCATTTGTAGTTTATAATTGCCTTCATGGGCTTAAAGAAGACGAATTCAGGTGAAATTATAGCATAAAATGAAGATTTAAAGCAAAGAAAAGATACTCAGTCTTGTATATGGCTGTGTGAGTCTCTCAAAACTTGTAAGGTCAAAATTTTAAGTGTCTTTTAGAGATAAACGGTTTGATACACAATCGTGTATGTCCCATAAACCTTAAACTTTGCTATATAAGGATGTGAATATAGGCAAACAAGGGGAGCAGATATAGAGAGGCAATTCCAAAGGTAGAGATTGTTCAAAAAGGGTTAAGAAAAGTGGAAAACACGAAGAAATCATCGAAAGATCCATTAGAATACAAGATCAAACCTCTACCTTGTAAGAACGTTCAATATGAGATAAAGGGAGTTTTAAAATTATAAACTTTTTGTCTTCTATTCGTTTTCCCCATTATTTATGTTTGATTTCATTTTCTATCATATGTAACTAAACATCTGTAGTGTTTAGGTAAGATGAACCCTAGTCTTGTGCTATAACATATTTTGATTCTTTTATTTAATGCAAATTTTTTGATTGATATATTATGATTTGATTACGTGTTTAATTTATGTTCTAATAGGTTTGAAATATTAGTACATAATCTAATTTTATAACATAAAGTTTGAGAAATCTTGTATATGAATAGATTTACTGCAATTGAAAGGAGTTGATTATAAACCTAAAGATAGGATGACATAAATCCTTTGGATAAAGGTCAAGCCTAATAGCTAAATTTGCAAATAAGTAAATCAATATTATTACCTTTAACCTGAATAATATCAATTGATAATTCTAAGATTAGTTGTTAGTAGTCTTAAGTGACTTATTAGCATACGATAGGAATTTTCACGATCCAATAGTCAACAAAACAATTGAATAACAAAAGATCAATTATTTGAGGTTTTTAGGGGGATTCAAAATCTGGATACTCATTTTTGATATTGATCGTTTCTAAGTAATTTTTTGTTTCTCAGTTTATTATTATTTCCTATTTTATTTTAATTGCTTAAGTTTTATTTTCTTAATTAGAAACTAAAATCTAATTTGTAGGCTAAATAATAGGTAGAAAGGTAATTGCTAGTAATCACTATCTTCGTGAGATTGACTAGTACTTATCGATACTAGCTACAACTATATCGTACACTTACGAATATCTTAAATATTGACACTAAGTTTAGGTCAATCAAGTTTTTAACGTTGTTGTTTGGGATAGTGATATTAGGAACACTTAGATGTTGTTAATCTAGCCATTTTTTTTGATTTTTTGTACATATTTTATTTTATTTTTAGTGTATTTATGACTTGTTCATTTAATTATCTTTTGAACTTCCCTACATTGGCAGTGTGTTAGTGGTTTATTTTATGAACTAAGGTTTAACTTCATCACCACAACTCACAATATAAGGATGGAGTAGACATTACTCTTATGGCAACTACGATACTTTTTTGCAATATGTAACATCATCGTGTTTGAAAGAGTTGTTTTCTCACATATTTTCAAAAGCCCAACAGATGTCCCAACCATGTTGCAACATTTGTGGGAGTAATCATTACAATCATGAATGTCAGGCACTAACATATTTGTGGGAGCAACTAAGCATGTACAACCAAACTCAAGGCCCATTATACAAGAATATGTATAATTCAAAGTGGAGTAAACCTTACGTATATAGACATAATGACCATGTTCCAATTGAATATGTACAATAAGAGTAGCGATCTGAAAGTATTATAGATGAATTAATAGAGTACCTTGCCGAATGTGTAGCTAGCCAATGTGAAGTTGACGAGAGTTTTTCTTCAGCTATATATGATGAGCATAATACCTCTTTATTTCCCAAAGGAAATATGTTTTAGATGTTCTTGAAGAAACCAGTATACTAGGATGTAAACTAGTAGACTCTCCCATTGAAGCTAATCACAAATTACAAGCAGGAGTTAGTAAGTCAGTGGATTTAGGTTGATATCAAAGGTTGGTTGGGAGATTGATTTATCTCTAGCACACCAGACTAGACATAGCCTTTACTTTAAGCTTGGTAAGTTAGTATATGCATGACCTCATGATTCCCATTTAGAACCTATTTTTTGCATTTAAAATATTTGAAATTTGCATTAGGAAAAAGGTTGCTCTTTTCAAACATGATCACCTAAAGATAGAAGCCTATACAGATGCAAATTAGGCTGGATTTTTGGATGATAGAATGCCAAATTTTGGTTATTGCAAATTTGTAGGTGGAAATTTAGTTATTTGGAGAAGTAAAAAACTGAATGTGGTAGTACGCTCAAGTGTAGAAGCGTAATATAGAGCTATCGCATAAGGAGTTTGTGAATTAATATGGCTGCAGAAAGTAATGATAGAATTGCAATTATTAGAGGGAAATGTTTGTCCTTGTTATGTGATAACAATGTTTTCATTAGTATAACTCACAATTCAGTTCAATATGATCAAGCAAAACATATAGAGATTGACTAGCATTTCGTAAAGGAGAAAATAACATATGGTGTTTTGAATATTTCTCTTATGACCGCAGAAAGACAACTAGCTAATGTATTTACTAAAGGTCTTGGCAGCAGACCATTTCATAATTTAGTTTGTAAGTTGGGTATGTATGGCATCCATACACCAACTAAATGGGGAGTGTGTTGGAGTTATGTAAATATAGTGCCCTGGAAAGCAAGTGTATTTACATGTAACTTTATCTTCTTCAGTTACAGTTT
>JANIJH010000224.1:24171910-24188192 GCA_024520975.1 Erythroxylum areolatum
CTTCAGCTGATAATACCCTGACCTCAAATCCAGCTTAGTAAACACCTGAGCTCCCTGCAACTGATCAAATAAATCATTGATCCTAGACAGTGGGTACTTATTCTTCACTGTCTCCCGATTCAGCTGCTTGTAATCGATGCACAATTTCAAAGTCCCATCCGTCTTCTTTACAAATAATACTGGAGCTCCCCAAGGTGAGACACTGGGCCTGATAAAACCCTTCTCCAGTAACTCCTGCAACTGAGTCTTCAACTCCCTCAGTTCCACAGGTGCCATCCTATATGGAGGTATAGATATAGGAGCAGCTCCTGGAACTAGGTCAATGGTGAACTCTGTTTTTCGATCCGGCGGTAAACCTGGTAACTCATCAAGAAATACATATGGAAATTTCCTAACCACGGGAATGTCCTGAAGCCTCTACTCAACTCTAGTGTCAATGACGTGGGCCAGATAAGTCTCACATCCTCCCTGCATCAACCTCAGTGCACTCAGGAATGAAGTATCATGGAAAGCTTCCAAAAGGTGAGGTTATTTAAATAACAACTAAGTATAAGACATAATTAGGTAAGTGACAAGTGTCACTTGCCACATGTCTTGCTTTTAGGCACTCTTTTATTTCCTTTCCAATAACAATTCAATTTCTATTCCAATCTTTCCCCAAAATTCTAATGACTCAAATCAATAATTCCTAAAATCATGTATCTAATTTCCAGTGCCATTTGACAGTAATTTTTTTCTATCGGTAACCAGTTAGTCTGCCACTTGGCATTTTTCCTATTCCGGAAAAGTATCCCAAAAATTTCTAAATTTCTCCCAAAAATCAAAGCACACAATGACCCACTCCAATTAAATTTTCAAGCAAAAAAGTCATATTTTTCACAAAAATCACATTTATGACCAAATATACCGGAAAATGTCATGAATACATGTACAGTCATGTGCATGTGCAAGAATTACTATTCATGTATATATATAGGCCATAATATGCATGAACATGTCGAGACAAGTTTAAACACTCATAACCCATTCCAAAATACTATTTTACCCTTCCTATCGATGATGGGATGTTACATAGTAAATTTAGGAAACACCTTATATGTGAGTGCCACTATTTTTTTGTATAATTTTTCACTCTCTACACACACTACTTTCGTTAATGGAAGATTTATTCAGAGTTTGACCAAAGATGTAGCCCAAATTAAAGGGTGAACCACGTTAAATTTCTATGTGTTATTTTCTTGCTTATTTTACCTGTGAGATATAATTCGTAATTTTTTCCAACAAGTGGTGTCAGATTCAGGTTCGATTCAGTATCAAAGAATTTCTCATCAAAGATGGAGGCAAAAATAAGTAAGATGATTAACCTAAATGGCTCCAACTACCACATATGGAAGAACAAGATGAAAGATCTTTTGTTCATCATAAAAATGCATTTACCAGTGTTTACTATAAAAAAAACCTGAAAATAAACTGGATAAGGAGTGGGCGTTTGAGCATAAGCAGGTATATAGTTTTATCAATAATTTTTTGAAGACAATATGTATAACCATATCTACAAAGAGACTGCGCATGAACATTATGGAAGAAGTTTGAGCAGTTGTATGCCTCAAAAATCGGTAACAATAAATTATTTTACCTGATAAAATAAGTGCAGATAAAATATGAAGAAGGTACCTTTATAACAGATCACTTGAAAGAATTTCAAGGGATTATGGATCGACTATTAAGAATGGGCAAAGTTCGATGATGAAGTAATTGCCTTTTTCTTTCTTACCTCCTTGTCAGAATCTTGGGAGCTTTAAAGATTTCAATAACCAATTCTATAATTGACGATGTTGTTAACACGGAATTTATAAAAATGGAATTCTAAATGAAGAGATGAGACAGAAATTGCAAAGTTTAACCTTTTCAACACAGTTAGAAGTTCTAGTCACAGGTTCTAAGATAGGAGTAAATCTATAGGTCCAAATTCTAGAGATAAAAGTAGAGGAAGATTAAATAAATATGCAAATGTTGAGTGTCATCACTGTAAGAGGATGGATCATATCAAAGCTTCTACTAGAAGTTTAGAGAAGAAAATAACAAACGCAAAGAAGTCAAGAAAGATGATAACAGTGATGATGAACACGCATCGACGGCTACCACCATTGATGACTTTCACATCATCTCATATAATAATGATGTGGATAGGTCATCTTGTGAATCCAACTAGATAGGTGATAGTGGTGCCACTATTTACACCACATCACATAAAGAACTCTTCTCATTATATACATAAGAGATTTTGGTGTCGTTAAAATCGGAAACAGAGGTTTGGCCATAATCACTAAAAAAAGGTTATATTTACTTAGAGACAAAAAAAATGACATGAGATTGCTTTTGAAAGATGTCAAACATATTCTTGATCTTCACCTAAATCTAATCTCTATTGGCATACTTGATCATCAAGGTTTTTGTATCACTTTTAAAGATGGCAAATGGAAACTTACTAAAGGCTCCTTGGTAATTTCCAAAGGTAAGAAGCACTCAAAGTTATATATGATGTAGGTAAAACTCTCCAATGATGTTGTGAATCTAGTGGAGAAAGATGGTGTAATTGAATTGTGGCATAGGAGACTTGGTCATATGAGTGAAAAGGGAATGACTTAGTTGAAAGACAAACTGGGAAGAAGTTGAAATGCATTTGAACAGACAATACTGCAGAATACACTGGACCATTTAACGTTTATTATAAAGAGCATAGTATTTGACATCAGATTACTCTCCTAAGACACCGCAGTTGAATGATTTAGCTAAGAGGATGAACAAGACCTTGATGGAGAGAGTTAGATGTCTACTCTCACATGAAAAATTGCTTAAGATATTTTGGGACGAGGCTTTATTCACAATAGTACATATATTAAATCATTCACTCATTCACCCTGTATTCCTTTACAGTTTGAAGTTTTGGAGAAAGTATGGTTAGGAAAGGATGTTTCTTATGATCATCTAAGGGTAATCGGTTGCAAAGCTTATATCCATATTCCTAAAGATGAGAGATCCAAGCTTGATATCAAAACTCACCAGTTTATATTTATTGGTTATGGAGAAGATTAATTCAGCTATCAATTTTATGATCCAGTCTAGAAGAAGCTGATTTGGAGTCATGATGCTATATTTTTCGAAGATCAAACCATTGAAGATCTTGGAAAATTGAAAAAGGATGTTCCAAGAACTGATGGTAACTCGGTGAGCTTAGAGTTAATTCCTCTAAAAATGGTTCCAAGACAATTTGGAGATGAAGTTGAAAATTGCCAGTTGAACATAGCTAATGATGATGCTCCTATTCAAAATCAATCAGATGAAGATTCTGATGAAGATGATGTTCAGAATCAACCACCAGCACTAGAGACTGCTCTTGTTCCAATAAGGAGATCAACGCGAGAAAAACAAGCCTCTACTAGATACTCCAATGATTAGTATGTGTTACTTATTGACGGGGGAGAACCTAAGAAGTTTAAAGAGGTTATAATAGATGAAAATAAGATGAAATGGGTTGAATCATACAAGATGAGATGAAGTCCTTGCATGAGAATAAAACTTTTAAGTTGGCAAAGTTGCCAAAAGGCAAGAAAGCTTTAAAAAATAAGTGGGTGTTCAATATTAAGAATGAAAAACACAATCCTCATCCAACATTCAAAGCTAGATTGGTTATTAAAGGATTCAACCAAAGAAAAGATATTGATTTTGACGAGATTTTTTCACCAGTTCTGAAAATGACATCCATCTATACAGTGCTTAGTTTAGTAACAAGTTTAGACTTAGAATCGAGCAATTGGATGTCATAATAGCCTTTTTGTGCAGATTTAAAAGAATAGATATATATGGAGCAGCTATAGGGTTTCAAGGAAAAGGGGAAAGAGAACTATGTGTGCAAATTGGTGAAAACACTTTACAGTTTAAAATAGGCACCGAGATAGTAGTATAAGAAGTTTGAAACAGTTATGGGGGAGCAAGACTATAAGAAGACTACTTCAAATTACTGTGTTTTTGTACAGAAATTCTCTGATAATGATTTCATTATTCTTTTTCTCTATATTGATGATATGTTGACTGTTGGCCAAAATATCAACATAATTAACAGTTTGAAGAAGCAGTTAAGCAAGTCTTTTGTCATGAAAGACTTTAGGCCAACAAAACAAATTCTTGACATGAAGATTATCAGAGACAAGGGCATCCAAAAATTATGGTTGTTACAACAGAATTACATTGAGAAAGTGCTTCAAAGGTTCAACATAGATAAAGCTAAAGCGGTTAGTTGTCCTCTTGCTATCACTTTAGGCTAAATTCTATGCAATGCCCTTTGATGGATGAAGAGAAGGGAGAGTTGATGAAAGTCCCCTATGATTTTGTAGTTGGAAGTTTGATGTATGTCATGGTATGTATATGGCCAGATATTGCTCACACAGTTGGAGTAGTGAGTAAGTTCCTTTCAAATCCTAGTAAGGAACATTGGGGTGTCGTAAAGTGGATTCTTAGATATCTACGTGGTACTTCCAAAATATGCTTATGTTTTGAAACTACCAAGTCTGTGTTAGTTGGTTACACAGAAGTAGATATAGTTGGTGATGTTGTCACAAGAAATTCTATTTTAGGTTACCTAATTATCTTTGTAGGGGGAGCTGTGACATGGTAATCAAAATTATAGAAATGTTTTGCTTTATCCACCACTGAAGCTGAATTTATTGCTACAACTGAAGCATACAAGGAGCTCCTATGGATAAAGAAGTTCTTAGATGAACTTGGTTTTTTGTAGCATAGATATCAACTGTTTTGTGACAGTTAGAATGTTATTTACCTTTGGATGAATTCTTCTTTCCATTCAAGATCAAAGCATATTGACAAAAGTTCTACCCAAGGGAAAGTAAGAGTTTTATAGATCATCTACACAAATGACAGTAAACCCCATGTAGTCATAAGGGGAGAGTTGTAAGGCGATACTGACTTATAGGGTACCGTCATTATTTGTTTTTTTAAAAAAGCATATGTTGGCAAGTTGTACACATCTTGCATTAAGCAAGTTGTGCTAATGCAAGCTATAACACTGGACAACCACAGCTTGCATATTGCAAGTTTTGGCTAAGGTGGTGGAGGGTCTATTTAAAGACCCTCCCTCCCTCTTTCATTATTTAAGATGCGACATATATGCATATGTGGCGAGAGAGTTTAAGAAAATTGTGAGAGAGTGATTTTAGGATATTTTTAGAAAATGTTTTCCTAAAAAGAGTGAGGATATTATCTTAGGGATAGTAAATTTAGGAAACACCTTGTTTATGAGTGCCATTATTTTGTTGTGTAATTTTTCACTCTCTATACCTACTATTTTTGTTAGGAGAAGATTTATTCAAAGTTTGACATGGACATAGCCCAAATTAAAGGGTGAACCACATTAAATTTATGTGTATTATTTGTTTGCTTACTTTACCTATGAGATATAATTCGTAATTTTTCCCATCGCCTCAATCCTTTCAAGCATTCGATTTCATGCATTGAAGTTTCGCTCTCATATTCCTCACATCTCTCACCGACATGGTACGATCCTCAATCTCTAAAGACTTCGTCCTCATTGATCTCGACCGTAACCACTCGAAGTCCTCAATCTCCAACGACTTCGTCCTCGTCGATCTTGACCGTAACCACTTGAACTTCTACCAAATCCTTGACGTAGCCGATAAGCTCCTCTTAAACCTCTCATGGTTGACAATCAAAGTATTCGACGACGTATTATTATCAGTTGGATTAGAATTAACACTACAAACAACAATGGAGTCCTTACCAACGTCTGAACTGACCTCCGCTAAGTCCTCTTCATTGTTCCTTCTGAGGTCATTGAGTAATATCGACAGCATTACACCATCGATTTTGCAATCACTTACAAAGTCGGAGTAGCTGTACTCCTCGTGGAAATCAAATGTGTGGTTGTAATTGGATAACTTGGAGTTGTTACAGGTTCTTCCGATAGACGGTGATGACATTGTTCTCATAATCATTTTGTTTTTTCGGTGAGCAATTAAGAATGAAGCTTTATAATTACTGTATATTATGCTTAATGTTATGAAATGGTGCACTTGGATAACAAAGGGAGGAGGTTGGTTGGTGAATAATATAAATATAAAAAGAAAAAGAGAACAATTGAGACAAACAAACACAACACCTCTCAGCTTATCTCTACCTACGATTTCAACGCATGTATGCTTCTCTTGGGTAGCAGTTGAGATTTCTTCATTTAGTTTTATTACATCCATTTGGCTAAATATATAACACTAAGTAGTATTAATCATTTTGTGATTAAGAACTGTCAACAGAATCAGTAGTGTAGTTTTACTGGTAAAAAACTAGCTCATAACTACTGAGACCTTATAAACATCTATTTATAATTAATTACAGATATTTAATGTATACAACTATATTTTGATCTCCTATATTTGGTTTTTTTCCCTCTTGGCTTGAGGATTATTTTCGGTTTGGAAATTTGATATAGATTGTTTTACAGATATAGGAGGACTATTTTAATTTCCTGTAATGTAGAATACAATTTTGAAAATATACACAAAGTATAAATAAGTTCAACTTCCACCAATTTTCTTTTTTAACCATGAATCATGCAGATGGTGCCAGTCAGCCTAATCCCTTAGCCAATCTCTTGATTTTTCTTTTACCAATATCAAAATATACAACATTGTATGAAAAATTAGTCTGATCTCTACTTGAGACTGTATCATATTTGATTTATAAATTATGTGTGTTTTTTGAAAATTTAGTATATGAGAATGCATTGTAAGAAATATGGCTTGATGTTGTGGCCCATATTTTCTATAAGCCCATATTAAACTTGGTTTAGGGTTTTCTTAGTTTAATAGTATATTAAATCGTAACAATTAATTTAGTACTCGATGGAAGTATAAGATTTAATGTCAATAAAGAAGTGTATATAAACTAGTCCTCTCTCTAACCTAATTAAGTACAGACAAAACACAAATACATAAAGAGTAGGTATTTTTGCATTGAACTATCCATCAAGCTATTGTACAAAAATAGGGTTAAGAGAGAGAAACTAGTTCATAATCGGTAAAAGTTTTCTTCTCAACATCATGACAAATTCCGCTCAAGGTAAGTGATTTATTTTCTTCATCTATATGGTTATTATTATATTCAAGATCTATATGGGCACGAATGATTTATGTATGATTCATAATTCATGATTCATGTATGATTTATTTCTTTAATGTTTGATTATTAAGAACCGAAAAAAAATCTTACATGTGGTATTAAAGACTTAGGTTTTTAAATAGATAATAACCCTTAGATTATTGATGTGATTATTGTTTCAATTATGATGCTTATAAAAAAATTATGATTTTAGGGTTTTGTATAAAGAATATTTATCCCTATTAAAAAAAGTTGCGTCGTTGACAGATCTCTACATGCCTCTGTGCGTCTTTTGATTTCTCTCTCTAGGTTTGCTTATAACTGTCTGTGCACTTCTTTATTTCTCTAGTTTTGGGATTTATTTTAAATAAGCAAATAGTTTTTCCCATATTTGGTTTAAATAAGCAAATAGTTTTTCTTAATTCCACTAAAGAACGTTCATTGGAGAGAATTAAAGAAGTTTGACAAAAAAATGAGAGTGGGGCCCACACCTTTAAAGTTGCTTTCTTTGGTTTGCTACACTTACTTTCTTTAGCATCAATTAGGATGATGCATATGTCATGCAACAAATTAGAATACTAAGAAAATCTTTGATTTAAGAATGGATAAGAAAATCTTTTATTTAAGAATAGGTATCAGGTAATTTTTCAATTATGGAAAATTACTGTATATTGCTTCTTCTTCATAAATTTTGCAATTAAAGTTTTGAATAGAAAATTATAGTTCAGAATTTTTTTTTGATGATGGATGAATTATTTTAAAAATTGGATTTCTTATGTCTTGGTCATATTAATAATATTTTGACCTATAATAAAAATTTAATTTTAGTTTCATCTTATGATTATCATTATTATTTTATATATATGGCAGTATGATTAAAGTTAATTTGTTAGTCACCAAAGTGGCCAAATTAGTTTTGGAATATGTGGTCATATAATTTATGTATTTTTTATGAAATACTATTATGGAAATTTTATTAATTGATGAAAATTAAGGACTTTACCCGAAGGTAAATCAATGTTCTATAACTAATAAATATAAAGGAGAAATTTGATATACTCTTGTCATATATGTATAGTTATCCAAAGATCTTAGATGTATTTGACTAAATTTATTTAATTTTCTTATAAAGTTTAAATAACATTTTAATGATGGTGATGATATGTATTGTTGTGTTTACCTAAAGAAAACCTACAATATAGTTAATGTATGTGCTTCTTGTCTGAATATGTTAATTAGTAAGTGTTTATATGTTTATAGTTATTAGCATTCACTCTCAAGCTTCTTCTATTACCTTGTTCACTGGTGTGAATTTCTCTCAATAGAGCGAACAAGTCACTTGCCATTTAGATTCTTTGGATTTTGACTTGGCGTTATTAGAGGGTAAGCCTTCTGACCTTAATGATAACAATACAGAGGATAAAAAAGCATACTATAAGACATGAACAAGGTCTAATAGGCTATGTTTGAACTTTATGCGAATGACGATTACCAACAACATTAAGTTTGCTCTTCCTAGCATTGAAAATCAAAATGTTAAATATTTTCTTAAGCTTGTGGAAGATAAGTTTCGTTATGTTGATAAGGCACTTGCAGGGACACTTATGGCTGAACTCACGACTATGAAGTTTGATGGGTCAAAGAGTATACAACAACATGTCCTTGATATGACAAATGTTGCAATAAGACTTAAGATATTGAGTATGGCTATGGAAGGCTCCTTCTTACTGCAGTTTATCATGAACTTACTTCCAACTGCATATGGACTATTCCACATCAATTATAACTTATTGAATGATAAGTGAAATATTGATGAATGATAAGTGAAACATCAATTATAACTTATTGGTTATGGAATGCTTATAGATGGTTTATATAAATTGAAACTTGATGATGATTTTTCTAAATCCCTATTTATTGTATATAAATTGAAACTTGATGATGATTTTTCTAAATCCCTATTTATTGTCAATCAAAATGTTGGAATAAAACGTAGTTTGGTAAATGAACATTCGCTTACTTGTGGAATTAATGTTTAGGTCATATATCCAAAGAAATGTTAGAAAAATTAGTAAAGAATAAGATCCTACCGAATCTAGATTTTACTAATCTTGGCTTATGTGTGGAATGCATTAAGGGCAAGAAAGCCAAACATAGCAAGAAAGGATCCACGAGAAGTAGTTAACTTCTTGACTTAAGACACATTGACATTTGTGGACCTTTTGACATTCTGTCTTTCAATGGAGAAAAATAATTTATCACCTTTATAAATGATTTTTCACGATATGGATATATCTATTCGCTACATAAAAAATCTCAAGCTGTAAATTCCCTTGAGATGTTTTTAAAGGAGGTTGAGAGGCAATTAGATAGAAAAGTGAAAATTATAAGATCTGATAAAGGTAGCGAATATTATGGAAAGTATGATGAATCTAGATAGTGTCCTAGTTTGTTTGCTAAGTTCCTCGAAAGTCATGGTATATGTGCACAGTACACTATGCCAGGCACACTGCAACAAAATGGTGTGGCAGAAAGGCAAAATAGAACATTAATAGATATGGTTAAGAGTATGATGAGTAATTCCTCATTACCCAAAAGTTTGCGGATGTATGTACTTAAAACTACTATATATCTGCTAAATAACGTTCCTAGTAAGGCAGTTCCTAAAACTCTTTTCGAGTTATGAACTGCAAGGAAACTTAATTTAAGATACCTGTATGTTTAGGGTTGTCCAGCAAAAGCACGTATCTATAATCCATGTGAAAGAAAATTAGATTCTCGAGTACTTAGTGGTTACTTTATTGGTTACCCAACGAAATTCAAACGGTACATGTTTTACTGTCCAAACCATAGTTCTAGAACTATGGAAACAACTAATGAAAAATTTTTAGCGAATGGTCAGGTCGGTGGGAATGTTGAAAATCAAGTTGTGGATATTAATGAAATAAAGTTCCATTACCCATAAATGTTCTTAAACCCATAACTACAGCAAACATTTTTCCTACTTTGGAAGATCAAAATAATCAAGAACGACATTTAAATAATGAAGAAGCATCCCATAAAGAACATAACTTATCACCAACTAATGCAAATGAACCAGTTGGTATAGCTTTAAATAAACCTGTAAGGGTTAGAAGGTCGACTATTTCTGATGATTATGTAGTTTATTTGCAAGAGTCGGATTATGATTGTGGCATTGATTGTTTCATTTTCACAAGCCATAGGTAGTGATAAGTCTGAAAGATGGTTTGATGTTATGAAAAAATAGTTAAAATTAATGGCTCAAAACAATGTCTGGGATCTTGTAGACTTGCCAGAAGGTTCTAAACGAGTTGTCCGTAAATGGGTCTTTAAGACCAAATGCGACTCAAATGGCAATGTTGAAAGATATAAAGCTAGACTTGTTGTCAAAAGTTACACTCAGAAAAATGACATTGATTTTAGGGAGACTTTTTCACCTATATCAAAGAAGGATTCACTAAGAATAATTTTAGCAATCGTGGCTCAATTTAATTTAGAGCTACATCATATAGATGTGAAAACAATCTTTCTAAATGGGGATCTTGAGGAGAAAGTTTACATGGATCAACCTGAAGGTTTTTCCATTGAAGGTAAAGAAAGCATAGTGTGTAAATTGAAGAAGTTAATATATGGACTTAAATAAGCTTCCAGACAATGGTATATTAAGTTCAATAATACCATTACATCTTTCAATTTTGAGGAAATCACTGTTAGTCAGTTTATTTACTGAAAGATCAGTGGGAGTAAATTTATATCTCTAGTTCTGTATGCTGATGACATTTGACTTGCTGCTAATGACTTGGGTTTCTTGTATAAGACTAAAGAATTTCTTTCTAAGAATTTTGAAATGAAAGATATGGGAGAGGCATCCTATGTGATTGGAATTTCAATATTCCATAAGAGATCAGAAGGTTTATTAGGATTGTTTCAGAAAGCCTATATTGAGAAAATTCTTGAGAAATTTATCATGAGCAAGTGCTCAGCAAGTATAATCCCTATTCAAAAGGGAGATAAGTTTAGTCTTATGCAATGTCCAAAGAATGATGTGGAATGTAAGGAAATGGAAACAATTTGATATGCTTCTGTTGTGGACAATTTGATGTACCTACAAACCTGTACTAGACTTGACATCAATTTTCCAATAGGAATGTTGGACAGATATCAAAGTAATCCTCGTATTGATCATTGGAAGGCTGTAAAGAAAGTGATGAGATATCTTAAAGGAACAAAGGATTACATGCTCACTTATAAAAATTCTAATCATTTAAAAGTGATTGGATATTCAGATTCAGATTTTTCTAGGTGTGTTAGCTGAAGGAGCAATCTCATGGAAAAGTGTCAAATAGTTTGTCATTACTTTATCCACTATAGAAGCAGAATTTGTAGCTCGTTATGAGGCTACAATTAATGTATTATGATTGTGGAACTTTATTTCAAGACTTGGGGTTGTCGACATAGTAAATAAGCCACTGAAAATTTATTGTGATAATTCTGTAGTGGTTTTCTTTTATAGAAATGACAAATACTCCAAAGGCACAAAACACATGGAATTAAAGTATTTTGTTGTTAAAGAAGAGATTCAAAAATAAAGAGTGCATATAGCACATATTAAGACGAATGTCATGATAACAGATCCTCTAATTAAGGGTTTACAACTAAAGAAATTCAAATAACATATGCTTAGGATGGGTCTTGGTTGTGTTAATGATTGATGATAATGTTTGATGATGATGTTTTAGCGCTCTTGAGCTCAATAATAATATGTTTCTGAATATTATATTTCTTATTCATTATGTTTAGGTATACATGATTGTTTGAATAAAAAATTTATCTGTATTTTCATAACAAGTATGTGGATTATATGTTGTTTATATATAACTTATGGACTTAAACATAATAAGTTCTTAATGTAGTGGTATATGGAAGGGAGGATACGACTATACTGTGTATGACCACCATAACCCACATTATGTGATTTGTTATATTAAGGTGCTTATGATGTTAACGGTTTATAAGATTTAATTCTTGTTAGTCTTATGTTATACTATTAAATGTAATGATGAAACATCTGACCAAGTGGGAGAATGTAAGAAATATAACCTAATTTTATAGCCCAGATTTTCTATAAGACCATATTAAACTTGGTTTAGGATTTTCTTAGTTTAATAGTATATTAAATTCTAACCGTTAATTTAGTACTTGATAGACGTACAAAATGTAATGTCAATAAAGAAGTGTATATAAACTAGTCCTCTATCTAACCTAATTAAGTACAGACAAAACACAAATACAAAAAGAGTAGGTATTTGTGCATTGAATTATCCATCAAGTTATTGTACAGAAAGAGGGACCAAGAAAGAGAAGTTAGTTCGTAATCGGTAAAAGTTTTCTTCTCTACATCATAACAAATTCCACTCAAAGGAAGTGATTTATTTGCTTCATCTATATGGTTATTATTATATTCAAGATCTGTATGGGCACAAATGATTTACGTAAGATTCATGATTCATGTATGATTTACGTTTTTTTATGTTTAATAATCAAGAATAGAAAAACTTACATGCATGTCTAAATAATTATGTAGGTACTAACAATAATTTCAACGTGAGTTGCTAATGATTTGACGGTGGACGTTGAAGCAAATCAAAATGCGCTGCTTACATGTGTTATTATAAACTCAATAAAGAATATACACTGATGTCTAGTTGGTACGAATGTTTCATGTCTCCCACTCCTTTATCGAATTGCCACTTTTATGTAATGCATATATATACATATATATATATATATAATCTAGTTGTTTTACAAGTTACATATACGCGTGCAATCTCTTCAAAATCCACACCACTAATTACGTGATTCCATCAAGTGTCTATGATTATGTTAAGAGACTTTAGGCTCTATATGTATGGAAGTAGGAACGACTTTCATGTTTTGATAACACCACTGCGTGTTGTTTGATTAGGATTAGTTGATAAACATGTCTGTAATCCCTCTGTTGAGATTGGACTGCGCCGTCTTTTATCTTTGGATCTCATCCCACTTCTAACCTTAATTCCCTGCAATGTGTGGAAACAGCATTTGAATGAAATCAGACAACAAATCTTTAACCTTAATTATTCTCCCACTTTATTCCAAGCAAACGGAGATTCTTGCATAACCTTAATTTTATCCACGTACAAGGAAAAGCATAACTCTGATGCATTAGTTCTTCTATCCATCCATTGTTTTTAGAAAATGATCACAAGTTTATCCCACATGGGGCTAGTCTACATGCAACCGAGCTTCATATTCTTGCACCGTACTGGTTGCTCTGATTTTAGTAAACAACTTATCAGCTAATTTTTTTGGACGGATTGAAAATTTTAGTTGTTTGACATGATGGAAATGTTTAGTAATTAGTTGAATGAATTGGCTAATTGAAATCAATAGTTATAGTAGAGCATATTACCCTTAACCTATTCCTTACGGTAGGTGGCCAAAAACTATACACAAACAAAGTCTCTTGGTCCAAGACAGCTGGGAAGGTTGAGATGGGACTTCTGATGAAGAAATCAGTTAGTTTATTAGACTATAATTATTCCTCCGCCGGTGTCCTTGTTTGTATACTTACCGACTTCCTGTGGCGTCGTTGAGAGGTTCTTGTCGTTTTACACTGGAACAAAACCTTACACGTTGTAGATTCCAACTGAACCAACACTTTTGACCTTAAAGTAGTGTATGGTTGCTGTCCTTTTTAAACGGAGATATATGACAAAATAAAAATATTATGTTTCTCTACGTGTTTGGTTGCTATCCCAAGTAATTTTTATTCTATTCCTGAATGATAAAAACAAAAATTTTTATTCCTTTCAAAACTGAAAGATAAAATTTCTTGTCTCCATCTCTAAAACAAAACATATAAGCATCTTTTAGAAATACCCCTTCTCCAATATAAGCAATTTTTTTATTCTTAATTATATTATTAAACTTAAACTTAAACTTATTATTATTTTATTTTATTTTATTTTTATTATACGAAATTAATTATCTTATTATTATTATTATTTATTGTTATTATTATTATCAATTATTGTTATAAATTTTCTACTTATTATTATTATTTTTTTATTAATTTTATTATACTAATTTTATTATTATTATTATTATTATTATATTATTATTATTATTATCATTATCATTATTAAAATTATTAATTTATTATTATTACTATTATTAATTATTATTATTATTAAATATTAAATATTATTATAAATTTTGTACTTATTATTATTATTGTTGTTATTATTATTATTAATTATTGTTATAAATTTTCTACTTATTATTATTCTTTTTTATGATTAATTATATTATTTATTATTAATTTTATTATATGAAATTAATTATCTTATTATTATTATTATTTTGTACTTAATAATAATATTATTAATTATTGCTATTATTATTATTATTAATTATTATTATAAATTTTGTACTTATTATTATTATTATTGTTGTTGTTGTTGTTGTTATTATTATTATTATAATTATTATTATACAAGATTAATTTTCTTATTATTATTTTTATTATCATTATTATACATAATTAATTTTCTTATTATTATTGTGATTATTAAATTCCTTATTATTATTAATTTTCTTCTTTTTCTTCTATTATTATTATTAATATATTAATATACGAAATTAATTTCTCATTATTATTGTTATTATTATTATTATTATTTGTTAACTTTTTTACAAATACAAATCATTTGTTTTAAAATAATCAATGAATTACATATTTTCAATCATATTATATTGCAGGGTTAATTTAGTCATTGACACTTTTTTTATATTCTGTCAACTGCAACCAAACACATTTCTGTCCTTGAGATGGAAACAGTTTTATCTGTTTTGTCCATCACAACCAAACACCTCACTGTCTCCAATTTTTGTTCTATTCTGTCTCTAAATTTTTGTTTCATTTTGTCTCTACATACGGGAGACAGCAACCATACGCAGCGTAAGAAGCCTCCAGATGGAAGTTTAAGTTATAACAGCAAGTTCCATTTCATTTCACTTCTCTCGTCTATATCTAATATGAAAATTTCCCTTATATTTCAACTAGCATATCTAGTACAAGAAGTTGAGGTTTTGTGAATGAAATCAATTGATTTCATGAAGCATAAACTACTTTGTAGTAGTGCTGAGAAATCAAAATTAAAGTATTGCCTTTGTCCCATGCTTGATAGCTTGGCCATCGAAGGAGATCAATTCAACCACTGGGATGGAATCTACAAATCAACAAGAACTCGCAACATGCCTTCCAGAGGGAATTTTGACTTAGATCTGTCGAGTTATTTGAGAACAGCATGAAGTGGTCCACACTCAGACAGAGGATAAGCACTATCCTTTTACCTCTATGCTTAAAGCTCAAATTGCACAAGATGAAGCAATTCATTGAAAGCATGAACGTTCCATTTAAGGGTACGTAAAAGTCTTGTTTGTTCCATAACAACCACAAGCTACACCTAAAACATCTTCGGTGAATATGCAAGTGAATTAGAACGGAGAACTTAGTAGTTAGTTTACTCCTTTTAGAGGTATTCGAGAGGGTGACCTGCTATCATCATATCTCTTTGTACTTTGTATGGAACGACTGGGGCACCTAATTAATAATTCAGTTTCTCAAGGAAGATGGAAGGCTATTAAATTAAGCCGAAGTGGGCCTCCTCTATCATATTTATTTTTTGCTGATGATATCATGTTATTTTCGGAAGCTTCAATTGAACAAGTGTATGAAATTCGAGACATCTTGAATCTGTTTTGTGCAGTCTCAAGTCAACGGGTTAGCCAAGACAACTCACGATGTTTTTACTGTAGCTCCCCCTTACCGAAGGGTACGCACCGGGACGCCCGTGGGTCATTTTCGACGCATATCCTACAGCAAGGAAGTGCTACTCTTGCAACTATCACTAAATTCTCGCATGGCATCAGTACAATTAAACCGCATTATACAAATCACTAAAATTTAAAACCATAATAATCTTTCATTTCATAATATCAATCCAAAATATAGACAAGTCTATCAGTC
>JANIJH010000224.1:24343603-24359696 GCA_024520975.1 Erythroxylum areolatum
TACAGTCATTTTCCTGTGCAAAATTTACTATTCATGTGCATGTACACCTTATATAATGCATGAGCATGAGATGTGTTGTTTTTTTTTTCTCACATGTACTAATTTCTAGGGTTCAAACCCTTTGTAAGGAAACGAGATGTTACATAATGTATGTATAATAATAATGAATGACTATCTTCCCCTTAATAGAACAAAATATATGTTAATAAATGAAAACATATATTGATGAGATTTGATTTTTTGGTTATATAAATCAAAACAACATGAAATTAATGTTCCTACAAGTGCAAAACAAAGGCAAAACAATATGAAAATAACCACTTTGTTTTATGGTGGGACTGAGTTTCTAATTGTATTGCAGCTAGTCGTGGGAAACCAACAGCGTTTGGATTTCAGTTGCTGGAGCTATTGCAGCTGGGTAATATATACTACACATGTTTTTTATTCTGGTAAGATATTTTTGTAGGTATTCAAATATTTTTTATAATCGTACCGAGCCTTGAAAATTTGAAAACCTTGTTTGAATTCATCTGCAAGGGTTTCGATGTTCCTGAATATAAAGTACTTTCACCTTTTACGAAGTTGATTTTTTAGTGATAATATTACTCTGTCAATGTTCAATTTGAAGTTGTCCCATATGGTCAAGGAATTAATCTAGAACACAAATACATAATTCCTGTGGTCACTGCTGTTGGAATTCAGGGACTTCTCTTGTATTGTGAGGGAAGCAGTAGCTCAAGTGGTATTTCATCAATTGACTTTCTAACAATGATATGAAGGAACATACTATTTTACATCTCAAGAGGTCCTTAAATGCATGACCAATGTTGGTTCTTCATGCTTTTTTTTGCTAATACTCGTTACCTTTGTTTGAAGGAACACATTGATTATGATGTTGTAAAAAGTGTGAATCTAGAGTTTAAAAAAGAAACTGTGCAGATCAATATCTACAAACAACATAGACAAATGATTCAAGTAGAGCTATTGTACAAAGAAGGGTTTTTATGATTTATACTACAGTAGTCTTGTTGTGAAACATAAGTGCTACCCTATATAATCTTATTAGCATCTTAATTGTCTGTTTGGTTTCTTTTTCTTCTTGCAGAACATACAACCACATGAACATGAAAAGCTGCCCCAAGTTGAACTGCTGGTCATTGATGAAGGTGCTACTATTTCGTTGCCAGTAGTAAAATCTCTTCTTGGTCTATATCTTGTCTTCCTTTCATCCACTGTAAATGGGTACGTGATTTGATTGGTTTCTCTCTTTATCTGTTTAATGTTTTATCTGCCTATAAGATATATAGATTTCCATAAGTACCAAGCATGCTTAATGCACATGCTCTAGTTTTCCATAAGTACCATACATGCTTAATTGTTAGAGCATAACATAATTGTATTATTTATAGCTGAAATATTTTGTATCCTCTACTCTCTCTTCATACGTGTATTGCTCTCATAGGTTATGTTAGTATCTCCCTCATCATTCTGTTATGATTCTTCTGTCCTATTGTACTGTATTATGCTTTATATATAATAAAAGAACCTGAGCACAAGTCGGTGACTCAATATATTCTTTCATTACTCTAGCTTTACTATCTTGGTATCAGAGCAATATCACCATGTTGGTTTCGTATGAAACTTCCGATTATGCTGGGTCCACTTCCTCAACTCCAAAAACCTATACTCTGTTTAGCTCCTCTAGCCAAACTATCGTGATTAAGGTGGATCGCGAAAACTATTTGGTTTGGGAATCTGTGGTATTGCCTTTAATTGAGGGTAACAAATTAGAATCTCATCTTGATGGCACATCTCGCATCCCACCTCGTCTCTTCCTTGATGGTGTAGGGACCAACGTAAATCTCGACTATAAGTATTGGTATTCCATTGATCGCTTGCTTGTAGGATGGCTGAGAAATACTATGACTCAAGACATTCCTCCATCTTAGTAAGATATTCCTCCATTTTTATACCATTTTTACGAGTTTGATGAAGCTCTGTATTGTAAACCTTTTTCGGGCCTTAGTTGAAAATCAATTCAATACACAAATTAAAGCTATCCAGTGTGATAATGGTTCATAATATATGCCTCTTATACCTATTGCACAAGCTGCTGGAATTAATCTTAGATTACCTGTCTATATACTTCTCCTCAAAATGGACGTGCAGAGAGAAAGCATAGACACATAGTAGAAATAGTTCTGACCTTATTAGGACAAGTAAGAATGCCACTTGTTTACTGGGTTGATGCTTTTCAAGTTGCTATTTATTTGATTAATAGATTTCCCACACCTATTTTGGAAGGCACATCACCTCTTTTTAGGTTATTTAAAATAGAATTAGATTATAAGATTATACAGCCTTTTGGATGCGCTTGCTACCCATGCTTAAAACCATACAACAATCATAAGTTTCAATTTCATAGTCAACGATGTGTCTACCTTGGGATTGCATCTCAACAAAAAGGCCATAAATGCTTGAGTGCCTCTGGAAAAATTTTTGTATCATGACATGTTGTATTTGATCCTTCTTTGTTTCCCTTTATCATAGGATTTCTGAATCGTCAAGTTGAATTGTCTGAAATAGATGGTGTAGTGCCACTCATGATTCACCTTTCAAACTTATCTGTACACTCTGCCTCACCTCAAGGACAAGAAGTGACTGTTCTTGAGGCTTCACTTGCTCATTCTAGTGCTTCACCTGGGAATAATTTTTTTTCCTCGGGACATTTCTCCTGTTGTTGATCTGACAAAATTTTCTTCAACAAATAGGCCCGATGATTTTTCCACTTCAGAGGTTCAAGTGTCTCTATAAGACCAACTAAATAAACACCCAATGACAACAAGGGCTAAGGATGACATTTTCAAGCCTAAATATCCCTTCATTAAACTTCATCATTCAAAAGATCCAGCTTCTTTGTCACGAGTAGCTGAACCCGTTTTAGTAAAAGATGCATTTGCATCTTCTCACTAGCGGCAAGCGATGATAGATGAATTCAATGCCTTACAATGAAACAAAACATGGATTTTGGTTCCATACAATGGTACTCAGCAACTAGTTGATTGTAAATGGGTGTTCGAAACTAAGTTTAAAGCTGATGGATCTATTCTAAAACATAAAGCTTGGTTAGTCGCGAAGGGTTTTCAATAGGCTGTCGGAATTGATTATGGTAAAATGTTTAGTCCTGTGGTCAAACCTACCACTATCCAACTCGTACTGACAATTGTTGTTACCTTTAAGTAGGAAATATGATAGCTTGACGTGAATAACTCATTTCTAAATGAATTTCTATAAGAAGATGTCTATATGCAACAACCTGAAGGATTTCTTAATTAGTGACGACCTAATCATAAATGTAAGTTAGTTAAAGCTATTTATGGTTTAAAGTAGGTACCTCGAGCATAGTTTGAACACCTACAACTCACCTTACTGCAATGGGGCTTTAAAAATGCCAAGAGTGATATCTCTTTATTCTTGCTTCAAACGGGTAATCTTACTGTGTTTGTATTGATTTATGTTGACGACATTATGATCACTGGAAATAATTATGCATTTTTGAAAGCCTTTATACAGAGACTGAATACACTATTCTCTCTTAAGGATTTAGGAACCCTATATTATTTTCTTAGACTTGAAATTTATAGAGATAGTTCAGGTATATACCTGAATTAAGGAAAGTACATTTTCGACTTGTTAAAGAAATTTAACATGCTGGATTGTGCATCTATGCCTACTCCAATGGTTATTGCTTAACAATTTTCATTGACTGATGGAGAACTTATGTCAGATCCTACTTTCTATCATCGAGCTATAGGCTCTCTTCAATACTTAACAACTACTCGTCCAGATATTTCTCTACAAATAAACTTGGTTAATTTTTGTCTCAGACAATAACCATCCATTTTCAAGCTGTTAAATGTATTATACGTTATCTCAAAGGCACCTATAGATATGGACTTCATCTAAAACCATTTTCTTCACTTTAGCTGATGGCTTACACAGATGCAGACTAGGCTACAGATGTAGATGATCAAAATTCAATGGCAGGATTCTGTGTGTATCTTGGAGGTACATTAGTGTCGTGGTCTTTACAGAAGCAACTAGTAGTCTCTCCGTCAAGTACATAATATGAATATAGGGCACTGGCTAATGGAGCTGCTAAGGTTAAATGGTTAAGTTCATTGTTATTTGAGCTTGGTTTTTTCCTCATACGACCCTCTATAATGTGGTGTGATAATCTAAATGCAGGAGCACTAGCTGCCAATCTTATTCAATATGCTCGCAGTAAACATATAGAAATTAATGTTCACTTTATTCGAGATTTAGTATTGTCTAGCTCCATTAATGTCAAATATGTTCCTTCTTCTCATCAAGTAGCTGATTGTTTAACCAAAGCCTTAACTCACTCTCAATTTCTACTCTCAATTAAGGAACAAACTTGAGTTGTTCATCACACCCTCTTGTTTAAGGGGGAATGTTAGAGTATAACTAAATTGGATTATTTATGGCTGTAATATTCTATATTCTCTACTCTCTCTTTATATGTGTATTGCTCTCATAAATTCTGTTAGGATCTCCCTCATTCTTTTATTATTCTTCTATCCTATTGTATTGTATTATGTTCTATATATAATATGAGAGCCTGAGCACAGGTAGGTGACTCAGTATATTCATTCATTACTCTAGCTTTTCTATCTTTAATGCACATGTTCTAGTTTGAAATTCATTTCTTGTTTGATAAAATGGTTTTATACTTGCATATTAATGTACATGATCACTTGAATCTGTAAAGGGACTAGCCCAGTCGTTGTCACTAAAACTTCTTCAACAGTTGGAAGAACAAAGCCGGATGCCTACAAAACATATGGAGGGCTCACTTTCTGATTTTAACAGTTCTTTTTTGATTTGGCAGTTGAATTACTACATAATGCTTTCCTTATTAGTTTCTGTCAGGACTACCATAAATTCTAAATATATCCCTTGTAATGTGCATATTTTGGTATATAAAATGTAGTACAAAATGTTAAATTGACTATAGTTATGAAGTATTAAGCAAGGCTGCTACGAGGACTTTTTGCACTTCTTATGATAAAAGTTGATTAAATACTTCACTTGTAACATTTCATTTCCATACTAAGGGTTAGATCCCTATATTTCTGTAAACGAGAAATAACAATGAGAGATTAGGAAATGCACTTCATGCTCATGCATAATATAGTATACTTAAACGTGAATTTGATTATTGCACATATTACAACGATTTGTTCATGCATTCATTTGACATTTTTTGGGTATAAATGATTGTTTTAATGTGATTATGATATGGATAGTGAATATTTTGCCTTAAAAATTAATTTGGTGAATTAAATTATTGATTTAGAATTTTTGGTGAAATTTGAGAATTTTCTTAAATTATGGGTATTTCTGGACTAGAAAAATGCCAAGTGGCAAAACAATTGAAAAATGACAGTAGAAATTAGTGATAAGTGACATTAAGATTTAATGACAAGTGTCATTGAAATTTTGAAAACAATTGGATTAGAAATTGGAGACAAATGGACTAGCTTTTTAAAAGAGCCAATTGGAGACTACAATAAAATGACAAATGGCAAGTAACAAGTGTCACAACATTTGCCATTCACCACTCATGATTTATTTTACCTAAATTAAAGACCATCTCATGGTCTTTCACTTGTCATTTTCAATATATGCTTCTTTTCTTCATCTTCTTCATTTGCTCTCTTCTTCACTCATGACCGTCTCACTCTCACCCCCATCATGTTGATTTTTGTCCAACTTTTTCACTTTGTTTCTTCAAGATTTGTTGTCTTCTCCATCTTGTTACTAAAAGACCTAACTCTTCTACCTCGAATGATGATGATGATCGCGTAAGCCATGGAAAGCTAGGGTTTCATGGTGATTGAAGAAGCTTGGAGTCTAATCAAGTAAGTTAAACTTTGTTCTTTATGGGTTGTCTAAAAAAGTATATATGATGATAGTTGGTGATAAAATGATTATAAAAAAAGATGTTGAAAAAATGTGTGTAACATGGGTGAACAGTGAACATATCCATGTCTTGCTTTTGTGTTTTGATGGGTAATAAATTATGGAATGATATAATGTGAGTTAATAGAGTAAATGATGTTATATATATGTTGGAACGTGGGTAAAGAAATGATCACATTGATTTCTTGTTTTCGTGTTTATAATGATCAATATTTCATAATTTGTTGTAGAAATTAGTTTCAAATCAAAAGATCATTAAAGATGGTGTAAGAAAAAGTGCAGAAAATTTTGATAGATAATGGATTTTTATGTTCTGTTTTCTTCATGTAGGAATGTGGAAAGGGGCTTTTAAGGAAGAAGATGGAAATATGGATTTCTTGGGAAGTTTCTTCTCAATACAAATGGAGAGTTAAATGACATCATCCAACATCTAGTATTGTTAAAGATGGACTAGTTGGTCATTCTCATAATTTAGTCCTCCTAAGTGTCAGTGTAAGACCCTAAGTTATACCCTAGTTAAAATGTTACATGTCCATGAAAGTAAAAGTGATAGGTGTTGAAATTTCGATCTGATTGTAAATTGCATATGTCTTGAATCTATGGTCCATCAAACCATGATTAGTAACTTGGAATTAATTGTACCATTAGAAAATTGATGTATTAAAATGTACATTTAGACTAGGAAAATGTTAAGTGGCAAGATAAGTTGGTACATGAAAATTTGGATGACTAAGCCTATAAATTGATTGACATTTGACAACATTGATTAAATAACAAATGACCTGGCAGGATTGTGACATTTGGAAGCTTGAGGAGTGGACAAATGGGATGCACGCAATGGAGACATATGTCATTTTGTGAGAGTGACACCTAGCATCAAATGAATCTAGCTAAGGCAAAAGTATTTTTGCTAATCATTCTTCCTCTCCTTGTCCATTAACCACCAAAACACGATGCTCTTTCATTCTTGTGTATTTGGATTATTGTGCTTGATTACCACATCAAGATGTTGCATCAAGGAAGTTAGACCTTGTCATCTTTTGTGCTATTGTCTTCTTGGTGTTAAGATCATCCTAGTTTCACTTGGATTTTGGAGTTGTGTTTGTTGCCTGGAAGGCTAGTTTGGCTTGTTCTTTGGAGTTGGAATTTTAAATTAAATAAGTAATGGAATTCTAAACTTGATAGCATGTATTAATACAAGTTCTATGATAATTGAATTGGCATGGAATGATAATTGGTTTTGATGTATGAAAGATTTTTTGAATTAGATTTGGACATGAATTTGATAAGGGATTGAAGCATGAATAAGGTAGAATTGAAGTGAAATTGATGGACTTTGGTGAAGGTGTGTTGGATGGAGTATGAAGGAGTCAAATTTATAAACAAAATGAAGGTCATGGGTGAGTGAACCTTCGGTTCCCTCATCCCACAATCGTGGGATTTATATGGCACCTTTCCATGGTTGTGGGAAATGTTTTGGAAGGGAAAAAGGTTGGTTTTGTAGATTTGTTGGATTATAAAAGGTTAAGGCACTTTTTAATGGCGTAATTAGACTTGATTAAGGTGTAAAATGAGCCTAGTTTGATGTGGAATTAGTTTATTAAAGGTTAAATAAGGTTTGGATTATTAATTGAGATAATAACTTAAGGAAGGTGTTATTTGGTAACAAAGTATCTAATTTTGAAACTTATGAGTTGTTAAAGGAATGAAGTATACTTATGAATGCAAATGTGGTTCAAAGAACATAAGTAGTGTAAATTAGGTGTGATTGTTTGTAAATTGGAAATTTGTGTGGATATATGTATAACGTGTAATCACTTAAGGCTATAATCGATGCATTATTACAAATGCTTACATTCATAAGACTTATTGAATTTGTTCAGGCATGAATGAATGCATTCAAATTGAGCATAAAGAAGTGAATTCATACGTATGCATTATTTCACTGTCATGTGATTCTGAGATGTAAAATGTTTTCTTTTAAAACTGTCAAGTCCTGATTGTGGGTAAATAGGCATGTCTAAAAGGGTCTGCAACTGCTTCTGTGACTAGACACTAAGGTGTCTTCTGTATCTAGACACTTCGGTGTCTTCTGTACTTGACACTCCGATGTCTTCTGATCTCAGACACTTCAATGTCTTCTGTTTTAGAGAATTAACTCTCTTCTATTTTTGATATACCAATCATAGGTATCTTCTATTCTGGTCCAGTTATCCACTTCTGTATAAAGGACTACCAGGCTAATTTTTTGTGTTATGATATATGTTCAGTTATGTAACAAGCTAGGTTCTGATTTGATACACGATAAATATTGATCTGCTACAAGTTCTGTTCTATACTAACACAATTATATCATGTTCTAAGACTTTTAAGTTCTGTTTAGAAGTAATGATATTTTGTTCTAATATTTACATGATTTTCTCTTATGCATGTATATTCTATTATGATGAATTATATTATGTTCTGATGCTTTTAATGGTCTGATCACTCTTTAATTTAAATAATTAAAGATTGCTTATAATATGATTTGATTTAGTACATGTGAATGCTAAAAAATTGTTAGAAACAGTCATCATTTTATATCTTGTTTAGTTATTTCCCCACTAAGCTATATGCTTAGCATGGTGGTTTTGCCTCCGTGTAGGTTATGATAAGAAGATTTGAGACTGGGACAGAGACAGCTGCAGTGACCAAGAATGATGTGGTTTATTTAGGAAAATGTTTAGTTTGTTTTTGAGTTATACTCAATGTGATAAGGCATTTCGTATTTTATGTATATGGTTTGTAATAACCTTAATATAGGATGAATTTAGAATTTATGACATGTATTTTGATAAGTGCAAGGTGTATGATATGTTTTATTTTTAACTCACCAAATTATGCAAGCTAATTATGTTGTTTTATTTTTAAGGAACTTCTGAAGTATCTTGATATGTGTTAGGTATGTTTTGTCTGGCATCTGTATATCCTCTTAAGGGGTATATGGGTGTTACATGGTTTAGTATCAGAGCATAGTTTCGACAATTTTGGTTTAACCAGCGCTTGACTATTGCTTATACTTAAATATAAGAGTTGTGTTTATCCTAATACGGTTTGTCCTATGTTTTGGTTTTAGAATTAAATATGGAAAGATCTCACGAAGCTGTTGACAAGGTTGCTAAGAGTAATAATCCTATGCAATCTCGTCTGTTTATTTTGGGCCCCTTTTGGGTAAATCGAAACGAAACTAAATTCCCTCCTCATCCACCTCTAGCTCAAGGAGAGGCTTTATTTAAGCTGTCACAATATATGATGACTCTATTGCATCGTATGACTGCACCCAAGGCTTCGATTGATCAGTTGCAGAAATATGGAGCCAAAGAATTTATTGGAACATCTCTAGAGGAATCTAAAAGGACAAAATTCTAGTTGGAAAAGGTGAAAAGTGTGTTAGATGAAATTAGCTACCTACTTGACCAAATGGTCCATTGTGCTGTCTCTCTTCTTCAAGGAGAGCAATCTATGAGTGGTGGAAATTTGTTCTAAGGTATCCTCAATTACCCTAACCTTTGACTTGGGATTTCTTTTCCCAAGAATTTAAACTCAAGTATGTGACGAAAGTTTATAAAAATGAGATGTGGAAGTAGTTCTCGAACTTAAAGCAGAGAAACATGTCTGTCGTTGAATACGACAAAGAATTCAATCAACTCAGTAAGTATGAACCTGAACCTGTACTTACTAAAAAGTTCCGTTGTCATTTATTTAAGGGTGGTTTGAATGACTCAATTAAAGAGCACCTTGCAACATTCACTCTTTTGCTACAAATGAGCTATCATCAGCTGGTACAAGCTGCCATTAAACTAAAGAAGCAAGAGATTGTTAAGAGAGAAATAGTTCAGCGAAGGGGTTTTACAAGAGGAGATAAGTTCTCGAGTGAAAGAAGTCGTGAAGTTGCTTCTACTGCTCATGAATTCATTTAGAGATTTGTAGTTAAGGGAAAGCGCAAGACTTTCCCTCATTAGCTGATTTTGGTAGGGGTTCTTCTATGGGCCAAGAATTTGGTGCTCCGGAGTGTCCTCATTGCTCCAAATACCATCGGGGTCCTTGTAGGAGGACTATGGGTGTATGTTTTCATTATGGCAGCCCTGATCATTTTATAGCAAACTGTCCTATAAGACAACCTCATATGCCACAAGCTAGTGGAGAGGTTTCTCATGCATCTGTTGGGAACAAAGGAAGTGGTAGAGGTCGTGGAGGATCTAATTAGATAAGTCCTAATCTGAATACTCTTTTAGAAATTGTTGATCGACCTGTTTTGCCTTTTGCTTTGGCTCTACCTTATGCTTTGGAAGCTCGTAAGGATTAGGATACATCTGAAGTCATTGAGGGTATTGTTTCTCTCTTTAATTCTAAAATGCATGCTTTGTTTGATCCTAGATCCACTCATTCTTATATCTGTGTTGGAGAAATTTCTTATAAAGAGATGCTTATAGATCAGTTAGAGTATGATATTCATGTAACCAATCCTTTGGGTAATAGTGTGTTGGTTAATCAAGTTTATAGAAACTATCCTATTATGATCCAAGGAAGTGAGTTTGTAGTGGATCTGATTAAATTGCCTTTTCATGAATTCGATTTAATTTTGGGTATGGATTGGTTGTCCAAGCATTAGGCAATGGTTGACTGTAGTGCTAAGGCAGTTATGCTTAGGAAGCTTGATCAACCTAAAATAATATTGTATGGCATCCGCATTAGTTCTCTAACAAATGTGTTATCTGTCATGTAAGCTCAAAGGTTCCTGAGGAGGGGGTGATGTGAGCAAGGCTGCACATGACGGATATATCGACAAACACCGAGATCAATGCGGTGCTAATCGAGACTTGATGTTGCCTTTTAGTCTCGCAAATCGGACTAGGCTTAAAAGATTTAAGGCTGCGTTAAATTCATTCGTGGCTCGCATGATTGATGATGGACTCCGGAAGAATCAAGATTCTCGATTGCAATTTTAGTTTGTTAGTTTGTCAATTTAAGCCAAGTTCTAGGCCTGAACAACCCTTGACGAGTGTGCACGGTAGGCACATATGCTAGCGCCCAGTAGGCCCAGGCACGCATGGCAGCAACCAGCAGATCAAATGCCAAGCATGCTCGACTAGGCGCACCGCCTGGCCTCTTTTGCTGTGGACAATTTTTCCTACTATTTTTAGGACAATTGTGACAGTATTATTTTACCTAATTAGGCCAAGGATGTTGGCCCAATTTTGAGTTATTTAGGCAACTATAAATAACTACCTTGACATTATTTTGAAGATATACTTTGATAGTTTAAAAGCTTTGTGAGGAATTTTCTTCATGTTCTTGTTGTTCCTAGAACCCTAACTCTACTTATCAATTAATCTTAATAGTGACGTATTGTTTTGATTCAATTTTCTTGTTTTAATGATAGGTTTAGGTTGCTTGGACAATAACGATCCTTAAGGTCTAGAAAAGTATCAAAAACCTTGCATATCTACTTTGTTTAAAGGCTATCGAATTATATCAAGATTAATCTCCTTCTGCGTGCACATCATCTTTGGTATCAGAGCATTAGGTTTTTGGGGAAGATTCAATTTTACTCCAATAGACGAACGAGACAGTCGCTTTCACCATCAATTCGTCGGTCCAACCCTAAAAAAAAGGTGCGAAGTTTCTGATTAGGGTTTACCCTTGACTGCTGGAATTGCGTCTTGAATTACGAGATATCTATAAAAAAAAGAAAAGAAAAGAAGAAGAAGAAAGAGAAGAAAAGAAAAACAAAAAATGAAAAAAATTGCAGAACAAAAAGTGTTACTGCCGAGTTCAAGAATTACACTATTTTGGAAAGTCTTACGTGAAGGGTTGGCAATTGAATAGGATGAATTTTAGACCTATCTTGCATGACATTACTTTGAAAAGAGTTCCAAAACTTGGCACCATTATTGGCTTTCTTGATCAGAAGGAGTTAGGTTTTTCGAAGTACAACTTAAATGTTAAGGAGTTGATAATCCTTCATATTCAACACATACCCTATCTTTATATTCTCGGTCTCTACTGAGTCCCCGCACTCTTGAAATACTTGGAATGTCTTTTCACCCTTTTCTTCCTATTTCAATTTCTCCAACCTGTTAGGTAAAGGTAAGAGTTAATCTTAACAATAAATTGGAACTCAGTATTTACTTCCAAGCTAAAAATGTATCATTTTCTGCTTCAAGCTTATTTTCTGCTTCTTCCATACAAGCAATTCCTTGAGTAGTCCTCTTAAGATTCTCAAGCTCCTCTTCACTTCATAAGATTTTTGCACTAACATCCCTTGGGTATATCTTGAGTTGATGTGGTTGCTCCTCTTCACTTTGTGGTTCCAGGTGATTGTTATCTCCCCACCTAGACATTGCATCTTATTGGAACCATTTCACATCTTACTGAAATTACAAAGTGTTAGCAACATCAACGTTAACTAATTCTTCCAAGGATGTACCTGAGTTTTGTTGGCTCTTACATTCTTTGAAGCTATACCAAAATTGTATTTCCTCCTGTTGGAATTATTGTACTCCTTGTTGAAACTATTACTTCTGTTCATTAATTTTTTATTTTTTATTCACCAAGTACTAAACAAAATTTGAATAGATCATGAAATAGTTGAAATGAAACTAATTACAAACAAATATTTATAAAACAACAGTTAAAATCAAGAACAAAAACTAAAACACCGCACTCCCAGACAATGACGCCAAAATTAACGTAGCACATCGTACCCTACTCAAAATAACTAGACCTACAACTATAGTAGTGTTGAGTCTAGATCAATCTCACAGAGAGTGTGTAAAGGAAATAAAAATAATCTATGATTAGGTTTTGTGGGTGAGGGTGTTGGATTGGTTTAATAACAAAATAAAGTAAAACTAAACAAATGAAAACAAATTAAAGAAATATGCAAAAAAGATGAAAGTGATGAATTTGTTAGTATCCTGTTCTTCAGTTCAATCTCAGCCTACACCCAATTAAACATATTTCATTGAATTGTTATTATTTTACCTCTCCTAGCAAATAGTAATCATAGGTTAACGATAAGCTCTATTAACCCTAATTTTCCCTCAAGTTGTGTTTAATTAAAAGATGCTCGTTAATTAAACCTAACTACAAAATAACCTAGGATACAATCTCTAGATTTAATTGTGCAGTTGCATTACAAATTAGGAAAATCGATTAATCAAGGCAACAATCATATACGCTCGAGTCATTTAACTAAGGTTAAGTTATCCCTAATGATTCGAAATCAATCGGAAACACAACAATTACGGATTGTATCTCTAATTGTTCGATATCATTAGTTGCTACAAATGAATCTCAAATATAACAATTACAAATTATATTGAAATTCTAGTAGTGGGTTCATACACAAACAATCAAACGATAACAAGAAATATACATGAAACTCAAATCCAAATACATAGGATATCTTAAACAATTCCTAAAGAGAGAAAGAACAATGAAATATATGCTTAACTGGGTTCTTCGACATCGATGACACCTCCAAACCAGCTTCGGGAAGCTACCTCTCCATAGGTCTCTAAGGGATTAAAGCTTTGCCCCTTATTCTCTTCAAAACCTTTGAAGGGCCTTCAACCCCTCTGAACATTTTCCCTAAATGAAACATGTCTTTGATATCACCAAAATGTTGCTTTTATACAAAAATGTAGGGTTTAATGGACAATTGGCCCTACTCATAATGGTGAGTGGGTGTGTCACGGGTGTGAGGAACATTTTTCTGGATGGCCATGAGCTACCAAATGCTCATCATCTTGATGCTTTCTTGTCTTCTCTTGCTTTTAATCTTCTTCTTCTTGCTCCATGAAGATAAGTGAGTGTGAATCTTAGGAAAACGGCTCAATTATAATACTTTCGTCTCATTTTAGCTCTTTTATTTCTGAATTGTACCTAAAATCATATATGAACTAAAGCAAGTATCTTAAAATTTTTAATATCATTAACCACTAAGTGTTATTGAATAAATATACAATCAATTAAGCACATATCAAAACTAAAACTTGAATTACCTAGAAAAGAAGAACTCTTATGTGGACAAAGACGAAAACTAGAGACGAAGACAAATGAAGAAGGTCATGTGGACCAAGATGAAGATGGGCATGTGGACAAAGACAATGATGGATCGCTGCAACTATTGGAATGCGAGGAGGAAGACAAAGATAAGTTAATCAAACGTTATTTCATAATTAGGTTTTCAATATGTAGAAAACGATGTCATTTTAGTGAATAAATTGATGTCATTTTTTTTAATTGAAACTATAAATTATATCCTTTAGATACGAAAATTATTTCATAGCTAAAAACTTTTAGCTACGAAAATATTTCCAAGCCAAAAGAAGAAAGTAGAAGATCTATTTGTAGACTACAAATATATTTTCGTAGCCAAATGTTTTTAACTGAAATTATAGGATCTGTCACTTCTAGCTACCGAATTCATTTCATATCTAAAACAATTTGGCTACAAAAATATATTTGTACCCATAAGAAAAAGAATGAAACCATTTGGCTATGAGTATATTTTCATAGTCAAATGTTTTTAACTCAAATTATATGTTCTATAACTTGTAGCTACGAATTATAGTTATGAAAATAATTTCATAGCTAAATGCATATTTTCATAGCCAAATAGTTTTAACTCAAATTATATGATCAGTAATTTCGTAGCTAAAGGTATTTAGCTAAGAAAGCATATTCGTAGTTAAAAGAAGAAAAAATAAAAATATTTGGCTATAATTATATTTTTGTAGTCAAATGTTTTTAATATAAATTGTAAATTTTAGCTACGGGAAACTTTTCGTAGCTAAAGTCATTTGGCTACAAAAATTGGTTACGAACATATTTTCATAGCAAAATATTTTTAATTTAATTTATAATTTCATAGCTAAATGAATTTGACTGCAAAAATATTTATTTCATAGCTAATGGCATTTCAACTACAAAAATATATTTATAGCCAAAAGAAGAAGAATGAAAACATTTGGCTGTGAATATATTTTTGTAATCAAATGCTTTTAACTTAAACTATTGAATCTGTGACTTTTAGCATTTTGGCTATAAAAATATATATTCGTAATCCAAAGAAAAAGAATAAAAGAGAATGAAAAACTCACACATCAACGTTTTTAATACAATTAGGTTATGACAATTCACTGGCGAAAACTAAAGATATGAAGGATTCATAAACAGGTGATTCTGACAATTCATTGGCGAAAACGGTCCCATTTCATTAACTGAATTCACATGGACGCCGTCTTCTTTTCCCTTGGCCAGAACCACAAGGACACAATTGCAGTGAGAAGCTTTTCAGTCTTCCCCTGATCTAGCGAAGAGACAAGAAAGAAGTCAATGACGCACTGTTCTTGCCTCCGGTAGTAACATGCATGGAAGTTTGGAGACGGATATCACATGTTGCTGTCTTCTTTACAAGGCTTTGGCTCTTGTAGTCTAGTGCATCACAATCGGCAGGACTTCAGATAACAGTAACACACTATCAGCGGAAGGGTACGCATGCAAATGGTTTCTTCAGATTTTGTTTTTTCTATACGAAGTAAGAAAGTTCTTCCTTACTCGCTGAGGATTATCTGGAATGATGAGGAATAGTACCCGTATTATCGTATTACGGAGTAATACTTCTTAACATTGAATCACAATGATCAATGATTTAACTTGAGTGATCATGCGAGACGACAAGATTGACTTGATTCTATGAATTCAATGGTCGACACTGTATTCCTTTGCTCGTTTTGGCTCTAGTAGTCCTTACAATACTGTTCATCTTTTATGTTTTGAGTACTATGATATCAGGCCACATGCTAGGTGGTTCAGCCTGATTCTGGCGAGGCTGCACGTTGCCGTTTGGATCCATGAGGTTGGTTAGCTCCGGCTTGAAGATTTATGCAAAACAAAGAAGGCACGTCGGGGGTTGTTTCCCGATAGGCTCCTCCGACGCTCAAGTTAGTCTTTTGGTGAATGTAGGATCGTTGTGAGCCGGAAAAACTAGGGTTATGAGTACGTACCTCTCTTGTGATAAAATCATACCTTATATATG
>JANIJH010000224.1:24458506-24473853 GCA_024520975.1 Erythroxylum areolatum
GAATTTATTAATTATGTCCTTAACAACAAATCCCAAAATGACACCAATGGCTATGAGTAAAAATGCTTGAGCCCATGCTATGTTTGTCTGCAAAGTTGCAACTTCATTGACTTGTTCATTTGTTGGTTGTGCGACTGGAGCTAGCATAGAGGAGGGTTCATTGGCGGTGGGGACAATGTCTACATTGCGATGAGTCAGCCTATATGAGTCTATGGCATAAGCAGTTTGTGCTTCATCCAATGTCCGATACCCCTTAAATCGAGCATTCGGAAATCCCTCAGTTGCTAATTTGACATCATCCCAATTGGTAAAAATACCAACTTGACGTCCAACAAATACTATATAAAAATTGTATCGGCCCATATATTAGTACCTAAAAAGGAATCATATTATCACCATCCATACATGCAGGAAAATGACAAACATTAAATAGTAAGTAAACCAACCATTCATAAATAAGATAATTGTTCAAACATACATAATTTGGTTTTATTAAAAGGAAGGCGGTAGTGTCACATGGAGTACATGGAACGGTTTAATTGAGTCACACCCACAATGTTTTCATTGTTTAAACAACGCTTTCACTGTGGTTATGCATCGAGGAGGACTGCTACTGAGAAGGAAGATGATGCAACAACAACAGCATAAAAGAAATTCTTTTAAAAGACTCAACTAAGTTAATAAATAATCATAATACCAATACTGTTTTTGTGGATATTTTAACTCTAATATTTTGCTACACTTCTGTATATTGCAAAGACACATTGACTGAGCATACTCAAAACCAATATATCTATAAAATATGATGCTTACAATTTGAAGAATACTAACGCATGATATGTGTTTCTTCTCAAAAGTGATGGCTATATAGATTTCAATTACATGAAACAAGCTTCTGTTTATATGATCTCAAAGTTGAATCTTTTTGCAAATTATGTCTCCTAACTTTTGTGTGACTTCAAATAAGGTCTAAATTATAGCATACACTTGTTGCTCAAAAAAATGAGTCCTAAAATGATTATGTAATTGTTTGAAACTTATTACTATTATTTAACTGTTTGAAACTTATTGCTTACCCTACAAGAAGGTTTTAGTACCTATCTTTAGTTATGCATGTCAAAGTAAACTAGAAGGAATCGCTTAACTGCATGTATAGTTACTCAAATTTGTCATCATATTTTAAGTCTCCAATAATAGTAATTTAAATGTCTTTTACAAATGTCTCCTTCAATATTACTCTAGTACAAGGCTTAAATAGGCCGATGATCTGTTGTTCATGATCTTACTCCTATAGCGTGATGGACCACATTAGTTTATGATGTTGTATCCATTGAACATAAATTGTACACGCTATAAATTATCAACCAATTAAGTTAATCATCATAACTAACATACAAACTGCCTGGTTTCTTTCAATGTCTACAGTGAAAGTCTGTAAACCATGAATATTGTACAAACATCAACATCTTCCAACCAATAATACAAGGGTATATTTCATTTACAAGTCAATCGGTTGATTAAATTTAGAAAATATGAAATACCTGTCAAAAGAAATAGCAGATAATCTTTGGAGATAATTGCAACCTCTCACCGATCAACAACAACCAAGGATTCCTAAACAGAAAGAAAGAAACAGGTTAAATTATTCAAATGGATCCAAATCCATTGAAGTTTTGTGCATTTGCAAGCATCAAGCATGACAACAGTTTCAGATAAGTGACCAATGCATTTATATTTTTAACAATCAAATTGCCATATGTTTGAAACACCTTTTGGAATGAATGGATACAATTCAATTTCATAAACTAAACTGATATTGCTTAAACACAATTTCTGCTTAAGTAATGAATTTATAAAGAACCGTATACAACTCAGAAGTTTGGAAGATAACATGTTCAAGTACTCGAATGATGACATGCAACATTTTCTAAGTCATTTATATGCATTCATGTTCACATTTCCATATCACTTTAACCCTCTTCAACACTTCATTCTTCTCTAGTTAGGGAATTTGAACAGCTATCCAGCCACAATAGGAGAATGCATACACATTATGGAACCTTAAACTACAACAAATCCTAGGAACTAACATTATTCTCACCTATTTTGCATACAACAAAACCGCTAAACAGATCAGTCTACAAATCCCCAACCAAAATCCCCACATTCAATCGTGCATCATCAAAACACAGAGAAGTGAATCAATCTCCCAACCAATCTCCTTCTTCCCGAAAGCAAAACCAACATACTTGAAACCCCACAGATGACGTAAATTCAAGTCGTCACTGGGCATGCATTGTTGGATTCGGACAAAAAGTGAGTCTCCAGGTCAACAAGAAAATTAATCATAATAAGAGAGACAGAGAGTAGGGCAACCACTTGTGGGTTAGAAGAAGACGACAATGTACAAATGTTTGCGCAACCAGAGTGTCAGTCAAGCAAGGAAGACCGACATTTTTTCACCATAGAATCAAATACTTACCCGACCTTGGAGAGACGAACATCTTGGGGAAGAATGACAGCATGCGAGAGGGAAGGCTGGGACGGAAGAGATCCAAAAAGGCTGGAACGAAGGGCAGCGTACGCGATCCAAGACAGACGAACAGCAGTCGGGGACGAAGAGAGCCGAAGGAGTCAAGGAAGAATAGGGTAGCTGCAGTCGGGGGTTAGTTGTGTCAAACGAAACTTGTGTGTTGTGGAGACAGGGACAATGTGTCTCTATCCTCCCTTTTTGGGAGGAACAAAAAATCGTGTTTCTGTTATCCAGAGACAGCAACCAAACGCCCCTTTGAGACAGGATTTTTATGTCTTGTCTTCTGTCCCCACTAACGGGGACAGGAACCAAACATAGCATTTTAGTTGCTTGTCTACCGAAACTAATTGGGACTGTCAGTCCCCTTTTGTTGGATTTTAGGCCCAAGAAAACCGACTACTTAGTACTTACCAAAATTAGCTTAGGCTTCCTTAATACAAGAACCAACTATACTTGACCTTCAGATTTAAATTACTAAGAATTAAAATTGTATCAATAAAATTATTTAAAATTGGGCTGACAAATTTGATTTCAAATTTGTATACAACACGATATAAGTGAAATGAATATTTTTACATTTTCTTAATTATAGTCGGAGTTAGCTGCTTAATTTAGTAATATGGGCCCAAGATCATAAGCTGGAGAACTCAATTTGGGCTGCCAATGTTAGCTTAATTGACAATCCCATGCTACAGCTTTTCGGCCGCACCAACGACAAACTGAAGCCGTACGTGGAATCTTGGCGGGTAAACCGCAATACAAGACGCAGAACCAGCAAAGCCCCACCACCGCGAACGGCCGGACCACCACCACAAGCTATCAACTTCCGTTTCTTTTCAAAACTTTGCTATTCTTTCCCTTTCTAAGTTCTTGTCTTATCCTCCTTTTTCTCTCTCACACTCATCAAATCCGTTACGCTACAACAATCTCTCCTAAAAGAACCTCCAAATGAACGCCGAGCGTCTCCACCTTAAACCGCCGCAAACCGCTGAACTCCTCTTCTTTCGAAAATACCCCGTCCAAACTCACCACTTTCATCGCCACTACAAACGGCGTCGCGTCAAACCTTCCACGAGAAACCTCGCGCTTCGCTGTAACTTACTTGACCCCTTCCAGAACTTTCTCTCGCAATTCTCCTGCCCAGCGGCTCTCGACTTTCTCGCTCCCGCCCTAGGGCTCGCCTCCGGCTTATCTCTGTATCTCTCTCGGTCCAAGTACGATAACCGGTCCAGGAGATTGTTCGACGTCGGCGAGTGGATTCTGGTCACCAGTCCGACTCCGTTTAACCGTTTCGTGTTGCTGCGATGTCCTTCTATATCCTTCGAAGGGAGCGAGTTTTTGGAGGACGTGAACGAGAAGTTGGTTGAAGAGGAGAGGCACTTTGTAAGGCTAAACAGTGGGGGGATTCAGGTGAAGAGTGAAGAGAGTGGAAATGGTGGATTGGCGGAGAAATTAAAGTATCAGAGAGTGTGTGTCAGTACACAGGATGGTGGTGTCATTTCGATTGATTGGCCGGCGAATTTGGAGTTGAAAGAGGAACGCGGATTGGATACTACTTTGCTGTTGGTACCTGGAACAACCAGAGGAAGTATGGATGAGAGTGTTAGATCGTTTGTGTGCGAAGCGCTCAAGCGCGGGTACTTTCCAGTTGTAATGAACCCTAGAGGATGTGCCGGTTCTCCGCTTACAAATGCTCGGTGAGTGCATCTTATTCGTTCGATTTAGATGATTTAACTGCTTTGTTGCGTATTGGGGCAGTCGGTAGTTTCGTAATTTCTTGGTTTCATCTCAGAGCTTGTCTTGCCTTTTGATTTAAAACCTGGTGTTTTCACTGGAAATTATGTGAACATACTTAGAGGAAAGCTAATTAAGGTGCAGAAGAGAATAAATGTGTTAGGAAATGTTTGTGATTTCTCTGTTTGCTTTTTGTAATCTGTAGATTGAAACCTTGAGAATGTTTAGTGCATAACTGCATAATTAGCGCAATATAACTGCATTGCCAAACACGGTCTAGTAGTATCCTGTCAATATAAGAGATTTGAGTGAGAAAACTATGGATTTGCGGTGTTGTTTGAAGAGTAAATTATAGGTTTCATTTGCAGTTCTGTTAGCAGTAGAAGTTGATAGTAGGGGCTTCTTAACTACTACATTTATGTAGGTTATTTACAGCTGCTGACAGCGACGATGTCTGCACAGCTATACAATTCATTAGTGAGACTAGGCCATGGACTACGCTGATGGGTATTGGCTGGGGATGTGGTGCAAACATGTTAACCAAGTATCTAGCAGAGGTTGGAGATAGAACACCTCTCACTGCTGCTACATGTATCAATAATCCTTTTGACTTGGAAGAGATAACGAGATGCTCTCCTTATCACAGTGCTTTGGATCAGATGCTGACCAATGGCCTGACTGATATCCTGCAATCTAACAAGGTTGCTGAAACATCAGAACTGTCTATCTTCTTCCATGTCTATGCTTTATGTCTCTGATAGCTAGAATAGTCGTTTCAGCACTTGGGTAAATTTCAATATTTCGTCATGGTTATCCCTCAATTTAGTCCCATCCTTCTAGCAGGCAATTATTTGTTTATGAGAGTAGACTTATACTGGATGTAATTTTTAGGAATTATTTCAAGGCAAAGCAAAAGGCTTTGATGTGGAAAAAGCAATATCTGCCAAATCTGTTCGTGATTTTGAGAAAGCTATATCAATGGTATCATATGGTTTTGAGGAAATAGAAGACTTCTATTCAGCATTCAGCACTAGGGGTGTGATTGGGAATGTTAAGATTCCTGTTCTCTTTATTCAGGTGCATGCTTTATTCTTTTGGTTCTAAATTCTTTGAAGGTTTTGCATTATGAATCTGCTCGAATGTTTGTAGTTAAATAACTAACCATTTGTTCTGAAAAATATCAGAATGATGATGGGACTGTGCCTCCATTTTCGATTCCACGCAGTCAGATTGCAGAAAATCCATTTACAAGTCTCCTCCTGTTTTCTTCTACACAATCTAATGTTAATGCCAGTGATAAAGTTGCTGAATCTTGGTGCCAAAATTTTACAATTGAGGTGAGCCGAACCTTTGTTTGGTCAGTCCATTTCTGATTTATCAACTTCATGTAGGTGCTTCTTTTCTTTCCAATGACTTTTTGATAAATGCCTGCAAGTGTTCAGCATGCATCAATAACTTACAAGTTCTCTTTCTTTACCTATAACTGTCACTTTATAAATTCATCATTATTAATCTCTTAATTCTCCATCACTTTCATATTATTCCATAGTTCTTCTATGTTCCAATCTGAAACTTCATTTCTACTATCGCGATTTTTGTTGCGTTTATGGTCAACTTTTTTCTTTTGGTGAAGAAGTTGGCATAATCCAACCATTCAGGCCTGTTAAATGCAGTGGCTCACAGCTGTTGAACTTGGGCTTTTGAAGGGTCGTCATCCTCTTCTTAATGATGTAGATGTTACCATCAACCCCTCAAAAGGCTTTGCTCTTGTAGAAGGCAGATCATCCAATCAAGGTGGTGCTAACAAGCTCTTGGATCTTACCCCAACAGATGCCAATGCCAATGGTTATGCCATGTATCCTACAAAGGAGATGTCTAGTAATAGTGACACTGCCGATAGGCTCCACTCAAGGTCCAAACAAGATGTACAGGGAAATGTGGAAATCAGAAGAGAAATGGAAGAGGTTGATGATGACTTGACCAAAGATGAAGGTGCTGACCCTATGGATTCTGAAAGAGGAGAAGTGTTGCAAACAACACGGGTTGTTATGAATATGCTAGATATAAGTATGCCTGGTTGTTTGACAGAAGAAGAAAAGAGGAAGGTAATGTCAAAATTGCAAATGCTAATCAATTATGGTGTTACAAAGTATTGAATGTCGGTTCTCTTGGTTCATGGAACCCTTTACCCAAATTATCCATATTCATGTATACTGATTTCGAATAACCTGAACTTTATATAGTTATAAAAACTGACTCTTTTATCTTTGGTCATCTATATTCAGTGTAAAAACAGAGCATGTGGTTATTAGTGCTTCTAGGATTGGTTGCAGTATAGAAATGCGACTTTTTCCACATATCATGTTTTGTATTACATACTGGATGGAATTTATTTATGTTTGCTGTGCTGTACACAACGGGTTATACTTAGCTTTGGCCTTATTGCTTGTATTAGTCCATTCAGGTGCGGTTTTAGGGATAATTGGTTTTTATTCCTTTATTCCTGTTAAATGTTCCTGGTTAAGATTTGGTTGGTGCAAGATCATGACTGCTTTTCTATGCTAGAAGGGAGAAAAGGAGGAGTGAGTTTGTTAGAGGGAGGTTGAAACTTGATTTCGTTATAATATTTGTAGGTGATTAATTTTTCATGGGGACTATATATGCACTCTAATACTATTTAAGGAAATAGTCACTGCTTATAAATCCTCTTATTAATCATGGTTATCAGGGTGTTTTTTTTGGGCATATAAGGAAAGTATCTACTTGTTTGCAGGTCTTAACTGCTGTGGGTCAAGGAGAGACACTTATGAAAGCATTGCAAGATGCTGTGCCAGGAGATGTTCGTGAAAAACTTACAACTGCTGTTTCTGGAATTCTGCAAGCTCAACAAAGAAACTTAAAACTTGAGGAACTTCTGGGATTTGGTAAGATTCTTAATGCATCATCAGGACTTAAGTCAAAGATCCAGGAAGAGGTTGGAGAAGTAAATGTTGAAGGTGCATCTAAAGATCCTCATTCTTCAGATATAGCAAAAAGGGCTGATGAGTTACTGAATGGTTCTGATGACAGTCAATCCGGGTTGGAGAAATCTTCTGATGGACTGGCACCAGAGCTTCATCCTTCAGAAAGCAAGAAAAAACCTCTAGATTCAGGTCCTTCTTATCAGTCAACTGGCAGTCAGCAAGTTGATGCTTCTGGTTCTGCCAGGAAGATTGCAAATGAGTTAGGTAACATTTCTGGAACTGATGATTACTCTAAAGAGAAAACTGCTTCATGTCCTGACTGCGCTGATAGGGGATTGGATACTAGTGGCAAGAGCAGCACTGGGAAGGCCAATGTAACTGAGGAAGCAATTGTTGACGAGAAAGTGGACCAGGATAGTGGGAAACCTGAAATTGAAATAAAGAAAGATTTCAACATTGTGAAAAATGAAGAGAAAACTCTAATTTCTTCAACTGATCAGAATAAGATAGTAGCAGGCAATATGACTGAGGATGCCCCCTCACCTATGAAATCATCTTCTGAATCCCAATCAATGGAAAAGGAAGGCATTGATAATCATCAGAAGGAAAGTAGAACCTCTCAACCTGTTCTTGATCAGAATAAGAATGTTTCTGATTCTAGCACCCCAACTTTCAATGTTGCTCAAGCATTGGATGCCCTGGCAGGGGTGGATGATTCTACCCAGGTGGCTGTCAACAGTGTTTTTGGCGTGATAGAGAATATGATTTCTCAGTTGGAAGAAGAAAAAGATGATGAGACCAATAACAAAGATGAAAGCAAGGTTGAGGATAAAACAGTTGATTTACCACTCAAGAAACGGGACATTAGTGTCTTGCCTCCAGCAACAGCGAAACAAGATAGTAAAAATGACTTACAGATAAAGTCTAATGCATTGCAGGATCCCCCTGTCTGTGAGCAGAATGAGAATAATAGCAACTCAAGTAGGGCTGCTTGTACAGGTTGGCTAGAAGAAGAACCTGCCGCAGATTCTAGTTTATTGAGTGCAGATGGTACTGATGGGTCATTGGGAATTGCTGCTAATAACCATAATGGAGGGGGAAAGGAGCATGACCAATTACTTGGAAACAACTTTTTGGCTGATCATAATGATCGACATGTGGGCAAGATTCCATTGTGTGTAAATGCATTCCCGTATGGTGATTATATACATAATGGATACTTAGGCCGATATCTGCTTTCTAAGGTTACAAAGACTAAACCATTGGATTTAGATACAACAACTGCTTTATTTCTTGACTATTTCCCAGAAGAAGGTCAATGGAAGCTCTTGGAGCAACCAGGAAGCTTTGAAGGATCTAAGGGAGATGCTACAAATCATAATCGGGTTGGTGAGAAAGTTTATGGTCATTCTTCTGCAAAACTGAATGATTCAGACAACATTATTGAACCTCCATTTGTCATATTAGATACTGAAAAACATGGAACTGTAGGAGAATATGATACAGAGGAGACTTTTGATCAAGCTCTACAATATGATGATAGACTGGAAGAGCTGATGCAAACAGTGAAAAGTGTTATTTTGGATGCTTTGAAGGTTGAAGCAGGTCGTAAGCTAAGTACAGCTACCATGAAAGAAATGAAACCCAATCTTGATAAAGATCTGGAGGAAGTAGCAAATGCTGTGTCATTGGCTATAATACATGATAAAGATCACACTTGGCATTTGGATGGTAAAAATTTTAGCTCAAATTGCACCTCAGAAAAAATTGGTACTCTCAATGGGGAGCACATATTGAGGGCCATTTCCTCTGCTGTTTTGGGCACAAGTTATCTGAGAAGATTCCTACCAGTTGGTGTTATTATAGGAACCAGCTTAGCTGCATTGCGAAAATTTTTCATTGTAGCTACAGGGCATGATAATAGCATTAAGTCTGTTGGTTGTGAAAATTCTGGGGATGAAACTGACAAAAAATATAGTGCAAGGGATATTGATCAAAAACTTACCAAAAGAACTGATCCAGTAATCAGGTTGAATGCTACAAGAATCAGAGATAGGAAAGAATCTGAGTTGAGGACGAAAAATAGTGATAGTGTTATGGTTGGTGCTGTTACGGCAGCCCTGGGAGCATCTGCTTTACTAATGCAGCAACAGGTAACAAGCTATGTTTGTGTCCTTTGTTTATGATTATCATGGGGTTTTAAACCTAGGTCTGCAAGATTCTAGTTTTGTGAAAATCTATGATTAGAAAATAATGTTCCTAATTTGTTTCAAGCATTTACATGAACATGATTAGACAAATCTCTCTGCAGTTCTTAAAGTTAAAAATTCCTTTCACTGTCTGTTTTAATTTTTTTAGAACTAGGATGCTTTTTTTTCCTCCTGTGGTTTATTAATGCTAGCTGATTATGTATCTCTTTTTACTTTTTGTGACAACTTTGGTCCTTATGGTCACACTTACAAACTCTGAAGGGCCAATACAATGAAAAGGAAATTGTGGACATTTCACCCAGGCCCTTCAAGCAGAACGCAAATACTCAGAAGGTGGCTGACAAGGTAGATGAGCCAATATCTGAAAAGAATCAAAATAACAATCTAGTCACAAGCCTTGCTGAGAAAGCTATGTCTGTTGCTGGACCTGTGGTTCCTACCAAAGAAGATGGTGAACTCGATCAAGAGAGGTTAAAATCTGACTGCTAGTGATTCTCATTTAAACAGGCTTACCTGATAGTTGTGTTCTCCTGAAGTTTCTGTATATTGTTGAAAACAACAGGCTGGTTGCGATATTAACTGACTTGGGGCAAAGGGGTGGCATATTGAGGCTAGTTGGTAAAGTTGCATTGCTTTGGGGTGGTATGCGAGGTGCTATGAGTCTTGCTGATAGGCTTATCTTGTTTCTGCGAATAGCTGAACGCCCCTTGTACCAGAGGTATTTAAAGTTGCTTAGAATGCTAATTCTAATACCTTACTTTTACCTTTTTCTTTATTCTAATTTTTTGTCTTTGCTATAATTTTACCATCCATAAGTCAGTTTCGACAATATTCTTCATGTAATGTTTGGTTCAGTAATCAGTTGATGTAAAATCTGTGGCAAAAGGATCTGTCTTCAATAATTAACTTTATTGGATTTTATCAAGATTAGGGTTTAGACTTTGATAGTTCTCAACTCTCTGATTTTCAATCCATTGCTACAGAAATAAGATTCAACTCCAGTAAGCCAAAAGTTTGTTATTTGGATTGAGAATTTATCTTTTTTCTGTTGAATGATGATTTTAGCAAGGAATTCCTTCCCCTTCCAATGTTGCATATGTATTACATATCCTTGATGGAATCATCTGGTTTAGTGAACAATTTGGGTCAATCATTTCGATTCGTGTTGGAGGGAATTGAAAGAACAGATTACAAATATTTCATGATTCCATTCTATTAATAAGATTGCAAATAATTTTTATTGAGTTCTGATTCTTTACGATTCTTTTGCAAGGATTCTTGGATTTGTTGGAATGATGCTTGTTTTATGGTCGCCGGTCATTGTTCCATTGCTCCCAACACTTGTGCAAAGCTGGACAACCGGTAGCCCATCCAGATTTGCTGAGCTTGTTAGCATTTTCGGTCTCTATACTGCTGTTTTGATACTTGTTGTGTTATGGGGCAAAAGAATACGTGGTTATGAAGATCCGCTTGCACAATACGGACTGGATTTGATATCACCGCCTAAGGTACACTAGGAATCTAACATTCTATGAAATAGAAAATCTTGATCTCTATGGATTTATTTGGGTTTGGAAGAGCTTTGGAGTGTTAATTAGCTCAGCAATATTAGATAACGCTGTCAATGGTAAAAGATGCATGTATCCTGACTAGTTACCTATTCAGGCCAAGGATGCTATTTTTATAAGAACCTTATGTCAACAGCTAGACTTCATTCCTTGAGTTTGGATAATGAATGAAGTGATGCCACATTAGTTTAAGAATGTTAACAAATCTTTTGTTATCCCCATCACTACGAATAATTTTCTTAGTGAATCAACATACTTCATTTTCTATAGCACTTATTCTGTAATTGCAGTGGCAATTAGTTGCTTCATTTTCAGCTGATGGAAGCTTAAATGAACTGTGGATAAATTTATCCTACCTTCGAGAGAAAAGCGAATTGTTTTAAATCTTTTGCAGTCCTAATATAACGAACAGCTCATGATCACAGGGTTAAGCTTCTCTTCCGTTTTATCTCTTTTCTTTGTCTGTCCATTCTTTTCCTGAAAATTTAGCAGGGAATTGATCATCCAGATAAACGAAGCCTTTTTTTAATAGATTGTTGAGAATGTTATCCATTCTTTAGTATAACTTGTACTTCAGATACCTTAGGTCCAAATTTTGTTTCATTGTCATAATCATAAGGGGATGTCTTGGAGATTGATGAATACTTTTATGACATCATTCAATCAACCAAATTATTTACTATTAAACCCATTGGCTGCAGATCCACAACTTCTTTAAGGGATTCATTGGAGGAACAATACTTGTGTTGTCGATACAGTCCGTAAATGCTGTTGTAGGCTGTGTCAGTTTCTCGTGGCCTTCAATTCTCCTTTCACCTTCTTTAGGTGCCATGACAAGTCTCAAAGTGTTTGGTCGGTTAACACTCTTGGCTAGTCGAGGAATCATTACTGCCTCTGGTGTTGCTCTTGTCGAGGAGTTGCTTTTCAGGTCATGGTTACCTGAAGAGATTGCTACCAATCTTGGTTATCATCAAGGGATTATCATTTCAGGGCTTGTATTTTCTCTTCTCCAGGGGTATCTTCTTCATCTTTATTGGCTTATAACATTACAATTTTCATGCAGTTCTTTCCCTTTTGCTTTCTGGTTGTCCCTGTTAGGAGCATCCTAGGGATATAAATTGTCACTTTTCATCCTGTTCTGTTCACACATCTGTGTTTATGTGGTTGTATTAGCAAACATCATCTAATGTCTTTTGGCCTATGATTAATCAAATGAATGCACACATTTAGCAATTAATGCATTAACAGAATGCTATTGGAAGATTTTACTTCAGATGAGTCTGCTATTTTGTAATCATGATGCGTATTTTTCTATGTTAAACTCAGATTGTCGCTACTAGACACATTGTAAAATATCTCCCTATTGGTTTGCAGGTCTCTTCGGGCAGTGCCTGGTCTATGGCTATTATCTTTAGCTCTTGCAGGGTTACGGCAAAGAAGCAAAGGCAATCTTGCTATTCCAATCGGATTGCGCACTGGGATAATGGCATCAAGTTTTGTTTTACAAACAGGTGGCTTTTTGAGCTATAACCTTAATTCACCGCTCTGGTTTACTGGGACTCGCCCATTCCAACCTTTTAGTGGGGTAGTAGGCCTTGCATTTGCCTTATTCCTGGCAATTATCCTGTATCCGAGGAAGTCCTTCCGTAAAAGAAAGAGATTGAAAAGAATCATCCGAGAATAACAAGAAAGTTTTGTTGATTATCATGAGGACATGTATATAAGTTTTGTTGATTATGATGAGTACATGTATATTCACCGGGAACACGTGTATTGTTTGAGAAGGTAGGAATTGCGGACAATTAGTTTGGTCTCTAAAGCGGAGAAGAGAAGAAAAAGAATCGACGGCAGCGACGTTTACTAAACCAGGAGACGTTTATTGTACGTAGGAAGCTGGATCGTAGACATTTTTGTATATAGAAAAGTGAAACGTATGTGCGAGTTCCTGAGCATTTTGGCTGATGGCGTAAATACACAAGTTTTGTTTTGTTTTTTCACTCGTATGGTCATTTCCCAATTCCCACACTAGACGGAATCGAATGTACAGCAGAGTTTGATTGAATTCAAATATAAAATGATTGGGGATGTATTTACTGCGTAAATCGAGTTAGTTAGTAACCTTTACCCTAACATTCAGCATTGAACTTTAATTACCGTCCAAGATACTGTTTGTTTTCGTTTTTTTAACAGTAAGTGATTTTCTTTAGCTGTTATAAGGTTTGTTCACTTCGATTATTTATTATTTCCAATTTTCGTCACTTTAAGCCGGTAAAAGGCAGAATCACTCCTTTGAGTTATCCAATTCCACGATAAATTTTAAGTTATTTTTAAAAAGTTAGATAATTTAATTCAAATGTTTGTATCTATTAATAATTTATCCATGTGATTGAGTAATCAATGTAAACTGATAGAGAAACTATGTTTGTTAAGTGTCAAAAACGTAAATATCTTTTATTATTTTGTTAATCACGATATTAAACATTAATAGAAACAAATTTAAAATTAAATTAAAAATTTTAACATTGAAATAAATATACTTTCATCTCTTTAAACGGTTAAAATTGATACAATCAAATTAAAATTGTCCAACTATTAGATTAAACTCCCGTGAACTACATGATAAAACTAAATGTGTATCCCTACTTATCATTTTTAATTTCATTTACGAATATGAGTTAGGAAGGCACGTTTACATGTTAGATTATTTAATGTCCCATGTAATTTATTGATTGAGTCCTATGAAATGCACCCAAGATAATAGTTATTGGGTATTACTCGAATGGGTCTCAAATGGATTATAGACCATTTTTCTCTCTCTTCCACCCTTTGGTGATGGTATATAAGTTGAAAAAACTTATTGAATCATGATTCTAAACCATTTGAAGATTTCATTAACGAAAGAAGACGAAGGAAATAAAACTCTTTCAACATTTAACGAAACAACAAGTATGGATAAAGGTACGCGCAAAAACAAATCGATCCGATAAATGTTTTACAATTGGTATCAGAGCATGGTACTTCATGATTTGTTATTTACGGTATTTCTATCGTGAATTGCAATGATGATGTTGCATGATTATTGTGTATCATGTATGGTTCTGTATAAAGCATGGTTGATGTTCTCGTGTTATGAATGATTTCGTTGGTTTTGTATGAGAATTTTAAAAAAATCCTCAAAACCGTAAAGTTTTCATTGTGCAGATCAAATTGATTTCGGTTGTTAATATGATCATAGATACGGGTTTGACAAACCCATCCTCACTGCTTGTCTGATACATGATACCTATGGATGACATAAACGAAACTCATGGTTTAGGAAAACAATATTTGCTCTTAATAATGCTTTAAATGGTTTTGTTCTGTTTTCTATGCATATCCGAAAAATGATTTTCGGTTTTAATGGTGGAAAGAAAGAAACGAAAGTCATGGTTTAGAGAGAATCGAAAGATCAATAGGTTGGAATGGTTTTTGGTATAAAGAGAAATCAAATACAAAAAATGCTCTTCGTAAGGCTTCGGATGTTTTGTGGTATAAAGAGAGAGAAATCCAAAGCATCGTAGGAAAAGAAAGAAGAGATGAAGAGAGAGAAAAAAAACAAGAAGAAACGAACCAGAAACGCTGAAGGAAGAAGATGACTGCACGCGCCAGACGCTGTTGGTGAGGTGGACGCTGGCGCGTGCAGTACACGTGCGACTACACGCGCCAGTCGCAGCCCTCAGGCTTCCAGGCGCTGGCGCGTGCAGACGGGCTTCAGGCCCAGAAATGAATTTTTGGGCTAGTTTCTGATGATTTTTTGGGCCCCCAAAGGTTATATTAAGTTTATAGATATGTATGGCCCAATTATAATGGATAATTTAATTCATAATTGATTTATACATAATATAAGTTTGAAAATTTTGTGCCATATTATATATTTCTTTGGTACTTGGAATATTTTATATTATGTAATAATTGGAATTAAATTTTCCGAGCATATGTTGAATATAATACATAACATTATGGACATTTATAATAGTTTGTTTATCACCAAAGTGATCAAACTAGTTATATTAACTTTTTCATGTATGATAATTGTCCAATTAAATGTTTGTTGCATAGAAAGCTTGTTAGTCACCAAAGTGGCCTAGCCTGAAAATATTTAATCATTTAATTATGATTTATTTCAATTGTTCAATATGATATGATGCAAAAATGACATAAAGATTGAATTGAACAATTGAGATTATTAATTATAACGCTAGGAGGTCACCCAAAGGTGGACTATTGCTTATAATTAATGACATTAAAGGGATTTTATCAACATATTAAGTTAATATGATTGTATATCCAAAGATAACAT
>JANIJH010000224.1:24586034-24599770 GCA_024520975.1 Erythroxylum areolatum
TGCCGAGATATAATTCAATACTCCTAACCCGTCCCAATTTACTAAAATACCCTTCCCATCGGTGATGGGATGTTACATAGAATTAACTTCATATGATGTTTATGTGGTGACAATTTTAAAGTACTCATTTTACCCTCACTTAAAGTACTTCATTAATGAAAAAATATAGATGAAAAAATCTCCTAATAACATATGAGTCATAATAGAAAGGGAATAGAGTATTCTAGAAAGTTAAGGGATAAAAGAGGGAACAAATGAAGAGAGAAAGAAAAATTATGTAATAGAACTTTTTCTATCTTTTATTGATGATCAAATGACCTTTGATTGCTGTGAAATTTTAGCATATCATTCTTAGGACTTACCTCTTTACAACTAAAAGTCAAATTCTTGTTTTGAATTCTCTAAGCTTGTAACTTTTGTCCAAATCTCTTTGTTTATGAATGTTGCATTTTCCTCGCCTCAAGTGATGGTTGTTTGGAATTTTTGTAACAAGGTTCATTCTTGATGATTGCATTTGCCTTTAGTTAATGTAAGAAAGAAAAATTGTACTCACTTACTTCTTATTAATCAATAGAAGTTTTGGTACCATTTATGAATGGCCGCATAGTTTTTTCCCGTACTAGATTTTTCATATAAGTCCTTATATCTTCTTATGTTGTGAGCTACTTTTGTTTCACTTATTGTTTTTGTAATTTTCGTTAGTATCAGTTATCTATTTGAAAACACAACTTTGGGAAAGATTATAATTGGTTATCTCTTTTACTAGTTTATTGTTGTTACTTGTGTATATTTTGGTCCCTTTCCTCAACATATTCAAATCAAAACCAGGTTTTAAGGCTTTGAGATTTGTTTTCTTTATTAAGATGGAAAATAAAAGTTGTATAGAGATAATAATTTATTTAAGTAATAATAATTGCTAACAGCATGTGTCGAGTGAACTGAAAAATTTACCTAACTTTGCACATTAAAATTTATATTTATAGTTAGTTGAGATTGAATTCATAGGGAATGTTCAGTTAATTTCCATAACGAAACTAATTGATGCAAGGAAAATATATAGGGGGAAGTAATTTAGAAAACAAAGTAAAAGAAAACTATCGAAAACAAATTATAGGAAACAATTGAAAATGATTAAAGTGTCAAAAATAAGTAAATTCTGTAACTAGGGTCAATCTCGACCTAAACACAGTTAAACATATCCCATCATCCTAATGTCTTCACACCTCTCTTCAATCTAACAATACTCTATGCTAATCCTGATTTTCCTTTATGTTATGTTTAATTAAGATATGATTGTTAATTAAACTTAGCCACCAAATAACCTAGGATATGATCTCTAGATTCAATTTGGAAGTCACATTATGAAGTGAAAAGTAAACAATATAGGCAGCAACCTACCACGTTTAGGTTGTCTAACCTAAGTTACGTTGTTGCTAACGATTTAAGATCATTAGATGCTACTAACAAATATCAAATGTAATGATTACATATTACATTCAACATTCTAGCAATAGGTTTGTAATAGAACAATATAAATAACATATTAAGATCATCTATACAAAAAGCTGATTCAATTAACACAAACAATAATAACAATTTGAAAAGAAAATATCAACATTAACAAAATGAGATAGTTTATTCGTGACTCGACATTGATTTCACCATCAGACTAACGTCAGGAAGTTAGCCTTCTATATCCTTCTTCAAGCTCCAAGCATCAGCCATCATTGCCTCTATCAATGTGAAAGAAGAAGAGGAAATGAAGAGAAAACGCTTCGGCTAGGGTCTATCCAGAATGTCTCTTTTGTGTCATCAAAACATTACCCTTTATAGATAAAAACTATTTTAAAAATGGGACAGGTGTCCCTCTTCACGAGTGTGACAATGCTTGTCACGGCTGTGAGAGACCTCTCACAATTGTGATAGGTGCTGCATTGGCTAAGAGGTTTCTTATGCACTCCAATGTTTGGCCATGAGACTTTTCCTCTCTTTGTTCTTCACTTCGCATTCTATCTTAACTCTTCTTCTTCAATCTCCATGAATCAATAGAGTATGGAAATTCATAAGATAGCTTTAATGAACATACTTTCGAGTCATTTTAGCTCATTTACTTCCAAGTTGTTCCTAAAATCAAATATGAGCTAAAGTGAGTATCCTAAGCATTTCTAAGGCATTAATCACTAAATGTAGTAAATCAAATGAGTAAACATTTAAACACATATCGAGTTCCCCCACATTTAGTTTTTGACCTTCGTCAGGCAAATCGTCAAAATCAAAGTCACAAAAAAAATTCTTACTCATTTTCCATAATTCTTAAGAATAGATAATGATAAGTAAAGATGAATGACTTTCAAAACCTATAGAAATAACTCAACATTCAAAGTTTCTACTTATGATTAATCAACATTCATCACCCTTAGAAATTGAGTAATAGAGAGGTAGACTTGGAGAAAAGGTGTTTGAATAAGATATTTCCACAGGTACACTCAAACACCATTCATGATCATAATAATCCACAACTTTGCATATCATTTCATTTCTCCACCACTAAAAGTCACATGCACAATCATGAATCAATCGAATTTTCTAGGTTTGTAATATGGCTAAGGGTAAACTGAGATATATTTTGGGTAATTTCGCATAAAAGTCATCAAGCTAATGAAGCAAAAATAACACTTAGTGAGATATCAAGTGCATAAGTTAACATACATTCAAAACTGGGTATTGTCATCTATGATAAATGCAACAATTATATTTCACAACTCTGTTCGGCTCTCACACTATACCACATGAACATAACTCAAATAGTGCTCCATCCAAAACAACATATGCCTTATATTTAATATATTCAAACCTCCCATTCAATATAACTTTAGGAGGAAAGATTGATCATAAATAACTTTGCAAAGCATATGCATTTCCTTCTTGATATTTTTATTCAAACATTTTTTTCTTTCTTTTCTTTTTCTTTTCTTTTCCTTTTTCTCTTTTTTTTTTCATTTAAAAAATGAAAGAAGCTACATCCACATGGCAATTTCATTGACAAGACATAAAATAGCATTCCAATAATAATAATCATCCTACACATATACACACCCCACGCTTATACTTTTATACATCTACAACCATCAACAATCAACAAATGCTCCACTAGCTTTAAGGCTTGGGTAGGACAATTGGTTAGGTTTAAAAGCATGTAATGTGATTTATACAAAAGAAAAGGCTAATAAAGCCCAAAGGGGGTTAACAAAGGAAAATTCATATAAATGGGTAGGCTATTTGGCTAATGTAGCTCGTAAACAACAAAGACTGCCTAACCATTTTCATGAAAATGCTTGTGATAAAAATTTTGTCTTACATAGAAAATCAAACCAAAGTAAGGATGTACATATCATGAAGGTCACACATAATAAAAGACAGTGAGGCTGATATCGATGTGTCAGTCTAATATAGCTTAAAATCTCACTAGTTTTTGTCTAGCACTAGTCACTACACTTCTAAGGTTAATGCACTTTAACCAATTACAAGAGCAAAAATACATGCTAAGGTTGCCATTTATTTTTCTAGTCAGTTCACACTCTAAGTATGAATAAATAATCTCAAAAGTAATAAAAAAATAAGAAATTGTTTTATTTTGTTTGCTTGATTTTGAAAACTGACAAAGAAGTCACATAAGCTACAATTAAGCTAAAAAACATGCATAAAAACTAGAATCCCCACCCCTATACTTAAAACTTACATTATCCCTAATGTAACATCAAATGTAAGAAATGGAGCTTTTAACCAAAATAGTAAATGTGAAAAATGTTAATAAACAGAAATTTACTTCCCTTGGGTTGTCTCCCATGTAGCATCTTTATTTATTGTTATTGGCTCAACTCCTTATTATGTGCATTAAGTGACACCAGTCATGTCTTCCAGCATCAACACTTCCAAATCTTCCATTTGGAAACCTTCATAATATGGCTTCAAGTGATGACCATTCACTCTGAATGTCTTGTTAGTTTTTAGACTCCATATCTCTAATGCACCAAAATGAAAGACATGAGTAATAACAAATAGACCAATCCATTAGGAACACAACTTACCTGGAAATAGTTTAAGTTTGGAGTGATATATTAGCACTTTCTGGCCCACCAAAAAGCTTTTCCTCAAAATCATATTATCATGAAAAGCCTTCAACTTCCTATGCACACTCGTACCATCCAAATTCATGTTGCATCTTTTGATAGCTTAATATGCCTTATGTTGTAATTCAACCAGAATATGACATAGCTTCCCAAACACCAGTCTATACGGAGACATCGATATTGGTGTTTTGTAAGCTGTCCTGTAAGCCCATAACGTGTCATCTAATCTTATGCTCAAATCCTTCCTATTGGGCTCCATATTTTTCTTCAGGATCAATTTAATTTCTTAATTGGAGACTTCATCTTGCCTATTGATTTGGGGGTGATAGGAGGTGGAAACCTTGTGTATGATGTGATATTTTCTGAATATTGCTTTCATCACCTTGTTGCATAAATGGGTTCCTCTGTCAATAATGATGGCTTTTAGTATCCCGAACCTAGAAAGAATGTTAGCCTTAACAAAATCTACAACAACCTTTGCATCATTAGTTCTGAAAGCTTTGGCTTCCACCCATTTAGAAATATAATCAACTACAAGCAATATATAAGTAAAGCCAAAAGACGAAGGAAAAGGTCCCATAAAGTTAATACCCCAAACGTCAAAAATTTCACATAAAAGCATAGGGATTTGTGGCAGTTGATCCTTACGGGACAAGTCACCTGATTGTGGCATCTATCATATGACTTGTAGAAGGTATATGCATCTTTGAACAATGATGGCCAGTAGAAAGCTCTCTTTAGAACTTTATGAGTTGTCCTTTTCACTCCAAAATTTCTTCCACACATATTCAAACGATAGAAGGCTAAGATCAAGGATATTTCATTTTCCAGTACACACCTCCTGATAACTTGATCTGTGTAGTGCCTCCAAAGATACGGGTCATTTTAAATGTAATACTTTACTTCATTCCATAACGTGTCCCTCTGATTCATTAACAAACCAACAAGTAATCTGTTAGTAACTAAAAAATTTACAATGTCTGCATACTGTGGTGGTGTCAAATTGGAAAAAAATAATTTTTTATTTAGAAATGTTTCTCGTAGAGGGATATCATCTTCTTCCTTTATCAAACGGCTGAGATAGTCAGTCACCACATTTTTTGCCCCCTTCTTATCTCTCATCTCTAAGTAGAATTCCTAAAGGAGGAGAATCCATTTGATCAGCCTTAGTTTTGCTTCCTTTTTCATGAGCAACTATCTTAAAACTATATGGTCAGAATAAACAATTTCTTTAGCACCAAGCAAATACAATAAAAAATTTTTCTAAAGAAAAAATCACATATAACAATTCTTTTTGAGTAGTTGAATAATTCAATTGAGCTGGGTTTAGATTCTTGGAAGCATAGTAGAAGGCATGCAAAGCTTTTCCCAGTCTTTGTCCTAGAACCAACCCCATTGCATAGTTGTTTGCATAACACATGATCTCAATGGGGAGGTTCTAATCTGGCGATTGAATCACTAGTGGGGATGTTAAAAGATCCTTAAGTTTTTTGAATGCTTCCTTACACGTCTCATCAAACTTAAAGGAAAAATCTTGTTGTAAGAGCTTGCATAATGGTGCGGCTATCTTTGAAAAGTCTTAATGAACCTTCAATAAAAACCTGCTGGTCTAAGAAAAGAAAGTACTTCCTGTACAGTAGAGGGGTAATGTAAAGAAGAAATAAGATCAACCTTAGATTTTTCTACCTCATTACCCCTAGCAGATATAACATGGCTTAAAACTATACCTTGATCCACCATAAAATCACATTTCTCCTAGTTCAACATAAGGTTAGTTTCTATGCATCGTTCCAAGATAATAATAAGATTCTCAAGCCATTCATCAAAAGAAGAACCACATACACTAAAATCATCCATTAATACCTCTATGATCTTCTCAACATACTCATAAAAAATGCTTACCATACATCTTTGGAACGTGGTTGGTACGTTGCATTCTTCGATAAGTGAACTTACCGAATGGGTATGTGAATATTGTCTTTTCCTGATCTTTCGGTGCAATCAGGATTTGAAAATATCCTAAAAAGTGATCTAGAAAATAATAATAATCATATCCAGCCAATCTTTTAAGCACCTGATCAATAAAGGGAAGGGTAAAGTGGTTTTTATGAGTTACAGAATTTAACTTCCTATAGTCAATACATACTTACCACTCCATTTGCACTCGGGTGGGAACTAACTCACCTTCTTGATTAGACACACCTAGACATGACTTACCCATTTACTGTTAGAGATCAGGTAAATAATCCCAACATCGAAAAGCTTCAACACCTCCCTCTTTACAACTTCCATCATTAGAGGATTCAGCCTACGTTGAGCTTGCCTTGTTGTCTTTACATCCTCCTCTAAAAAAATGTGATGCATGCATATGGATGGGCTTATCCCTTGGGTATTTGTGATCGTCCACCTGATGACCTTCTTATGCTCTCTCAGCATTCAAACCAGTTTTTCCTCTTGATTTAAAGTTAACTCCACTAAAATAATGACTGGGAAAATTTGTTTATCTCCCAAATAAATGTACTTGAGGTGTGTAAGGAGTGGCTTTAGATCCAATTCATGTGCCTGCACATCAGAAGGAAACAACTTTTGGTGAGATTTAGATAGTTTTATAGGAGCCAAATTATACCTTTTTAAAGATTTTTCCAATGATTCCAGAGCATCTGCCGCTTAGATTAGCTCCTCTCCTATTTTAACATCATTGTTAGCTTCTAGTTCCATTTCCTAAGTCAAGACCGTTTCTAAATGATCCTTGATACTTAATTTAAATATTTCGTATACCAAAGGATCAATCACATCAATAGAAAAAGCATAGTGATCATTAGGAGGATGTTTCATGGCATCAAAAATATTAAAATGAATCAATTCCCAATCAAATTCCATCGTCAGAGTGGCTTCACGAATATCTATCTTAGTTTGAGCTGTATTAAGAAACAACCTCCCCAACAAGATAGCAATCAGATTATATAAAGTGTCATCATTCATATCCACAACATAAAAATCTGTAGGAAATACTAGCTTATTTACCTACACCAAAACATCCTCGACCGTAACGTCAAGATAAGCATTAGTGTGGTCAACGAATTGTATGATAACACTCATTTCTTTCAAAGGACCTAAATTCAAAGAATCATAAATTGAATGAGACATCATATTAATTGAAGCACCCAAATCCAACATAACTCTATTGATCACAGTATTACCAATTTTATGAGGAATGGTAAACATACCTAGATCCTGACATTTTAGAGGTGATTTCTTTCTAAAAAATACAGAAACATTCTCACCCATCATCACTTTTTCATCACCACACAGTTTCCTCTTATATGTACATAGTTCTTTAAGGAATTCAGCGTACCTTGGCACCTGCTTAATTGCCTCAAGCAAAGGTACATTGACTTCCACTTTTCAGAAAGTCTCCAATATCTATTTGTCCTTCTCCTCCTTGTTCAATCTTGTCAATCTGCTCGGAAAAGGTAGAGGTTTATTCTTAATATTAGGGCTTTCAAATTTTACCTTTATACTCGATGACGAATTTTCTTCCTTTCCCAATTCCTTGTCAATCTCTTCCTCCATAGCAATCCTTAGTAGGGGGACCCTCAGTCTCCTTTCTGCTTTTTAAGGTTATAATGCTAACATTCTTCGGCTTCACTTTAGGTTGGGATGACATCTTTTCTCCACTTTGTGATTCGAGACAATTAAGCCTCACTACCATCTTACCCATTTGATTTTCCAAATTCTGTACACTCACTTTTGTCTCTTGCTAGAATTGTTGCAATCCCTGCTGAACTATTGTAGTTGCTATTGTAGGTTTTGTTGAAATTAAAGATTATTAGTAGTAAGAGTCTTGATCAATTCATCCAGAGAATTACTTGAACTGGAAGAAGAGGCTCCCTATGCTCCTTATTACCTTGGTTGAAATCCTTGTGTTCTTTGTGATCGATTTGGAAGTAATTTTGTTGTTTGTTCCCTTTGTACCTCAAGTTGGGATGATCCCTCTAGCCTGGGTTATACGTCTGTGAGTACAGGTTGTATTGATTTGGAAAGTTCCCTTATGCAATATTCATATACTCCATACTTCCCTCCTATAGTGTCAAGCACTCATCAGTCAGATGGCTCCTGTTTGAACATATTCCACATGTTTTTACTTAGGCCTGTCTAACTATAATCTATCTAACAAAAGATGTTAGCTCATCTAAATGATGTTCAATAGATGAAGTACTAACCTCATTTACTTGTCGAACAATGTTGTGAGTGTCAAATTGTTGAGTGTTAAATGCCATCCACTCAAGTAGGATCTTAGCTTCAATGGGAGTCTTCTCACAAAGTGCCCGACCACTAGCTACATCAACCAAACTCCTCTCCATCGGTAGTAATCCTTCATAGACATATTAGATAAGGAGTTGCTCTAGTATGTTATGGTACAGAAAATTGGCACATAACTTCTTAAAACGCTCCCAGTACTCGTAAAGAGACTCTCTATTATGCTGTTTGATTCCACAGGTCTCCTTCTGAATAATTGTTGTCTTTGAGGTTGGAAAATATTTCTGCAAGAACAATCTCTTCATCTCCAACCAAGTATTCACACTCCCAACTAGTAAATCAAACAACCAAACCTTTGTTGCATCTTTAAGTAAGAATTGGAAGGCCCTCAACATGATTTGCTCGTTCATCACCCCTAGAGGCTTTATGCTCTAAAAAACCACTTTGAGCTCCTTGAGATACTTATGTGCATCCTCACTTGTAAGACCATGAAAGTTGGGTAATAAATGTATTAATACAAATTTTAACTCAAAAGTAACATGTTCTACAAAATTTAGAAACATAATGCAAAAAGGTATTTAGGTTAAATCTGGTGCAGCCAACTCCCTAAGTCTTTCTCAGATTTGCCATCGTTTCTTCAGATTTAGATTCTGAATCTTCTACCAAAATTGATCTTGCTTCTTTACGCAATCTCTGTAGTGTTCCTTTGATCTCCGGACCAAGTTACTCAAGTTCTCTACAAAGAGATCTCGTCACTACCATACACTATCACCAACAAATGTTTAAAATTAACAAATAACCAAAAGAAACAATTATAAACAAATATATTCACAAAACACCAACTGAAATAAAAATAAAAATTAAATCACCAAACTCCCTAAAAACGGTGCCAAAATTTGACATGTATCAAGTGCACTATAAAATTTACCTAACTTTACACACCAAAATTTATATTTAAGGTAAGTTGGAATTGAATCCACAGGAAATGTTTAGTTAATTTTTATAACAAAAGTAATTGATGCAAGGAACATATAAAGGGGGCTTTTGGGTTTTAAAAATTTTTAAAAATAAAGTAAAAGTAAACTATCGAAAACAAATTATAACAAACAATAAAAAATGATTAAAGTGTCAAAAATAAGTAAAGTTTGATTATAGGATCAATCTCAGTCTAAACACAATTAAACATATCCCATCAACCTAACATCTTCACACATCTCTTTGAACTATTGATCGGAGACTAACAATATGCTCTACTAATCGCAGTTTTTCCTTAGGTTGTGTTTAATTAATATACAATCGTTAATTAAACCTAGCCATAAAATAACTAAGGATACAATCACTATATTCAATTTGACAGCTGCATTATGAAGTGGAAAACAATCAATATAGGTAACAAATTTACACATTTGGTTTATCTAACCTAAGTTACGTTGTTCCTAATGATTTAAGATCATTATATGCTATTAACAAACATCAAATGTAATGATTACGGATTACATTCAACATTTTAACAATCGATTTGTATTAGAACAATCCAAATAACGTATTAAGATCATCTATACAAAAACCTGATTCAATTAACATAAACAATAGTAACATTCTAAAAAGAGAGTATCGACATTAACAAGATGAGATAGCTTAACTGTGACTCGACATTGATTTCACCGTTGAATAGTCGTCGAGAAGTTAACCTTCCATCTTATTCTTCAAGTTCCAAGCATCAACCATTATTACCTCTATCGGTGTGAAAGAAGAAGAGAAAATGAATATAAATGAAGAGAAAATGCTTTGGCTAGGGTTTTTCCCGAATGGTGTGACTAGTGTGTCACACCCATGACACATTTGTCACGACTGCGACATGTCGTCACTCAGTTGTGAGAGACCTCTCACGGCTCACGCCTATGCACTCCAATATGTGGCTGTGAGACTTCTCCTTTCTTTGTTCTTCACATTCTATCTTGTCTCTTTTTCTTTCAGTCCTCTTGTTCTTCATGCTCCATGAATTAATATAGTATGGAAATTGAGAAGATAGCTTCAATGAACACTTTTAGGTCACTTTAGCTCCTTCACTTCCAAAATGTACGTAAAATCAAATATGAGTTAAAGTGAGTATCCTAAGCATTTCAAAGGCATTAATCACGAAGTGTATAAATCAAATGAGTAAACATTTAAGTATATATCAATTAATTTGTATAAAAAACCAAAATGAAAGTCATCCTTTATGTAAAGGATATATATAAACCCATTTTGTATTAAACAATACCAATAAGTGTTTTAAAAAGTGATTTAAAAATTTTAAGTAGAAAGGCTATTGGAGCAATTAGATAATTTGTTGATATGAGTGTCCACATTAGCAATGACACAAATGCTTATAAGTTATGAGTGAAACTTGAGAACATTTTTAGAAGAAAGAATGCCTTAAATGAAGCGTTATTGATGAGGAAATTTATAAAGCTAGAATATAAAGATGGTAATAGCATAGTAGTACATTGGTTTTAGAACTTGGTCAATTAATTGTTTTTCATCAAAATCTCTCTCAAAGATGAGTTGTAGATTTTGTATTAATTTACTTATTACCAGAAAGTTAGAACACTCATGTTATATCACATAGCAATTTTGCTTTAGAGGGTAAGTTGACAATGGAAACTGTTAAAGATAGTTTACCAAATGAAGAGTCTAGAAGAAAAGAGATGGGTACCTCCAACCACTCAACGGTTACTGTAACCTAAGAATCTAACAGTGGTAGAAGCAAGACTCGAAAGCCAACGGAGAAAAGTGTAGAGGGAGATTTAATCTAAAAGTAAGATTATTTGCCACTATTATGATAAGTCATGCCATATTAAAAAATATTACTAAAAGAGAAAAATGATTTATCTAAGGAGGAAAAATAAAAAGGTAAAAAAAATCTAAGTAATAAGCAAAAGATAAGGACGCCACAACAGTTGACAATAATGATAAAGAATTATTTTTCATTAGTGAGTAATGGTGTTTAAACCTTGCATGTGATAATTGCACTTGGATGATTGATTTATGTGCCTCATATTATCTCACTTCACACCAAGAGTACTTATTATACTACGCTAGTCATGATTATAGATATACATGGATGAGAAATAAGGCTTATTTAAGATTGTGGGTAGGGGTAAATTGTGTTTAAAATGTTCCAACGACCGTCAGCTGGTGTTAAGAGATGTCAAACTTGTTCTTGGTATTAGGTTGAATTTGAATTCAGCAAGTGTGTTTGATGATGATGCTTTCTATAGCAAATCTAGTAATGAAAAATAAAAAAAAATCATAAAAGAGAGTTCAATAGTGGCTTAAGCAATTAAATAGAGATCTGTGTATGTGATGCAAGCTAAAATATATTGAGGAGATGCTAATGTAATTGACAATTCCTCCAATGACTTGTGGTATTAAAAAAATGGTCACATAAGCGTGAGAGGTATACAAGTCCTAAATAATAAACAATTCCTTCCTAATCTACAAGGTATGTCTCTAAAATCTTTTATTGATTGTTTATCTAGGAAAAGAATATAGGGTATCATTTTGTTCTTGTTTCATTATAAAAGAAAACATGGTTTGGATCCTATGCATACTGATATTTCTTTTATAGATGACAAGTCACATTTTAGTACACTATATTTTTCAACTTCTATTAAGGATCTTTATGTCAAAAATTAAAGTCCAGTTACTACAAAAATTCAAAGAGTTCTAAGCCATAATTGAAAAATAGGCCAAAATCTTAAGAATGTTAGAGCTAATAATGGTGGAGAATACAGAAGGCCATTGAGGCATGTTACAAAGCCTAGCGTATTAAGCTTAAGAAAACACCTACAATGACACCTTAGTTAAATGGGTTAATAGAGAGAAATAATAAGACCACTAAAGAAAGAATTTTCTATATGAACTCTCATCTAATTTGCCAAAGTCCTATTGGGCGAGGCAATACATACAAAGATGTTCCTTAGTAATTGGTCTCCTTTTATTTTACTTGATGATGATGTTCTAGAGAGAGTGCAAATTGGCAAAAATATTTCCTATCAATACCTGAGAGTCTTTAGATGTTTGATATAAGTTTATATTCCAAAAGATGACAGGTGTAGGATTGCTAGCAAGTCAAATCCATGCATCTTCCTTAGGTACTTAGAAGATGAACTTGGGTACAAATTGTGGGATCTAGTTGGTAAATTGGTCAAAAGTTGAGATGTTGTATTTATAAAAGATAAGACTATTAAAGACTATAAGAAACCACCTCCACTTGACATCTCGATTAAGGAGGTCCACCTGATAAACTTTATTGAGTGACAAGAGAGCTAAAGAGCTATAAAAGGTTATATCGATGTACATAACAATAAGTAGTATATTGTCAGCAAGAAGATATATGGAACCATACTTATGACTTAGTAAAGTTATAGAAGGGCAAGAGGAAACTTAAGAATGAATGAGTGTTCAAACTGAAAATAAGAGAAGATGGTTTACATCTAGGTACAAGGAAAGAATTATTATAAAAGGATTCAATCAGAAGAAAGGTGTTAATTTTAATGAGATTTTCTATACGAGTGTGAAGATGTCTTTAATCTAGGTTATTATTAGCTTAGCTACTAATATGGACTTGGAAATAAAACAATTTGATATGAAGACGAAATTCCTTCATAGTGATTTAGAGGAGGAAATTTATATGGAGTAACCCAAAGGCTTCAAGGTTAAAGGAAGTGAGAAGCTTATGTGCTGCTTAAGGAAGATTTTATATGGCTTAAGATAAGCACCATGGTAATAGTACAAGAAGTTCAAGTATTTTATGTTGGACCATGGATTCCATAAGATATATGTAGATCAATGTGTATTTATTAAGAACTATATCAGTGGTCATTTTCTCATTCTCTTATTGTATGTTTATAATATGATGATTATGGTCAATGATATTAAGAAGATCGCCAACTTGAAGAGTGTATTGAATAGGTATTTTGTAATGAAAGACCTTAGCCCTATAAAGAAAAATTTAAGCATACAAATTTTCCAAGATAAGAAGAACAAAAAGTTATAGCTATCATAGGAAAAAGTCATCAAAAAGGTGTTGCAAAAGCTCAACATGGACAAGCTTCGACCCATAAGTTCTTTACTTACAGGCCATTTGAAATTAAGTTACAGTCAGTGTCTTATAAGTGATGAAGCAAAGAAAAAGATCAAGAAGGCACCTTATACATCCACTATAGGAAGCTTGATGTGTATTGTGGTATGAAATATATTGAGTATAGCTCTTATTGTAGCGTCCCGTTACCGATGCGATGGGCATTTAGGTAATTGGGACAGGATAGGAATTTATACTGCATTTATTCATTGAGTATA